>JAZKLR010000137.1:600000-1193882 GCA_037103525.1 Ganaspis brasiliensis | reverse complement strand
AAGTTGATGCAAGTGCACAAGTGTCAATATTTTGATCACGAATTCTTTGACGGTATGATCTCATGTAAGCAGAATTTTTTGACGTTTAGACTTTTCATATAAATCTTTTTCAGCTGAAGATTTAAACACTTTTCTTTTTGGCATGTTGGGAAAATGAATTATTTCTCATAACACAATATTTGATTGACATGAAGAATACAGTAAATTAATAATTGTAAGCAATATTCAAAGGAAGAATATGTAAATGAGGAATAGGAATGACTGAAAAACAGTTATGATGAAGCTGTGGAAATAATTTTTAGGAAATGAATCTGTTAAATCTAAGTGTATCTTATATTAGTAATATCTGTCATTTTCTGTGAAATGGAATCTTTGTATTCATTGAATGTATCTTTTATTTTAATATCTGTTTTGAATCTGAGATTGTCCGTTCAGAGAAGTAAGAGTAACAGGAAAATGAATTTCCCGTCACGCAGCACCTGAAAAAAAGAATAGAAATTATGTAAAAGTAGGTTAGTGTAAGATAATGTGTAGTATACGTGAGAGATATGTAGCATGATGTAAAACTAATATAAATATGTAACCGCAATAAATATATTTTACATATATGAGTAGGACTATTATAAAGAATGTATATAATCATGAGATTGACATTGAATATTGAAAGACTTTATAAAGAAATTGTTGTTGTTCTCTTCAAAAAAATTTTCCGCGGTATTTCCTTCTATTGTAAACACTACAAAGGAATTCATGTATGTTTTAATGAAACGGATGTTGAAATTAGTGAATTATAATATTCGTAGAGACGTGTATATCTGAATGTCCACCTACACATCCATATTGAGGAAGAAGTGTAAGTTTATTTATTCGCTTCTATGCTTTCCTACATCGTTAATCGTTCACCCTGTAAAATTCATGTTGGGGGGGGGGGGGGTTAAGGCACGTCTTATCGTGAACAGTCGTATACAGAGAAGAAAATTTTGATAGGGTGAATGTGAATGGAAAGTAGGTAAATAGCCTGGAATATACATATGAGCCAATGGCACTTGAAGAACAACAAAAATAAGGTTGATATTTGAGGTCCGCTATGTGGATAGCTTTAGCGTGGCGTATGGTCTCAACGATTAACTTCTCATGCTTGGAAGATCAGTGGGAAATCCCCAAATGTGACTTCAACATGTAAAACTTAAATCCTCTTAAATTTTCTCTCCGAGTATAAGCGCAAATCTGTAATTGTTCAAATGAAATATATTGTTCCCAACTAATATTTAAAAATGTTGATAAGAATACAATTGGAAAATGAAGTTTACTTATTCTTGAAAAAATATCCTTTTATGTAAATGATTAAATGAAATTGAAAAATTTTTACTTCAATTTCAATTCTTCATAATTATATTTTATATTATAAACTTTTATAATATAAAATATAATTATGAAGAATTGAAATTAAAGTTGATAATTTAAAATGAAAATAGAAACTAAGTAGAGGTTCATTCAATTATTAAAATTTAATAAATATTGTTAAGAAACGGCCATTATAAGATAAGGAAAAGAGTTATACAACAAAAAATGTATAGAAGGTTATGTTCGATATTGAAATAGGTGTAAGTTCATAATAATTTGTCACTACAGGGAAACATTAATAATTGATAGTAATATAGATTTTAAAAAAAGAGCACAAATATAGAAATATCTGAACGAAGAAAAAGTGAATGATAGAAGTTGCCCTTATTTTAGAAATCATAAAAAAGTTATGGAATACAAAGCGAATTAGCAATGATAAAATGTTTTAAAGAATATTGATATTATTGTTAATGTAATAGAATATTGTTCGTAACTTAGATTCCTAAAATTTATATCGAAGATTCTGAAAAATGTATTGGAAAACAGAAATTGTACTTTTATATAAAAAATATGAATGTCTTATACTTACAGCAACGAAATGCTGGTAAATTGTAGTCAATACTGTATTTCTCAATGCTTTGAGCACAATGAATGAAAGACACAAAAATATGTCAATACAAATTTTTTTATAATAATAATTGACAAATAAGAAGAAGATAGAAATATTAACAATAGATCATAAGGACATGTATTATCATGAAACACTTTAGCAGGGTTGTGATGATACAATAAATTATATTCATCGTCTGTTTCCAACGTAAATTTTGTATGTATCTGTAATGTCATTAGTTGCAAAGTACGTTATATTTATAAAGGAATAATGAAATTCTTTATTCATCATAGACGGAACTTTATCATGGTTAAAATTTAAAATTGTCGATAAATATTGTAAATCGATTGTATATCGTATAGTAAGAGATTGGTAAAAAAAAATCTTTATTTTTAAGAAATGCCTAGAAGTGATTACTTTTGTGTGTAAAGGAAGGTGTGTGTGTGTATTGAGGATATACTGAAGAAGCTTTAACGAATTACCAAGAAATATAAGTACCTCATTTTGACATTACTTTATTAGTTTATAATTATTTTTGTATTATACTTTCAACATAATAATTTGACTTTAATGACAGAAATTTTGATATTAGAATAAAACTATAAGTACAGTAAGGTCGCGGTAAGTGTCCGTTTCAGTAACTGTCTATTTCAGCAAGTGTCCCGGAGCATGTTTCAGAAAGTGTCCCTCCCTCTACTACTACCGTGAGTGCTGTCGATTTTGGCTGCGACACGATGCTTTTGAACAATTTCAAAACCCACCTGCTCGAACGCAGATTACGCTCCTGCTTTAACCCTTTAACGCCCAAATGTATAATTTTTTGTCATGAAGTTTGACACAAAATTTTATCAATTTAACCTTACGAAAAAAATTCTGCTATAGCAATATCTTATGGTCCAAGAATCGCTCTTTCGAATGGCGTATTAAAAAATTTTGTACTTTTTTAAATAAACAAATTATAGATGTTTTTTTAAACAAAAACATGAAATTTTGAGGTTTTATTTTCAAATTATTGCATTTTTTTATAAGCAATGGAATTGCAATATCTGTAAAAGTCATAAATATCGCGTCAAAAATAACAAGGATATAAGATAAGACTTTTAAGAAAAAAAAAAATTCAAAATGGCGGTTAAAGTGAATTTTTTTAAGTGATGTACATAGCAATGTGCGCAAAATCGGAAAACATAATAGACTTTTATAAAACTTGTTATACAAGGCTTTTTGAGGTCGCTGATTACGAATATGAAATCACTTTTTAAAAATTCAAAATGGCGAACCCAATATGGCGGACATTATTTTCAAAAATTAATTGGATTTGCCTCAAACTTGTTACTCGGGGGTTTTTGGGGTCGCTTATTACGAATCTGGAGTCAGTTTTTAAAAATTCAAAATGGCGGATCCAATGTGGCGGACGAAATTTTCAAGAATTAATTGGATTCTCTTCAAACTTGTTACTTGGGGGTTTTTGGGTTCGCTGATTACGAATCTGGAATCATATTTTTAATATTTAGAAAATTCAAAATGGCGGATCTAATATGGCGGACGAAATTTTCAGAAATTAATTGGATTATCTTCAAATTTGTTACTCGGGGGTTTTTGAGGTCGCTGATTATGAATCTGGAGTCAGTTTTTAAAAATTTAAAATGGCGGATCCAATATGGCGGACGAAATTTTTAAAAATTAACTGGATTCACATCGAATTTCTTACTTTGGGCTTTTGCGGTCGCTGATTACGAACCTGAAATCTCTTTTTAAAAATTGAATATGGCGCTCCATTACGGAGGGCGAAATTTTCAAAAATTTATTGTATTCTCTTTAAACTTGTTACTTGAGGTTTTTTTTAGGACGAATTTGATATAATACTTCTAATATTCCTAGCTAATTTTTGCAAAATTAAAAGATTAATAATGTTTTTATTTCCCACGTTTCCTTGCCGTCAATATGGTCAAATATTTTGACGTTGCCCGAATCTTACCGCTTGTAGGTGAACGTGAATGAAGATTCTTTTTTTTTTTTTGTCTTTTTTTGTTTTTGTTTTTGATTATTTTGTATATATTAAAATTTGTGAATTACGCTTTTCAATAAAATTATATTAGTGAACTTTCGCAAAACATTATTTGCAAAAATATTTCTGTCATTTTTCACACTTTAAATATGTTTGATTTTCGCAAGTGTCACTGGAACAGTAATTTCGCTTTTGTTGGTTTTTAATTTGAGCCAGTATCATTTTGACACATGACTTAATTTTAGATTGTTATATTGTACAGAATGGAAATGTTATTTTGTACAACTGCTAAATGTTATTTTGTACAATTTTGAAAAATGAATTTGTTATTTTGTACAATTCTTTAAAAAAGCTAAAATATTGTACTTCCAATGTTTTATTGCTTTTTTAAAAAATTGTACAAAATAACAAATTCATTTTTCAAAACTGTACAAAATAACATTTAGCAGTTGTACAAAATAACATTTCCATTCTGTACAATATAACAATCTAAAATTAAGTCATGTGTCAAAATGATACTGGCTCAAATTAAAAACCAACAAAAGCGAAATTACTGTTCCAGTGACACTTGCGAAAATCAAACATATTTAAAGTGTGAAAAATGACAGAAATATTTTTGCAAATAATGTTTTGCGAAAGTTCACTAATATAATTTTATTGAAAAGCGTAATTCACAAATTTTAATATATACAAAATAATCAAAAACAAAAACAAAAAAAGACAAAAAAAAAAAAAGAATCTTCATTCACGTTCACCTACAAGCGGTAAGATTCGGGCAACGTCAAAATATTTGACCATATTGACGGCAAGGAAACGTGGGAAATAAAAACATTATTAATCTTTTAATTTTGCAAAAATTAGCTAGGAATATTAGAAGTATTATATCAAATTCGTCCTAAAAAAAACCTCAAGTAACAAGTTTAAAGAGAATACAATAAATTTTTGAAAATTTCGCCCTCCGTAATGGAGCGCCATATTCAATTTTTAAAAAGAGATTTCAGGTTCGTAATCAGCGACCGCAAAAGCCCAAAGTAAGAAATTCGATGTGAATCCAGTTAATTTTTAAAAATTTCGTCCGCCATATTGGATCCGCCATTTTAAATTTTTAAAAACTGACTCCAGATTCATAATCAGCGACCTCAAAAACCCCCGAGTAACAAATTTGAAGATAATCCAATTAATTTCTGAAAATTTCGTCCGCCATATTAGATCCGCCATTTTGAATTTTCTAAATATTAAAAATATGATTCCAGATTCGTAATCAGCGAACCCAAAAACCCCCAAGTAACAAGTTTGAAGAGAATCCAATTAATTCTTGAAAATTTCGTCCGCCACATTGGATCCGCCATTTTGAATTTTTAAAAACTGACTCCAGATTCGTAATAAGCGACCCCAAAAACCCCCGAGTAACAAGTTTGAGGCAAATCCAATTAATTTTTGAAAATAATGTCCGCCATATTGGGTTCGCCATTTTGAATTTTTAAAAAGTGATTTCATATTCGTAATCAGCGACCTCAAAAAGCCTTGTATAACAAGTTTTATAAAAGTCTATTATGTTTTCCGATTTTGCGCACATTGCTATGTACATCACTTAAAAAAATTCACTTTAACCGCCATTTTGAATTTTTTTTTTTCTTAAAAGTCTTATCTTATATCCTTGTTATTTTTGACGCGATATTTATGACTTTTACAGATATTGCAATTCCATTGCTTATAAAAAAATGCAATAATTTGAAAATAAAACCTCAAAATTTCATGTTTTTGTTTAAAAAAACATCTATAATTTGTTTATTTAAAAAAGTACAAAATTTTTTAATACGCCATTCGAAAGAGCGATTCTTGGACCATAAGATATTGCTATAGCAGAATTTTTTTCGTAAGGTTAAATTGATAAAATTTTGTGTCAAACTTCATGACAAAAAATTATACATTTGGGCGTTAAAGGGTTAAAGCAGGAGCGTAATCTGCGTTCGAGCAGGTGGGTTTTGAAATTGTTCAAAAGCCTCGTGTCGCAGCCAAAATCGACAGCACTCACGGTAGTAGTAGAGGGAGGGACACTTTCTGAAACATGCTCCGGGACACTTGCTGAAATAGACAGTTACTGAAACGGACACTTACCGCGACCTTACTGTACTTATAGTTTTATTCTAATATCAAAATTTCTGTCATTAAAGTCAAATTATTATGTTGAAAGTATAATACAAAAATAATTATAAACTAATAAAGTAATGTCAAAATGAGGTACTTATATTTCTTGGTAATTCGTTAAAGCTTCTTCAGTATATCCTCAATACACACACACACCTTCCTTTACACACAAAAGTAATCACTTCTAGGCATTTCTTAAAAATAAAGATTTTTTTTACCAATCTCTTACTATACGATATACAATCGATTTACAATATTTATCGACAATTTAAAATTTTAACCATGATAAAGTTCCGTCTATGATGAATAAAGAATTTCATTATTCCTTTATAAATATAACGTACTTTGCAACTCATGACATTACAGATACATACAAAATTTACGTTGGAAACAGACGATGAATATAATTTATTGTATCATCACAACCCTGCTAAAGTGTTTCATGATATACATGTCCTATGATCTATTGTTAATATTTCTATCTTCTTCTTATTTGTCAATTATTATTATAAAAAATTTGTATTGACATATTTTTGTGTCTTTCATTCATTGTGCTCAAAGCATTGAGAAATACAGTTATTGACTACAATTTACCAGCATTTCGTTGCTGTAAGTATAAGACATTCATATTTTTTATATAAAAGTACAATTTCTGTTTTCCAATACATTTTTCAGAATCTTCGATATAAATTTTAGGAATCTAAGTTACGAACAATATTCTATTACATTAACAATAATATCAATATTCTTTAAAACATTTTATCATTGCTAATTCGCTTTGTATTCCATAACTTTTTTATGATTTCTAAAATAAGGGCAACTTCTATCATTCACTTTTTCTTCGTTCAGATATTTCTATATTTGTGCTCTTTTTTTAAAATCTATATTACTATCAATTATTAATGTTTCCCTGTAGTTGACAAATTATTATGACTTACACCTATTTCAATATCGAACATAACCTTCTATACATTTTTGTTGTATAACTCTTTTCCTTATCTTATAATGGCCGTTTCTTAACAATATTTTATTAAATTTTAATAATTGAATGAACCCTCTACTTAGTTTCTATTTTCATTTTAAATTATCAACTTTAATTTCAATTCTTCATAATTATATTTTATATTATAAAAGTTTATAATATAAAATATAATTATGAAGAATTGAAATTGAAGTAAAAATTTTTCAATTTCATTTATCATTTACATAAAAGGATATTTTTCAAGAATAAGTAAACTTCATTTTCCAATTGTATTCTTTATCAACATTTTTAAATATTAGTTGGGAACAATATATTTCAATTTGAACAATTACAGATTTGCGCTTATACTCGGAGAGAAAATTTAAGAGGATTTAAGTTTTACATGTTGAAGTCACATTTTGGGGATTTCCCACTGATCTTCCAAGCATGAGAAGTTAATCGTTGAGACCATACGCCACGCTAAAGCTATCCACATAGCGGACCTCAAATATCAACCTTATTTTTGTTGTTCTTTAAGTGCCATTGGCTCATATGTATATCCAGGCTATTTACCTACTTTCCATTCACATTCACCCTATCAAAATTTTCTTCTCTGTATACGACTGTTCACGATAAGACGTGCCTTAACCCCCCCCCCCCCAACATGAATTTTACAGGGTGAACGATTAACGATGTAGGAAAGCATAGAAGCGAATAAAATAAACTTACACTTCTTCCTCAATATGATGTGTAGGTGGACATTCAGATATACACGTCTCTACGAATATTATAATTCACTAATTTCAACATCCGTTTCATTAAAACATACATGAATTCCTTTGTAGTGTTTACAATAGAAGGAAATACCGCGGAAAATTTTTTTGAAGAGGAACAACAACAATTTCTTTATAAAGTCTTTCAATATTCAATGTCAATCTCATGATTATATACATTCTTTATAATAGTCCTACTCATATATGTAAAATATATTTATTGCGGTTACATATTTATATTAGTTTTACATCATGCTACATATCTCTCACGTATACTACACATTATTCTTACACTAACCTACTTTTACATAATTTCTATTCTTTTTTTCAGGTGCTGCGTGACGGGAAATTCATTTTCCTGTTACTCTAACTTCTCTGAACGACAATCTCAGATTCAAAACAGATATTAAAATAAAAGATACATTCAATGAATACAAAGATTCCATTTCACAGAAAATGACAGATATTACTAATATAAGATACACTTAGATTTAACAGATTCATTTTCCTAAAAATTATTTCCACAGCTTCATCATAACTGTTTTTCAGTCAATTCCTATTCCTCATTTACATATTCTTCCTTTGAATATTGCTTACAATTATTAATTTACTGTATTCTTCATGTCAATCAAATATTGTGTTATGAAGAAATAATTCATTTTCCCAACATGCCAAAAAGAAAAGTGTTTAAATCTTCAGCTGAAAAAGATTTATATGAAAAGTCTAAACGTCAAAAAAATTCTGCTTACATGAGATCATACCGTCAAAGAATTCGTGATCAAAATATTGACACTTGTGCACTTGCATCAACTTCCAACAATGACAATGCTATTCAGATAAACAATGCTGAAAACGTTAACATGGAAATTGATAATTCTTTAGTGGATAGTATTGATCTTTCAAATGATATGCAGGACAATCATTCACTTACAACTTCAACAGTAAACAACAAAATAAAAAAACATTATGCCGGTTCTATGAATATTGTTTGCAAAAGTTGTGATGCCAAACACTTCAAGGATGAAATTCGTAAGGGTAAGAAATATTCCTTTTCAGATTGTTGTAGTCATGGAGAAGTTAAGCTTGATCCTCTTCCAGAACCACCATCCATTTTGCAAACATTACTTGATCGAACTCATGAACTTTCAACACATTTTCACCAAAATATTCGAAGATACAATAATGCATTTGCCTTTGCCTCACTTAATGCAAAATTAGTTAAATTTACAAATGCCGCATCTGCTCCATATTGCTTTAAAATTCATGGACAAATATATTATCAATTAAATACATCTTTATATCCCGATGTTAATGATACTCATTCTTATGGTCAATTATTTATTATTGATCCAGATGAAGCCAACAACATAAGACATAATTTTATGTCAACATTAAATGGAGACATAATTAAAGCAATTGATAGTGTTCTGAGAGAATCAAATGTCTTTGCACAATCTTACAAGATGATGCATGAGCAAGTTCAAAATTTAATTCACAATAATTTAAAAATAATCAGAAGAAAATACGTGCTGACAGTTATCAAGGATTGATTGATTACTTACAACAGCGTGGACAAGATTCTAATATGCAGGTTGGTAAAATTGTTATTTTGCCTTCTACTTTTACGGGTTCACCACGTAACATGTTACAACATTATCAAGATGCCATGGCAATTGTTCGGAAATTTGGAAAACCAGATCTTTTTATAACAATGACATGCAACCGCAATTGGCCAGAAATAAAAGAAAATTTACTACCCCATCGAACACCTGCAGACAGACCAGATATTTTATCACGAGTATTTAATATCAAGAAAAATGCACTTATTAATTCCATTGTTAAAAATAAATTGTTTGGTGAAGTACTTGCTTATGTTAATGTTGTTGAATATCAAAAACGTGGACTACTTCACATTCATATTTTAATTACTTTGAAACAAAATCACAAGATTACGATTCCTGAAGTTGTCGATAAATATATATCTGCAGAAATGCCAGATAAAATGACAAATTTAGAACTTCATAACATTGTCCTAAAGAATATGATTCGTGGTCCCTGCGCACAGTGGTCCGAAATCCCAAAAAGCTGGCCAAAAGTCGTAAAAAAAAATTTTTTTTTCGAGTTCTTTTTCACATGAATTTGTTAAAGAATACTTCAGGGCATTAGAAAATGCCAACGATAATAACTAGATGTCGTCACAAATGCTACTTTATTTACTTTTTAAACAAAAGTGGAAGTGTCAAACGTTATAAAAGTAATTCTTCACTATTCACGCAATATGGAGAACTATTTTTATTAAAAAACAACGGGTTTAATTTTAAATCGGCAAAATGGATTATAATAATAAATGGGTGTATTTTTGACTTAATATTTGCTTTCTAAATACTGTAAAATGTTATAATTCTGTAAGTAACTTGAATCGGTAAAACGCATTTATTTTGCACCCAAAAAAATCTGAGAAAAGTAGTGCTGTAAAAAAAGTCTTGATAGATCCTGTCAAATTTAAGTTCTTAAATTAATTCTTATGCATTTTGACAAATCATATTGCAAAATTAGCTGCCACGAATTGCCTCTGCATTTTTGTGGTTACCTTTTGTGCAAAAAGTGAAAATCAGTTCTCACGTGCACTTCACAAAAATATTATTTTTTTGTATAAAAAATTTATTATTATTGTTTTTTACGGTTTCAGGCTATCATACAACATCTCTTAGTCGATAGGGAATATTTTACACATGAATAAAATATGTTTATACTTTTAAAGGTTTACAGCAATCATCACTTGTAATAGCTTGCTTGTACTGGCTAAGTTTATTAATATATGAAATTTGTGATGTGGACATCAATTTGGGTATCAACGGCTCAAATAATCCCAGTATTTTATTTATTTATTATTTAATTATATATTTGTTATTCCACAATATCTCACAGGCAAGTATAACTATATAAATAAATCAATCAAAATTGAACAAAAATTCCTAAACACAGATTTTTTTTAAAATTAATTTTCATTTTTTCATTTTGATCCATAATACTGGATCGGCCACTATGCTTTTCCAAAAAATATTATCAAATTCGAAAGCAGTGACCTCAAAAACCACTGAGAAACGATTTTTAGAAAGATTTGAGCAGTTTTTGCATTTTAGGGTCAACATATTGGACCCGCCATTTTGTTTTTCAAGAAAATAATATCGAATTCAAAATCAGTGACATTAAAAGTCCCGAGTAACGATTATTATAAAGATTTAAGTAGTTTTTACATTTCAAGTCCGACATATTGGATTCGCCATTTTGTTTTTCAAAAAAATAATATCAATTTCAAAATCAGTGACCTCAAAAACCCCGAAGTAATGATTTTTAGAAAGATTTAAGCACTTTTTAGACTTTTGACCACATTTTTGACGATTTGGACCACTGTGCTGCGGAATACTATGTTTAGATGAAAAGGCATTTGTTCTAAACGTTTCCCAAAACAATTTTAAACAGAAACTGTCTTAGATGAAAATGGTTATCTCACTTATCGTCGTAATTACACTGGAACATATAAACGTTTTAATGGAGGAACTACAGATAACAGCTATGTCGTTCCCTATAATGCTACTTTGTTGCAATTATATAATTGTTACATAAACGTAGAAATTGTTTCAACAATAAAGTCGGTCAAATATTTATATAAATATATTTACAAAGGACATGATGCAGCTGAAATTGTCATTACTGATAATGACAATAACAATGGTGTTATACAGCACGATAAAATAAAACATTATATTGACACTCGATACGTTAGTCCAATTGAGGCATGTGACAGGATTTTTGGTAGACCGGTACAAGCCAAAAATCATTCCATTATAAGGTTACCCATTCATTTATGTCATCAACTGATTGTAACTATTCCTGATGTTAATTGTGAAGATATTATAACAGCGTCATTAGAAAAAGAGACAATGTTAACTGATTATTTTTCTTTAAATCTACGAGATGTTCATGCACGACAATATACGTATTGCAAAATTCCATTGCATTATGTTTTCAAAAAATTGACAAAAGACAGACCACTGCAATGGATACAACGTCAAGGTCGATTTAACATTATAGGTAGAATGTATTCTGTCAGTCCAAATCAAGTTGAATTATTTCATCTTTGATTATTATTAATCACAGTTAAAGGAGCAACAAGTTATGAGAATCTACGAACAGTTAATGGTTATTTACATGACAATTTTCAAAGTACATGTCTAGCATTAGGACTTATTGCAGATGACGGTGAATGGGATCGTGCTATGTCAGAAGGGCGTATGAGGGATTTCATATCAACTGATCAAGGTGAAAAAAAAATTTTCACTTGTGACTTTCCAATTTAGGTATTTTGTAGTCCTATTGGATGGTAATTATGAGTAATTTTTTTTTTTTACATTTTGATTTATATTTACTGAGGGGGAGGTGGTGAAAATTTTGGGTTACCGTCTTATTTGGTAAATTTTTGCTCTTAAATAAATAAAAAAAAATTTTCAGAAATACCATTTTCGATAAATTTTTTCATGCCCTTTCGATTAGTAATATGCATTTTTGAGAAAAAAAAATGTTTGACCTTCAAAAATGAAGGTCAAAAATAAATTTTGGTTTTTTTGGTTCCGAGACCGGGTTTTTTGTATTTTTTTAAACGAAAGCTGAGACTTTTTCCTATAAAAACCCATAAATCAACTTAAGGGACCGAAATATTTGATAAATGAAAATTAACAGTTTTGTACTCGCTCGGGCGCTGCGGGTCAGTGCGCGACTCAGGGCAGTGTTTGGTATTATTAGTAGTGGTATATGGGAGGATATTTTAACTCTCTCTGTTTTTTGCAGGGTTGAGACTATCATCGCTTGAATGCCTGCATTACGTTAACGTTAAAATTTGGAAAATAATTTAAATAAAAAAATTAAATTGATGAAATATCGAATTATTGAGAACATTAGAGTGGGTTTGGAGTGTACAGCAAAAAAGTTGGTTGAACTGTTATGCTCTGTCCCACAAAAGGTCTCCAATTATTTTATATACTAGCCAAAAATACGCGCGCTACAGCGCGCGAGAATTGCATTTTTTGTTGGCTAGTATAGTTTCAATACAAAAAATAAATTGAACTTATTTAGACTAAATTAATTTTACTATCAAATTAAATTTTGGGAATTAATTTTTATTTATTAAAATGTGTTATAAACTAATAAATACAAAGAAATTTTAGAGAATAATTTCGATTTTCTTCCTAAGTTAAAATTAAAAAGTTTTTATAGTACGTTACAAAAAATTAGAATATTTTTTTAACAAGTTTTTTGAACAAAATATTTTTTATTAATACAATTTTTTACACAAATTTATTTTATTCCAAACTTCTATTGATATGAAATATTTATTTTTAAATTTTCTTTAAACAATACGAAATTCGATTAGGAACAAACCATTCTCAAAAATTTCTATCGATATAAATTTTAATTTTTCCAAATTAAAAAATTCTTAACTTCTATTAATTTAAATTATTTTAAACTTCAATTATAATCAAAATTGCAATATAACCAAAGTTTTAAGATTTATAAATCAAGTTTAAGATTTTTAACACTCAACTGCTAGATTGGGTCTGACAAACCCGGGTTTTTAAAGCCATTTTTTCAGTATTTTCAATCTACAGTCTGGTGTAGGAGAGAGCGGAAAAGGTCTACCGGGTCTGTCAGACCCAGTTTAGCAGTTGAGGGTTAATTTAATTCAATTTGTAAACGTGAAAGATTGAAATAATTTGTGTTTTTTAGAAATTAAAATAAAAATGAGTTCATTTTATTTTATTTCAATCTTTAACTTTTACAAATTAAATTATATTAAAAATTTTAAACTTAATTTTATTAATATGAATTCAAGCAAAGTGTTTCAAATTTTAATTAGTTTACTCTAAAAACAAGTGTCTCGAAAGTGTCTTAAACTATAATATTATGGTATCTTTATTGTATCTGAGGCGCAAAAAGTGTATTCAAATAATATATGTAGGAATTATGAATTATTCAAATTTGAATAATAATAAACTTCAATTATTATTTAAAACTTTTAATGGGTCAAGCTTTAATCAATTCATGTTAAAATTATTATAAACTTATAAATATTTTTTAATTTTAACAATGTATATTTAAATTAGGAATTTCAAACTTCAGCCAATATTAAAATCTTCAAATTATAAAAAATGAATTATAATATTAGAACTTAAATTAATCCAAACTTTATGATTACAATTTCCACTCTTTAAGTCTAAAAATAGTTTAAAAAATTGGAAACAGTGCAACCTGAAATCATTTGCAAATATAAAAACTATTAATTTCAACTTATAGAAATTTGGAAATTTCAAATCGATTTAAACTTATACTTAATTCAAACTTTAATTAATTAATACTTGAATTATTTATTTGAATTATTTATATCTACATATTTTTTCATTAATTTTCATATTATGTTTAAAGTGGTGTCAATCTTTATTAAAAACTGTAAAGTAGATTAAAGTGAAACACGCATTTATATTTTAATACACTATTGTTAAAAATAAAATATAAATTTATTACTTAATTTAAATTTAAAATTCAGGAGAATTAATAAATAAATAAGTAAAATTAGAAATCATATATAAAAATACAGTTTTTCAAAAGTTATTGATTTAAAACAGAAAAACATCTATAGATGTGAACAGAATGAAAGAATGAATGAATAAAGTTTGCGATTATTATTATTACTAAGCAAAAGAAAAACGCGAAAATTGCATTTTTTATTGGCTAATATATAGTTTAAATACACCAAATAAACTATAAACTTATTTAGATAAAATTAATTATACATTATGAAATTAAATTTTGTGAATTAATTTTGATTTATTAAAATTTGTTACAAATTAATAAATAGAAATAAATTTTAAAAAATAAATCAGATTTTCTTCCCCAGTTAAAAATAAAAAAAATTATTGTATGTTACAAAAAGTAAGAATATTTCTCTTTTAATAGTGTTGTGAACAAAATATATTTAAACTTCTATGCAAACTTAATTTATTCCAAACATCTTTTGATAATAAAAATTCCTTATTTTGGATTTTTTTTTTTACAAAATTCAATTAATAACAAACCATTCTTCAAAATTTTTATCAATATTTTTTTATTCTTCGAAATTAAAAAATTCACAACTTCTATCGATTCAAATTGAAAATATTTCAAACTTGAATTTATTAATCAAATTATTATTAATCAAAATTGAAATATAACTAAAGTTTTAAAATGTATAACTTTTTTTTAATTTAATCCATGGGAACAATTATTCCAATCTTGTACCTTTACAAATTAAATTAAAAATTTTAAACTTGATTTTATTAATTCGAATTTTAATTGCTTCAAACTTTAATAATTAGTATAAGAACTTTGAATTTTTAAAATTTTTGTAATATTAAACTTAAATTACTTAAAACTTTTAATTGTTCGAATTTGATTAATTCATGCTAGAACTATTATGAACTTCAAATATTTTCAAATTCTAACAATGCATATTTTAGGTGTTTCAAACTTAAACCCATATAATTATAAGAATTTGAAGAAATTTGGAAATTTTAAATCGATCCAAACTTTAATATTATTTAAATCAATTAATATTTCAATTTATCGATTCTAAATTCTTTTATTAATTCAAACTTCTATTAATAAATAGTTATTTTTAATTTTATGAAATTATTTTAGATATTTGATTTTTGTGATCAGTGCTTTTTTGTGAAAATTTTGGGATCTTGATCTTGATTTTAATGAATTTTTAGCCTGACGGGCTTGGCAAATCTATAATATAGTGAAAAATATATTTCAGTCAATCTTATTTTTTGTTTTTACAATTGAACTGATTAAAATTATAATTGATCCTAATTTGAAACCTATAATAAAATTATAAATTAAATAAATTTAATAATTTACCAATAAAAAATAAGCATTTTGAGATAAAAAATACAACATTTATTTTGAGAAATTAAATTTGGTATGTATTTTTATTTAAAATAGAGAAGAAGATTTCAATTTAAAAAAAGAAATGATTAAAAGAGGAATAAATTATAAAGAAGGGATTTAAAAATCTTAATAAATATTTGAAAACAGTGCTCGCTTTTTTCCAATTATATCATGATATTTCATTCTGTATTCTTATTTATATTGTCTTTTTTAGAAGTAATTAAAAAAACGAAATATTATTATGAAAATTATTCATATATTATTATAAATTATAACATAAAATATTCATTAATTTTCATATTAAATTTAAAATTCGTTGAATCTTTATTAAAATCTGTAAAGTAGCTGGAAATAAGACACGTTTTGTATTGTAATACATTAATATTATTGAAAATAAACTATATAAATTTGTCAATTGATTTAAAATTTAGAATCAGGAGAATCAATAATTAAATAAATAAAATTAGAAATCTTATAATTAATATAAAAATACATTTTTTCAAAAGTTATTGATTTAAAACATAAAAACATCTATAGTGCCAAACTTCAGGTGTGGACAGAATAAAAGAATGAAAGAATGAAGTTTGCGATTATTATTATTAATGTATATTTATAAATACATATATATATATATATATATATATATATATATATATATATACCCTAATAGCACCAAACGTTTCATTAACGTTGCTGCAACGCTTCCGTGTAACGTTGCAAACGTTGCATTGCAACGTTACCAGCCAAGAAAAATAACGTTGCATATGTCATGGGGATAGAAACGTTGCAGGGAAACGTTGCGGAACGTTAATTTGGAACTTTGAATGGCCATTTAAAAATTAATAATGTTGATATTGTGCGCAGTAGTTTTCTATCGCAATTAGAGCTGCGCAGTTGATTTTAGTGACCATTGTTCTACAGAAGCAATCATATTATCAACAACGAATAATGTTAATGAAAAAAAATTTAGCCTTTTCCGCAACATTTTTCCGCAACCCGCACTGCGATTTTCCGAATGCCTATTCAAAGTTCCAAATTAACGTTCCGCAACGTTTCCCTGCAACGTTTCTAGCCCCATGACATATGCAACGTTATTTTTCTTGGCTGGTAACGTTGCAATGCAACGTTTGCAACGTTACACGGAAACGTTGCAGCAACGTTAATGAAACGTTTGGTGCTATTAGGGTATATATATATATTTATATATATATATATATATATATATTTATTTATATATATATTATACATATTGTATTCTAAAACTAATTTTAATACATTAAAATTATTTAAGTTGTATTTTTATGAATTTTTAATTTTTTAAAACAATTTATTATTAATAATTGATAATAAAAATTGGACAAATAAACCTAAAAGCTTGTATTTTTTTTAATTTGTTAACTTTTTAAGTTAAAAACAGTAAGGTTTCCTTCGAACAGTTGGTAATGAGAATTAAATTTTCAGTAAAGTTTGAGTATTTATTTAAACAAATTATTGTCTTTTAAATAAAATAATTACAATAAAATTATTCTTTAAATTCTATTGAATCTGTTTAGAATTAATAAAGATTTTTTACACATAAGTGAAATTGATAAGAACTTGTTATCAATTATTAATTAATACTAATTAAATGTTTCAAATAATGCACTGAGAAAAGAGGATCTCGATTTATAGTAAATAATGTAATTATTTAGTAAAAATTACTATTTGTAGTAAAAATTACTATTTAGAGTAAAATGTACTTCATATAAAGAAAAATTACTTTTTACGTAGTAAAATTTACTAATTGTAATTATTACTCTAGTCGTTTTTAAAAGTTCTGTTAATATTTTTAATCTTTATATTGTCTTAATAAATTTTATCAACTTCGAGTATTAATTATTAAATTCGTCCTTTTTTAAATATTGCTCAAGCATTTTTAAAAAGTATAACTGCGTGATATAACAATTACTTCAGTAGGATCAGTTTTTAATATTTGCTAGCAACTTTTGCTCAGGAAATAGTAATCCGTGCCACTACTACTAATACTACTACACGCCTCTCACCGATACGCGAGTCATATACAATCGAAATATATGTACATTTAATAAATGCTTCAATTCCTTGTTACATAAACATTTTTAATATTTTTTAAACAAATCTCTTGTTAATATGGATCTTTTACTTTTATTTTGACATATTTTGTTCTAAAAAAAATTATAATAAGCAAATTTATATCAAAATGTGTATTAAATTAGAGAATTTATATGTTTCCTTCTTTAAATTAATTAGTATATTGTTACTCTTTAAGGATACAAAAATATTTTAAATAATATGTCTTCTATTACCATTGCAAATTTTTTTATAAAACTTGAATTTGTTTGGTAAATATTAAGTAATGAATTTTCTAGTTCAAAAATTTTTTTCTTGTAACTCAGGTTATTTTTACATATTTACAATTTTTTTATTTAATATTATGCTATCTAATATTATTCTATTTACTACTATTTTGAATAATATTTACATTTAATTTCAATAATGTAGTAAAATATATGGGGTTTATGATTTATTTTATTGCGGTAATTCATATAAGTTAAAAAATATATGACGTCAGTTGCGTCGATAGCCGAGAGGCTTAATGCGAAAGCGTGCGTTTTTAGGGTTGCGACATTGCGTATTTATATTTAAGTTAGGTAGTTCGATCCCGTATAATTCTAAGATTTTTCCGAAATGTTCACTCGTTAATTCTAAGTACTTGTATATTAGAAGAATGAAACTTGTAAATTAATAAATTGAAGTGTATTTATAAAGTTCATAATGTAGAAACTTTTTTATTTTTATTTGCATTGATTTATTTTATAAAGAATTAAAAACAAGAAAATATTATTTTCTGTATTATTTCATTCTCCCGTTCCCCGTCTCACACGCATATAAGGCCTACATCGGTGAGTGACGCGAGCAGTGGAGGGGCAAAATTACAATTTTCTGAGCAAATATCGTTAGTGGCGATGTAAACGCCACTCCGTTGAAAAGCAATTCTTATTCTGGATGATACAATAGTTCCTCAGATTCATATTAATACTTATAATTTTCATTTAAATTTTCCATTCCATGGAGTAAATTTTATTTCAATCAAAGTATAATTCATTTACTGAATTAAGTAAAAAGTATTTAATTTTTGAACAGTTTCAAAACTACTGCTCAAAAATAGTAATCTTTAATCGAAAATATGTAACTTTTATTATTCTTTTTTTTCAGTGTGAGAAAAATCCATTAATTAAAGTTAATAATTTGTCACATTATATCATTTTTAGTAAGAAACTTTAGAGAAATAACTAAGAACTAATATATTAAAATTTGTTTGAAATTTTATATTTTTATGGTGATTTTTTTGCAACTATATAAAAAATAGATAATAAAAATTAGTAATTCAATAAATTTTAGAATTTTTAAAAATAATTGTTCAGAAATGATTGAGTTAAGACTTATAAGAATTTTTTGGGATAATTCTGTTGCCAATTTACGAAAATGAAAAAAGAGCTTTTTCTCTGGGGTATCAATTTTTAATTATATACCAGCATATCATTATATTAATACTAACCGATTTTTAGAATACAATATGTATAATATATATATATATATATATATATACCCAGATAACCAGCGTACAATTACTGTACACACCATGTACCTTTGCACTATACTAGTACCATACGTGTATAAAGGTACTGATTTTCGAAGTACTGATACTAAATTAGTATAGTGCCTGTACGTATGTACATTTTTATTACATTTGTACGACATACTAGTATCGTACTAGTATTACACTTGTATGTAATAAATATAGAAACTTTAATATTTTCACTTAGTACGGCGTACTAAATAAATATGGATTCGTACCAGAGTCGTACTACTCCGTCATCTTAAAAAATAATTTGTCAGTTTGAGTACTTAGTAAGAGTATAATACAAGTACAGTGCCAGTACATCATACTGTTGAATAAAAAAGAGTATGCACATACTGGTACTGTACCATTTTAATCTCAAGATACTTACGCTATACTCGTATAATACTAGTACAATGCAAAGGTACACGGCAAATACATAACAGTTCAACCAACTTTTTTGCTGTACACTCCAAACCCACTCTAATGTTCTCAATAATTTGATATTTCATAAATTTAATTTTTTTATTAAAATTTTTTTTTAAATTTTTACGTTAACGTCATGCAGGCATTCAAGCGATGACAGTCTCAACCCTGTAAAAAAAAGAGAACGTTAAAATATCCTCCCATATACCACTACTAATAATACCACACACTGCCGTGAGTCGCGCATTGACCGGCAGCGCCCGAGCGAGTACAAAACTGTTAATTTTCATTTATCAAATATTTCGGTCCCTTAAGTTGATTTATGGGTTCTTATAGGAAAAAGTCTCAGCTTTTGTTTAAAAAAATAAAAAATACAAAAAACCCGGTTTCGGAACCAAAAAAACCAAAATTTATTTTTGACCTTAATTATTGAAGGTCAAAAAATTCTTTTTCTCAAAAATGCATATTACCAATCGAAAGGGCATGAAAAAATCTATCGAAAATGGTATTACTGACAATTTTTTATTTATTTATTTAAGAGCAAAAAATTACCAAATATGACAGTAACCCAAAATTTTCACCCCTCCTCCTCAGTAAATATTAATCGAAATGTAAAAAAAATTTTACCCATAATTACCATCCAATAGGACTACAAAATACCTGAATTGGAAAGTCACAAGTGAAATTTTTTTTCACCTTGATCAGTTAATATGAAATCCCCCGTATATGGATGATGCCTATTCAACTAAGAAACCTTTTTGTCCGTATTGTAATACATTGTCAACCAGTTCATCCTGAAATACTGTAAGATAAGTATAAGGATGATATGTGTACGTCCATATGAAAAGGGCCCACTTTGGCACTATTGGACTTATCTATATGACCATATTCTTTATTAAATTTCGAACATTTCGAGAGGTCTTGGACCCCTTTAGATGAAAAATTCACAAAGTTATAAGCATTCAAAGTTAAAAGTATCAAAATCCTAGTTTTGAGAAAAACGAGTTTAAAGTTCAAGATTTCCATTAGCGGCTATGCATTTTTAAAATTAAAAATAAGATTTCTTTGTGTTTTTAATTACTATAAATTTATTGTAAATGCATGATTCGACGAAGGATTACGTAGTTTGTTTTTCAGCAATAAAAAAAATTTCGAAAATCTGAATCTTCTTTAGAAAAATGCGAATATCTCGATAAATAAAATCGACAACCTGGGCCCATTTCATATGGACGTACACATATGTCTGAAGATTTTTTAAGATATTGTACTTCTCATGAGGCTTATAACAGAGATTATGAAAACATTTACAGGTCATTGCAAAATGAAGGATTTAATATCTTCAGTTTACCACAAATGCCACAATTACAAGAATTAAATATTAACAATTCCAATTGTATGATTGACGATACGTCACTTAATGAACATATCAGAATTGCTAAAATACAGTATGAAAAATTAAATGTTGATCAGAAACATATCGTTGATACATTACATAGGCCGAAAAAATTTTGTTGCCCAATCAATGGAAGCTAATTCTTATAGGATTTTGTCCGTAGAATCCAAATTTGACCTTGAAATTTTTGGATTGGCTCTAGTTTTCAAGCAATTTTGGTTTAAATGTGTAAAAACACGCATTTTTGGTATTTTTTGAGTGTACGTAAAACAATAAAGCAAAACAATAAATCTGTCAGCATTGGACAAAATGTTGGCTCAAACATTACCATTTTAGACCCAAAAACAAAAACCTAAGTATTATACATAACCTTTAATATCCAATGTGATGTACCTCGTCCCAGAAAAGTGATTAAAACAACATAACTTTTGATCATGTAAACCAATTTACGTAAAAATTTGTATCTGGGGATTTCTAGGGTCGCTGCTTACAAATCGGTTATCAAAATTTTTAAATTCAAAATGGCAGATCCAAAATGGGCGACCATTTCTTTTTAAATTTACATTTTTATGAAACATGGTATATAGAGGTTTTTGAGACCGCTGATTGTAAATCTGTTCTAAGATTTTCAAAACCCAAATGGCGCACCTAATATGGCGGAAAATTTTTTTAAAAAAATGCACATCTGAATGAAACTTTGTATTTGGAGGTTTTGCGAATACAGATTACGAATGTGTGATCAGGTTTTTAAAATTCAAAATGGCAGATACAATATGTCGTTCACTCGTCCAGTAAAGGAGAAATAAAAATGTCTTTACCCAACGAAGAAAGTTAAGATAAAGTTATCGTTGCCCTACCATTAAAGGTAAGATAAAATTACTTTCACCCGTCCAGTGAAGGAGAGATAAAAATTTCCAGACCCAACCAACAAAGGTAAGTCAAAATTGTCGTTACCCGACATTTTAAGGTTAGATAAAATGATTTTACCCGTCCAGTAAAGTACGCCAAGTAACATGTTTCAATTAAATCCGGCAGATTTTTAATACTTTGTCAGCCATATTGGATCCGCCATTTTGAATTTTAAAAAACTAATGTCAGATTCGCATTTAGCGAACTCGAAAACTCAGGAGTAATGTGTTTCAAGTAAATATGGCAGATTTTTTATTTTCAGTCCGACATATTGGATCCTGCATTTTGAATTTTATAAATCTGTCAGATTCGTATTCAGCGACCCCAAAAACCCACAAGTAACATGTTCCTACTGGATCTGACAGATTTTTAATTTTTTGTCCGACATATTAGATCCGCTATTTTTAATTTTAAAAATTTATTGTCAAATTCGCATTCAACGACCACAAAAACCTCCAATTAACATGTTTCAATTGAATCCGGCAGATTTTAAATTTTTATCCGACATATTGGATCCGCCATTTTGAATTTCAAAAATCTAATGTCAGATTCGTATTCATCAACCCCGAAAACCCCCCAGTAACATGTTACAATTAAACCCAGCAGATTTTTAATTCTTTGTCCGCCATATTGGATCCGCCATTTTGAATTTTAAAAATCTGATATCAGATTCGTATTCAACGACCACAAAACCCCCAATTAACATGTTTCAATTAAATACGGCAGATTTTAAATTTTTGTCCGCAATATTGGATCCGCCATTTTGAATTTTTTAAATCTGATGTCGAATTCGTAATCAGCGACCTCAAAAACTATTGAATACATTCGATTAAAAAAAAAATTGTTCTGTATGAAAATATGTTGTATGTTTTTGATTAAGAGGAAGTTTGCGAACAAATTTTGCCTATACCAGTGACGTCATTCACCATCACATGCTGTTAAAGTATGCAATACTTAAATTTTTTTGTTTTTGGGTCTCAAAGAGCAATGTTTAAGCTTGCATTTGGTCCTATGCAGGAAGATTTACTGTTGTGGTTTATTGTTTTACAGACATTCAAATAATGCCGAAAAGGCGTTTTTTTGCATATTAAAACCTAAATTGCTCGAAAACTAGAGCTAATCCAATATTTTCAAGGCTAAATTCGTATTCTACGGACAAAATCCTATAAGAATCGGCTGTGACATTTCAGGCAACATGCAGTTAATGAAATTTTGTCGGCCTGTGTTATTAAATGTTATTGCAGGACATAATTTTAATTATTCTTCTCCTTGCTTCTACAGTGATGGACCAGGTGGTTCAAGAAAAACATTTATCTATACAACATTGTACCATATTCTAAAAAGTGAAAGAAAAATTGTTTGCTCAATGGCTTTTACAGGAATAGCTGCTATTTTACTACCAGAAGGAAAAACTGTACATAAAACTTTTGGTATGCTAGTTCCATTGTTCCACGACTCTGTTTCCAATATTAAAGCACAGTCAAAAGACGCTGCGTTCTTAAGGTCTGTCGATATTTGTATTTGGGATGAAGCACCAATGGCGCCAAGGTATGCATTAGAATTAATTGACCGTACGTTACGTGATTTTATGTATGTTAATTCGCCCTTTGGAGGTAAGATTATTCTATTAGGAGGAGATTTTAGACAATTATTGCCAGTAAAAGTAAATGCGACAAGAAGTGAATTAATTAATTTGTCCATTAAATGTAGTTCTCTATGGTCTCACTTCCATACTTTGACATTGACAAAGAATATACGAACTTTACCAGGGGAAAATTCTTTTGCTCAATATTTATGATCTGTAGGTGATGGTTCCACAAATGACAATAATTATAATTTAATCCCACCAGAGGAATGTATTGCACCTCCTAATAAAGATATTGTACATGCAACATTTAGTGACATAATTAAAAATCGCAAATATGACGAATTATCAAAAGTTGCTATTTTATCTGCACGAAATGTTGACGTTGAAAATATAAATAGCAGAGTTGTTGAACTTTTTGATAAGACAACAGAACGTATATATACAGGTGTAGATAGTGTTGAAAATTGCGATAATGGTGATATTAATGATACAATACTACCAGAATATTTAAATACTTTAAATCCTCCAAATTTTTCACTCTACGAATTCAAAATACGAACAAATTGTGTTGTTATGCTTATTAGAAATCTCAGTATTCCTGAAGGGTTATGTAATAGAACTAGACTACAGGTCATTGAACTGGCTAATAATGTTTTAAGATGTCGTATTTTAACTGGCGATAAATGTGGACATACAGTATTTATTCACCGAGTTACATTATATTGCGAAAACGTATATCCATTTACCTTCAAAAGACGACAATTTCCCTTGAAATTAGCATTTGCTATGACAATTAATAAAAGCCAAGGTCAGACATTTGAAAAAATTGGATTAGATCTTCGTAAAGATGTTTTTAATCATGGACAATTATATGTCGCATTTTCAAGAGTAAAGTCTTATAAATCATTACGTATATACTTAGGTGAACAACGTACTACTAGCATTGTCAAAAATTATGTCTACAATGAATTGTTTGAGAATGATCTAAGTATTCTTTAACTCCTAATCATTAAGTCAATAATTACATACATAACAAACAAAACAATATATGTACTTCTCTTTCTTTCTACTTTTTACTTTCCTTTCTTTCAACATTGCCATTCATTATTTCATTACAGTAAAACCTTGTTAACCCGAACCTCGTTAACACGAAATCCTCTATAGCACGAACCAAAATTTTTCCCCGGCAGAATTACATTGGCTAGTATAGGACGAAACCTCATTAACACGAAAATCCCGCTTTACACGTAACACAAACTCTGTCTGATCCCCCACTGTTATTATTGCCCGGTTAGCACGAACTACTGTCAACAAATCTAACAGTTACAATTGGATTTCGGAATCGTTACCATCAAAATGCATAAGAGAAAGCAAAACTCAATTGATTTGCAAACTAAATTAAAAATTATTAGTGAAGTTGATAGTGGTAGGAATAAAAAGGATATTGCAAGTGAATTTAATATTGCTCGATCAACATTGTCAACAATTATTAGTCAAAAAACAAAAATTATTCGATGCATGTGCTTCTGGTTCAGTAAGTGGTAAAGTAAAAAGATTGCGAGTATGCAAAAAATGAGGATCTTGAAACTGAAGTTGTGCAGTGGTTTGGTAAAATGCGAGCATCTAACGTTCCAATAAGTGGTCCTATAGTAAAGGAAAAAGCGCGAGCAATAGCTGAGTCCAGGGGGATAAAATATTTTAAAGGGTCAAATGGATGGCTTTCTTGATTTCAAGCCAGAAATAACATTAAGTGTCAGGCAATCTGTGCAGAATTAAATAAAATGGATGAAAGTAGTGTTTATGATTGGATTAACAATTTTAATACGATTTTAAAAAAATACCATCCGGAGGATGTTTTTAATATGGATGAGACTGGAGTTTTCTTTAATTAAATGCCTCAAAGAACACTACATTTTAAAGGTCAAAAATGTCATGGGGGGAATAAAAGTAAACAAAGAGTGACTGTCGTTTTTTGCTGCAATTCAGATGTCAGTGAGAAGTTTAAGCCATGGGTTATTGGCAAATCAGAAAATCCAAGGCCTTTGAAGGGTTTTGATAAAAAGAAGTTACCTTGTACATACACACATCATTCAAAAGCATGGATAGATAAAAAGTCTTTTCGCACAATCAGGCACTTACTTTGTATTAATTCACAATCAAAAGCAAAATATTAAAAAATACATCACTATATTAGTGATGGAATTTGTTTGTTCTAGGAATTTGTTAACTTAATATCAAAAACATCGATTCTAAATGATCACATTTTAGTATCCTTCGATGTGGTTTCAATGTTTACAAATATTTCAAAAGAACTAGTATTAGAAGGAATAAAAAAACGTTGGGACTTTTTAAATAGCAACATAAAAATTCCTAAAGCCAGTTTTTTAAATGCAGTAAATTTCATTCTTGAATCGACTTCTTTTTCCTTTCGTGGTAATTATTACAAATTTACGGCAGTCCAATGGGGTAACCTTCGTCTCCAGTTATTGCAGATATGGTTATGGATGACTTAGAAACAGATTGCTTAAAAAAATTATCTTTTACTCCTATTCTATATAAAAGATATGTGGATGATATTTTTACTATTATTCCTATAAACAAAATTGAAGAAATGTTAAATGTCTTTAATGATTATCATCCGAGATTAAAATTTACAGTAGAAAAAGAATCTTATAATAAATTGAATTTTTTAGATACAACAGTAATTAAAAAAAATAATTCACTAATTACAAATTGGTTCCGTAAACCCACCTATTCTAGTAGATACATAAATTATTTTTCCAGCCATCCTAATAAATATAAAGTTGGAGTTATAAACAATTTGGTGGATAGAGCCATATTATTATCAGACGAGATTTTTCATGACGAAAATATAGAATTCATTCTTAATGTCTTACAAAAAAACAATTATCCTATTGAATTTAGTAAAAAGCATATAAAGAGAAGATTAAATATTATTAAAAATAAAAATAGAATTAATAAACAATTAGGAATTGTAAATGAAGTTGAACAAAATAATAGAATTAGTTTACCAAATATAGAAAATCTCTCTAATAAATTTCAAAAATTGTTCAAAAAATATAATATTAATGTTGTTGAAAGAATTCCTTAAGAACGGAATAGATAAATTGGAAAAACTTGAAGAACTTGATTTAATTTATAAAATTCCATGCAAAGAATGTGACAAATGTTATGTAGGACATACACAAAGAAATTTGAAAAGAAGAATTTACGAACATAAAACAAATATCACTTCAGATTTTCCATCAGTTATTTCATTACATAGAATAAATACAGGCCATGATTTCGATTGGGATAACGTTGAAATCGTACACAAAGAGAATAACTTAAATAAACGAATGATAGCTGAAATGTTTTTTTATAAAAAAAGAATTAGAGAATAATACGTCAATCAATAAACAGACGGACTCTGGTCATTTCAGTAGTTTTTACAAAAATTATTTATCGTTCATATAATTTTATTCTATCACAACTTATTTTCATTCAAACTGTTTGAAATATTTCTGTTTTCATCTGTCTTGCTTCTTATTGATTGTATTGATCGTTTTCACTCATTCTTTATATTGATCCTTGGACATGTGGTAGAGTTCGAATAAGAAATTTAATGAGCCATTAGTGTTAATTAGATTGCTAAGCAGAAAAGTAACTTTATGGTTACGAAAAATTTTATAAAATATTTAAAATGACAAAATCTAATTATTTATCAAAATCCACTAATATAGTGATGTATTTTTTAATATTTTGCTTTTGATTGTGAATTAATACAAAGTAAGTGCTTGATTGTGCTTTTATATAGAAAGTGTTGTGTTGTTTACATAACTTATATTTAAAAATTGTTGATTTGTAATTTTTAGTTGACACCAAAATAAAGTTTCTGAAGATGATGACGCACATGGTCATCGAAACGTTAAAATAAAAAATTGAATTATTTATTTTTAATCATTGACTAGCAGAACCGTTGACACCAAATTAACTATTTGTTTAGTGTGTCGAAGAGCGAGAAAAATGTTTTGTAATTATCACTTAGCAAAGCGGATTTTATAGAAAGGCGACGTTAGCGACACGAATCAGAAGCGAGATGGAGATGAGTTGCGCATTAACGTCGCTTTTCTATGAACTCTGTTTTCGAATACGAGTATTATATACTGCTTTATTTAAAAATGTATAAAAAGTTAATCGCGACTTATAGTATTACACTAAAAAATACACACGAACTTTAAAACTCTGCGAGTGATACAGGGAAATGTGCAGTGGCGGATCCAGACTTGGTTCCAGGAGGGGGTTATACATGAGAGAGAGAGAGACAACACTAATGTGTTGTCTCTTTCTCTCTCATGCAAATCTAAGTTAGCTCCAGGGGGGGGGGTCATGAGCAAGATTAGTATTAGTCAAAGTGAGGTCATTATGATGATACTCTCTATCTAGTAATCCATTATTATTAAGGTCATGTAAAATTACTGCAGTATTGTCTTGTAGTTTTTTTAATGGATTTGTTTTTATAATTTTATATGTGGAAGTATTCAAGAGTAAAGATGACATTTTTGTTAAATAACCTATAGTTTTAAAACATACAGTTAAATTACCATTATCTGCATTAGTGAACAAAATATCTAGACTTTCTTTTAAAAATGTTTTAGTAAAATTTAATTTTTTGTTAAATACTTTATTTTGTTTTAAGCAATGTCTATTTTTATTTAACTTATCAACCATCATGATATAATAATCTATAAACTTGGTATCCTTGAATTTTTGTAGCTTATGATTATGAGTTTGAGTTTAGATTTACAAAAGGGACAATTATGGATGCAATATGAAATGTAAAATTGATAAATAAAATATTTTACATCAAATAAAAAAGCTCAGAGCATTACTGCTTACTAATATAGGAAATATAATATATAATATAATATAATATATAATACATTGCTAATGTAGGAAAAAAAAACCAGAAGAATTATATTTGCAGAAACTGAAGACAAAGAAAAATTTAAAGCAACAACAGACAGTCAAAACTTGAATGGTATTTATTTTAAATTACAAGTATGACCCTGATTTAAAAAAAGCTGATTTTAATCAAAACCATCCGTCTTTTCAGTTGGGAACATGTGTGCACGCAATTTAAGTTTGGTATTAAAGAACAGGGTCCTACTAATAACATGCAAATGTACTTTGAATGGAAGCTGATGGTGGAAGGACCAAAATAATCATCTTTAAAATTATTGTTATTCAATGGATGTCTAAGCAATATTTCCATTCAGAGTAATAAAACAGAATATTAAAGACTTTTTCTAAAATGTAATTTACATTTATTCCAACGCTTTAGAAAGCATTGTACAAGCAACGAAGAAATCATGTGTAAAATACAATTTTAATATAGAATTTATTGCTACCATTATGGGGAGATCCGGCACCATAAACTTAGATAGTACAGAATTTATTGCAAAATCAAATTTTTGTCTGCTCGCCGGACTACAGTGATGTAGTAAAAAATGCATTTGTAACGCAATTGAATAAACAATTGAATTGAAGCTTAAAAAGTGACACTTCTCAAAATTTACGTCATCGATTTTAGATTTTTCCTTTTATCACGGCTACTGATTAATAAAGACAATTTTCTCAAAAATTTAAAAGTAGATAGTACAGAATTTATTGCAAAATCAAATTTTTGTCTGCTCGCCGGACTACAGTGATGTAGTAAAAAAATGCATTTGTAACGCAATTGAATAAACAATTGAATTGAAGCTTAAAAAGTGACACTTCTCAAAATTTACGTCATCGATTTTAGATTTTTTCTTTTATCACGGTTACTGATTAATAAAGACAATTTTCTCAAAAATTTAAAAGTGTCGTTCTTTAACGTTTAACTTTATATATAAGGGTTCAATTCCGAATAAGTCAACCTCCAGATTTTTATCAAACTTAGTATACTTATGAATTTTGATGCGCTAATTATGAAAATGATCAAGAAAATTGTGGAATACTTTATGTTCATGGTATAAAACATAGCAAACCTACTTTTTAGTTTTTTCAGTTTACCTCAGTATCTTTAACAGTTTTCAAGGTAATCGCTAATGAATATATCGAAGCTTGAAAATGGATAGAGTGCTATAGTAATTTTTTTTATTGTTCTTATTTCACTTCTTATTACTTCTTATACGTTACTTCTTTTCCCCTACAGTTGTATAAAAAATACGTTTCACTTTTTATGGTACCCGAACCCCCCTGTACGGGGTTCGCTCTATTTACGGTTTCCCAGGGACGTAACTACAAATGTCGAGGCCCCATCGCAAATTTTTTCAGGAGGCCCCCTCCCTCAATATTTTTTTAAATAGTGTATAAATAATTTCTGTCAATATCTTCTATTTTTAATTATTTTTTTAAACATTTTTTTTGCATTAGGGTTATTGGGCTCAAGGCCCCCCAGCAAGCCGAGGCCCACCCGCAATGCGAGGTTTCGCTGTATGGTAGTTACGTCCCTGCCGGTTTCCGTCACAAAATTCGAGTAGTCGATAATTTTCTTTATTATTTCTGTAATCAGTGCATCAAAATGCTTAAGTATATGTAGTTTCATCCAAATCCGCAAGTTTTCCTATTCAGAACTTCATCCAATTTTTTAAGTCAGTTTTACACTTTTCTTAAAATTAGCCTTCAGTCTCTTTGATTAAAATTATAAAAGTCTGCAAGTATATTTTATTTTCATTTATTTTTAGTTTTATATATAAGAGAAATGGTATATGATAATTTTCTTAAAACTAAATTTATTGAATGCATTAATTTTTAATAAAACCAAAGTTTAAAGAATCTATTAATTGTACGATTATACGATTATTGAAGGATTTCTTTCAAATACGGATTTTTTGATTTCAAAATACAAGTTTAAAATCTATTTTTGAATGTCTATTATTTAATCTTAATACATAGAAATTTCGACCTTAGATTAAGAAAATATGACTGAATATTTCCAGTATTTTTTAAGTTAAAAAAATATTTGCTTTTTGGGTAAAGAATATATTTCTTTTAAATTTTAAAATTACCTATAATTTTTCCTGTAATACATTTCTGAATGTATTTCAATAAATGTGAAACATGCATAAAATATGATTAAGCACCAGATTTAATAAAACTTTTAATCTTATTTGAAACATTTCCTCAATATTGCACGAGTCTGCCTTGTGTAATGTTTCACGGACATTGAATTGAAATGTTCAGATAACATAGGTTAGTAATATTTCCTCATGTGTGGGAATTTTGCTACTTTAACTTAGCTTTACTTAACTGCGAATTGCAATATTGCTAACATTTCACTGCAAGGTTCAATAAAGATTCAGGAAATATCTGGTGCTGTACTGGGTATCAGAATATTGTTTGTTAAAAATAAAATAGAATGTTATAGTTCTAGGCGAATGGAAAATCATTAGTACGCGATTTCAAAATAATACGAATAGAAAGGTACTAAAAGAGATAACTAGAAATATATTTTTAAACGGATAGATAAAAATTAGTAATCGAATCAACCCGTCATACAATTTCATTTTTTTATTTTTCCTTGTAGTTCGGCTGTAACCGTTTTGTTGGAAAATTCACGGTCTATTGTCAAATTAATACATTATGACTCCAATTGGAATTTTACTATTCAATTATTTAAAAGTAAGAAGGAAATCTTAATTGACATGGATATTCCTTTCTGTGAATAAATACTAATCGTTAAAAATGTGAAATTCTGTGAAAAAATATGGGACATTTAGCTCCGCCGGGATTCGAACTCGGGTAAGTGGTAGGAGCTTAGTGGTAAGAGCAGTCAAGCGCCAATTGAAAGATCTTTCAATTGGCGCTTGACTGCTCTTACCACTAAGCTACAGAGGTCCATGTCAGATACAATTTCACAGATTTATCCCCTCATTCGGCTATGATATGCATAGACACATATATATTTTAAAAACTTAATTTTAGTAATTCAAATTTTCCCAGAATTTTTGATGTAGAAATAAATTTGCCAATTATGGGTAAGCTCTTGCATAATTCGCGCATTCAAGAAACATACTGTATCGACTCTTCGTTCGAAAATTCATAAAGATTTTCTCGATATTTAAATCACATAGAATTCGAAAATTCAAATGAATTTTTCGCTATTTTCAAGTTTTTATTTGACGGTCTCGAAAGCTAGTCGAAAATAATTTTGAAAATAATTAAGGGAGGTCAGGGTATTATTGGACACGATGTATTGTTGGACAGCACGATAGTTTTTGCATTTGTAATGCTTGGGGTCTCCACCAACCAGCATCGACTCGTCTTATCAGAACTTCATTTTCTATTAAGCACTTGACTTGTTTTTACTCATTGTTACCTCTCTACATGGACGTACCCACGTTGGAGCAGGGGTGCTGCTGTCCTCTCCCCCTTAGAAAGCCAGTTTATATGAGAAAGAAAGAGATAGCAATATATTATTGTCTCTCTCACTCCCACATAAAACCCCCACCAAGAAACTTTTCTGGGTACGCCCCTGCCGCTCTATCATAGCAAACATAATTTTAATGTTCTTAAAGTGTTTTTTTCACTTAGGGTTTTGTTCAATTTGACAACATTTTTTGAAGAACCAAGTCAAGAAATATATTTATAATATTCTTTGAACTTTAAGCTTTCGAGGCATATTTAAGAATTTTGTATGAAATTTGCATTGTGTTACTTATACGCGGAGGAAGATAGTATCGTATCGCATGAAATCAAAGTGTTCAGTTGAGTTGTGCCGGAGCAAACCCGAACACTTTCATGTGCCTTAACTGCGATTCTCAGTAATTTTCATGGATATTTTTCTCTTTATTTTATTTATTATAATATATTATTTCTCTTTCATTAACAAATAAACGTTTTCCAGAAATAATTTTCATTTTTTATCGATTTACAAAACCGTCCAATAACACCCCAAGATTTTTTAAAATCTTAAAAACCAGTTCTTAGCGCTAACTGATACAGAGTATACAATTTTTAACAATTAAGTTAAATTGCTGGTACCAAAAGAAAGGTTCTTTATTGTACCACAAAATAAAACTTTAGAATTTTGAGAAAAAGCAATTTTTTTAGTTTCTTCTTTTTAACAGTCAAGTATATTTCAAGTCTCGTTCGTGAGACGAAGAGTTTTGTCTCTACAACTACCACTTTATGATCCAAATCCTCCCTACTGCTTATAACTTTCTTTTGTGCACAAGACGCCACATCTTAGTTTCGTTTTGGGTTAAAATTTTTGGGAATTTATAAGTGTAAGTGATGGGAAAACATCGTAGAGAACGTCAAAGATCTCGCACACCAGATATCGACGGTTTATTTTATCAGATTAAGAAGTTTTAAGAGAAAATACGTCACGAACAAAGCAGGTCTCGTGAAAGCAAGAGATATCGACCACGTGACTCTTACTACGGGAACCAATATTATGATGAGAGTCAAGGTTCCTTTGATTATGATGAGGATTACTATCTCAGTTACAATCAACAAAACCACTCAGGTAGGTCAGTCAGCGAATTTCAGGTGATTCACTTACAATAAATTTAAAATAAAGTAATGGCGGCGAGTTGATTCATCTGGAATGAGACATGCTGGGCATAAAATGGCGATAGGTGCACACGTTTGGTGTGGAATAAGTCGCGCATCCTGGACTCGTGTTGACACAAGTGTGTAACCGAGGTATATATTTTACAGACTCGTTGACATCACTCTCTCCACAACAAAAGGATTTGGACAAACAGAAGATTAACCCACGAAAAGAATATAACACTACTCAACAAAAACAATTAACATCTGCTGAAGTTACGATTCTAGAAGAACCTCTAGATGAAGACACGCTACAAATACTTGTTGATAATCTACCTGCTGACGATTCAAACAAAATTAAATTACGTTCAGAACTTGCTGATCGATAGAGAAACTGGATGCAAGACGGCTTAAAAAAAGAAGATAGACAAGAACTTTAAAATTATATCAGCAAAAGGGTAATTACCACCTAGAGGCACCAACTTTGAATTCAGAGGTGGAATCGTCATTGAATGATTCTGTCAAGAAACAAGACATATTTTTTATGTCATACCATAACACACTTGGTTCTGCTTTGTCTGCCTTAGGGCAAGGTGTGTCTTTACTTTTAACGAATAAAGACAACTCAGATAACCGTGGTCAAATGATCAAGATGTTTTCAGATGCAAGTCAATTAATGTCAGATGCACATTTCCAAATGAGCAAAACCCGAAAAGTATTCATTTTTCCAAGTCTAGATAAAAAAGTTAAAGATTTGCTGACGAAAACAAAAACTGGAGAATTTTTGTTCGGCGAAGAATTATCTATCAAACTTAAGTCAGTATGGTCGATAGAAGAGGTAGGACACCTCAGCCTCAGCCTTCGGGAAAATGAAAGACCCCGTCTGGTACAGAACGTATCATACACCTCAGAATCAGCAGGGACGTCAATGGATGAAGAACTTCAATCAACAGGACAACATACAGAAGTAGACATGGTAACATATATTGAAGGAAGATTACGTATATTTCTAAGTGCCTGCTTAAATATAACTTCAGATAAATTTATTCTCAATGATATTGATGGCTATAAGTTCTCATTCCATTCAATGCCAGAGCAAAAAGTAATTCCACTCGAACCGACATTTAGTACCATAGTAAAAATTAAAAATAAAAATAAATGTCAGTTATAAGAGAGTTTGCTTGCTTCGTAGGATGCATTACAGCCTGTTGCCCTGCAGTCAACTATGGTGTTGGCTGCATTCTAAGCTTTTCGAACGAGAAAGAAACTTGGCATTACGCAAAAATAATAACAACTACGATGCACAAATGTTATTAAAATCATCACTCTAGATTGAATTTGATTGATGGTTAAATAATATCACTTGAAGCAGTGCTCCCATCAGAAACTCTGAATATTAGTTAGAAATTTTCTCTGACGTTTCAACTACTGATTGGGGAGCGTACTGTAATACTGAATTAGCATCAGGATTCTGGTCAAAATCAGAAATGCAAAATCATTCAAATTATCTGAACTTCTAGCCTGCTTTTTATGATTGAAAATATTCGCAAGCAACTTAACTCTTTGCCAAATCTCACACAGCACAAAATATTTCGTGAAAGTTGCCTGACCCTTACAATCTAAGTTTCGGAATATTCAAATGAATGTTCAGGGAACATTGGTGCAAGTACGAAAATGTTCGCTTGTGAGGCAATATTCATCCCGAAAATTTCCTGAAAATTGCAATGCAATGTTCTGGAAATATTGCAAAAAAAGATTCCTGCAATATTCAGGCAATATTTCAAAAAAAGTTTAAAATTTCTTTTTATATGGAGCCAATCAGAATTTTGTGACATATATGACATCCGCAGATATCTAGGAGCAAGAAGACTAGAATAAGGAGGTGAAATTGGGCAGTTTTGTAGCAGGGAACGATGGCGCGGTAAGCTGGCCAGGGGAAGGCGCGTCTACTGGTTGGGGCTTTCTTCCGTTTACGAATTTGAGTATTCTGCGCACACTAACACACGTACGCACGTACGGGGAGCAAAAAGGTGGGAAAAAAAGGTGTTTATAAATGTTAACACGATTGCCCTTTTCTTTTTTTAGGTTATCACTTCTATATTTTAATACCTTTTCAAAATAAACTTACATCATTTGATGAAAAGCAAAATATATGCGATCTATTTTCCTTAGCATTTCTTTCATTTATCAAACAACTTTTTACGCAACAAACTTTAACCATTTTTAAGCTCCAGATTTCAAAAAACAAATTTTTTTTTTTTTTTTTTTAGTTATTATACACTCGTTTTAACGACCTTACTGACCCAATGAGTGTCCCCCGTAGGGAGTTCCTAGAATTGTACCTTTTGTATATATTCTTTTTTAAGTGTTTTTGCGTCTACAGAACGGCTTGAAATTAGGAGTACTCGCATTTGCCTGGACCACCCGGTATATTGGGTTTTCTCGCCAGTGGAGAGGGAAAACTGTAGAAAAACCTCACCGAATACAACCGGTTTATCGACAGTCGAGTTCTAGTGATCTGCACAGGTCGATTACCGACAGTGCATATCATTATTCCTCGACGTCAAACCTTCCACTGAAGTTATCTCACGAGTTAGAAAAATCCCAGACTCATCGGGGCGCGAACCCAGCAAGCTGGACTTGGCGCGACCGCAGAGTTTAGTATTTAACCAACTGAGCTAACTCCGTGGTTCAAAAAACAAATTACATTAATTTATTTATTTTCCATACATACTTATATATCTGTAGAACAAAAGCAAGAAAAGAAACCGAGGAAACCGGCAAAACAAAATCAACACAACGTTCTTAACCTAGAAAAACATCCGCTTAAATTCAAATATATTATATATATTTTGTTTATGTGTAAGTGTGCGCAGAATACTCGAATTCGTATCTGAGGAAAGCCCCAAAACGAAAAGATGTGCCCACTGGTGGCCTATTACCATGGATACCCCCTCCACACTCATTTCACCTCCTTATTCTAGTCTTCTTGTCTAGGAGGTTAAAAACTGCTGCGCAGACCTATGAGCCATAGAAGACAAGATCGGCCAGTGCAAATCATTTAACGTTGGAAATTGCCTGAATATTACAATAAAAAGTTTTCTCAAGTTTCTTGTGAATATTGCCTCACAAGCGGACATTTTACTACTTGCACCAATGTTGCCAGAAAATTCATTGGAATATATTCCGAAACTTAGAGCGTAAGGGCCAGGCTAGTTTCAGAAAATATATTGTGCTGTGTGGGATATTATTGAGAATCGACAATATTGCAGCGGTGTCTTACGTTAATCGCATGGGAGGTGTTCAGTTTCCGCATCTCAATGAGATAACAAATAAAATCTATCTATGGTGTGAAGAAAGACAAATTTGGGTCTTTGCATCTTATATAGTTTCAACAGAAAACTTTTGGAAGCAGATAGGGGTTCACGTATAAAAAATATTGATATGAAATGGGAGTTCTCTGATTGGGCCTTCCAAAAATTTATCAATAAATTTAGATTACCAGAGGTGGACAGTGATGGGCGCTGATCGCTCTTCGTTTGTAAATTACTGAAAATTTACGAAAGTTACTGTAAATTTGTAAATTTACAGTAAATTCAGTAAATCGTGTTTTTCTGCTTTTTTATATAAAATTTGTATTTGAAATAAAGTCATGATAATCAGAAGTTTCTAAATATTCAATTGTATATCTCTTACATATATTTATAATGTAAACATTTCGTTTGGAAATATTTTGACACTTGCAAAGAGATTCCTAACCTTGAAAATCCAAGTGTTTTCTTAAAAATCATGAAAATTTGTCTCTTTATAAAGTATTTTTGATAAAACTGATCAGAGAATTCGTAAAAAATTCTATCTTTTTTTAATAAGATAAGTCTAAAGGACAAGTATTAGTGAATTAATAAATATTTGTGATATTTATTTTAAAGCTATAAATACTACACATAAAAAACACTAATGTTTCTTGTATATTTCGCTATAAACTATACTTAAAAAACGTTATGATAATTTGTTTATTCATTATTAGTTTGATACTGTCAAGCACCTGACAAAAGGAAAGTTATTTTTTGACGTGAGAATAAAAATAAGCTATATAGACACTTCATTTTACAATGTTAATAAACCATGAAATGGACATTTAGTTTTAATTTAGTGCTTTAGTATATTAACGAAGTTTTAAATCTTTGTAAAATACAAAGGAACATAAATGAACCAAAACAACAGTAAATTTAAAATATGACTACAACTTTAAACACTTTTCACTTTATTAATTACTTTTGAATTAGCAATAGAACTTTTTAAATCTCAAGAATGCATTTTATTTTCTAAATGTTTTTTATACCACCAAACCTACATTCTTCTTATATATTAACAATTTTAGGTTATGTGACTAAATATGATTCACATCTTTTCGAGTTTTTAAAACAATCGGTAACTATTTTTAAACATTTTTTGAACAATATACAATTTTACAATATACAAGTTTAAAACATAACAATTTTAGGTTATGTGACTAAATATGATTCACATCTTTTAGAGTTTTTAAAACAATCGTTAACTATTTTTAAACGTTTTTTGAACAATATATTATAACATTTGTTACAAATCTAATTATCAAGTCAGATTTCATTATATATTTCTCCAAAGGTTACAATAAACAATTTTTCTGTTATACCGTAAAATTTGTAAATTTACTTGTAAATTCGGTAAATTTTGTACATTTACGGTCACTACCCATCACTAGAGGTGGATGTCTTTGCTTCACGCATCAATGCAAAAGCTCCAAAGTACTGTGCATGACAACCTGATCCAGATGCTATGAATAAAGATACCTTTACCATCTCCTAGAGTAATATTGCATTCTACGCGTTCCCCCCAATATCCATGATCCTAAGGATTCTTATAAAGATTATTTCTGACCAGGCACAAGGAATTATACGTCTGTGAAGTTAGCACTCGAAGTATTAAAAAACAAACTTTTTTCATATGGAATCGTTAGGTGGTCGTTTAGTGATCGTTAGGTGGTAGTTTTTGTCGTTTGGTGGTTTGAAATAGAAAAACTACAGTAGTTTTAAAAATTGGAGTGCTAACTTCACATAGCACTCCACTTTTTAATATTTTTTAAAAATTCCTTTTGGAATCGTTAGGTGGTCATTAGGTGGTAGTTTTTAACATTTGGTGGTCAAAATTTTACGAGAAATTCGACTTGTAAACTTTTTCTCAAAATTCATTCAAGCTGCGCACTAAGTTCTGCGTACTTATTCTTGGCGCCTAGATATGAATGTTTTAAAAGTTTTTAAATATTTGTAATTGCTATAAAATAATAATTAATTAATTTGTTTCATGTTTTACATTTAGCAAAAGAGAAAACATTTTATAAGGATTACATTTCTTTATATTTATGAAAGCAGTATTAAAAATCATAAACTAAATAGAATTTTTTTGAAACTTAAATTGAAAATTTGAAATTGAATTTAAAAAATTAAAATTGAATTAAGCTAATTAAATTATATTAATTATAGTTTATATATTTTTTAAAATTTAATTTTAAAACTAATTTTAAATTCAAATAAAAAAAAAATTTTAATTACATTTTAAATCTTGAATTAAATATAATTTTCTTTTTCAATTAAACTTGAAATTCAAAATAAAAAATAAAACATTTCAATTTAAATCAACTAATTACATTGCCTATATCAATTATATTAATTTTTTTTTAATTTAAAAAATTAAATTGTATTATTATAATCCAAACATATAATAGAATTAATTTCAATTAAATATTAGGAATCAATTTTAAATTTTAATAAAAAGAACTTCTCTAAATTAAATTTTGAATCTTAAAAGATGTAAAATTATTAAAAAAATTCAATTGGAAACTTGGAATTCAAATTAAAAAATAATTTAATTATGTATATTACATATATTTTCAAAATGTAAAAAAATTTACTAAAAAGATTTAATCAATTATACTAATTTTTTCTTAATTTCAAAAATTAATTCCAATCAGATTAGATTAATGTAATCTATTAATAAAATCGAATTTTGAATTAAATCTTAAAAATAATTTTACATTTAAAAAACACGTTTCATTTTAAATTACACTTTGAATCTTAAATTATCTAAAATTTATTATTTGCTTTAAAAGATTAAGTGAAATATTGAAATTAAATTAAGATAATTAAATGATATTTATTATATTTTCCACTTTTAAAATATAATTAAAACTAAGAGCATGTGGAAAAAACATTAAATGAAGGTAAAATGCATACAAAATTATATACACCCCGCAATTATTCAAGACGATAACAAGGGTTAACTAACCCTAAGTCCTTAAAAGTCACCCTTCAAAAAATTAGTAAAAAATAATTATAAAAAATATTATTAATTTCTACAAAAAAACTATGATCGAGTTCTAAAGCCATGGGCAATACTTTTAAGGATATCCCCTAAACATGCAAGATAATAACGAGAGTTAACTACCCTCAAAAGCAACCCCTAAGAAAAATAATAGAAAATAGTTCTAAAAAATGTTATCACTTTCCATAAAAAAAATTAGTAGCATGTTCTAAAACCATAGAAGTTATCTAATGGGATCTCCCTCAGTTATTTAAGCGGATAAAAGGGGTTAACTACCCTCAGAAGCCACCCTTAATAAAAGTAATAGAAAATAGTTCTAAAAAATGTTATCACTTTCCACCAAAAAAATAAAATAGTAGCATGTACTAAAATCCTGAAAGTTATCTGAGGGGAACTCCTCCTGTTATTTAAGCAGGTAAAAGGGGTTAACTGCCCTTAAAAGTCACCCCTCAGTAAAATAATCGAAAATAATTCCACAAGTTTTCTAATTTTCCACAAAAAAAAATTATTAGGAAGTTTTAAAATCATAAAAGTTATCTAAAAGGAACTGCTTTAGTTTTCTAGTATTAGATGAAAATAGTTAACTAGTCTTAAAAGCTACCCTTATGAAAAAAATTTAAAAAAATTCTTCATTACATTACCATTTTCTGCAAACAAATATGATCAGCTTTTAAAAACATATTTTGCCGGGATTATTTTTGGTTTTTAGGGTTCCGGTCACAAAATGTAAAATCCGGAACTCTTATGTTTTCACTCGTTTGTTCGTCGCCCAAAACCATTACCCCCCCCCCCCCTAGCGGTTAAACTATTTGAGATAGAGAGTTGAAATTTGGTACACTTATGTATTTCACGTGTAGATTTCAGGAAAAATATAGCGAACATGATTGAATGTGATGTTCATAGCGTTGTGAAGAAAATATAACTAGATTTTTTTCAAAAAATGCATTAAAATGCCTATTATCTCCCCCCCCCCTTCACTCGTTTGTTCGTCGCCCAAAACCATTACCCCCCCCCCCCTAGCGGGGCAATACTTTTAAAGATATCCCCTAAACATGCAAGATAATAACGAGAGTTAACTACCCTCAAAAGCAACCCCTAAGAAAAATAATAGAAAATAGTTCTAAAAAATGTTATCACTTTCCATAAAAAAAATTAGTAGCATGTTCTAAAACCATAGAAGTTATCTAATGGGATCTCCCTCAGTTATTTAAGCGGATAAAAGGGGTTAACTACCCTCAGAAGCCACCCCCCCCCCCAAAAAGTCATCTTTAGATAAAATAAACCAAAATAATTTAAAAATATTATCATTTTACACCAAAAATGTTGATCAAGTTGTAATTCCAAGGAAGATACGTAATAGGATATACACTAGTTATCCAAGATTATAACAAAATAAATCAACTCAAACACTCATCCCTTATAAACAAAATACCGTGCGAGTCGGACTCGCGCACAGAGGGTTCCGTACACGAACGTAAAATGAATTGAAAATTTTTTTTATTATTTATTTTTAACGATTCATTTCAATTATTTATTAGACATTTATTATTTGGATTATTTGAATAATAATAAATTAAAATCATAATTTTTTTACTTTTATTAAAATTTAAGTATAAACTTAACCATTTTTATAAGATTAAAAATTTGCAATTAAATAGACTGAGCTTTTTTATATAATTTTGAATTTTAAAGCCAACAAAATTCTTTTTATGAAATTTTTTTTTATTTTCAAATTTTTAAAGTAATTGAAACATAAAAATAAACATTTTGTACAAAAAAATAATTTGAAACTGTGGAATATTGTAGCTGTTTAGAAAGAAAAAAATTTTTTTCGGTAAAATTTCAATTTTTCGAAGTTATTGGTATGATATTAAATTTAAACCACAATTTTTATAGGTTTATAAAAAATTCTGCATAAAGTTACACATTTTTGCCAATTCCCAACCTTTCAGGATAAATACGCTAAGCTCTAGCATAGGGGTATTTTGTCATTTTTCAACTTTTCATTAATAACTTTTGAAAACTAAGTCCAACAATGTTCGCTATATTTTTCCTGTAATCAACACGTAAAAATACCTAGAAAAACCAAATTTCAAACCTCTAGGTTAAATAGTTTAGAAGATAAGGGAGGGGACACGTTTTTTTTTTTTTTTTGAAAAAAAAAATTTTTCCTTGACAACGCTAAGACTATCAACTCCAATCATATTCTCTATATTTTTTCTGTACTCTACTCGCGAAAATACATATGTGTACCAATTTTTAATACTCTAGGTCAAATAGTTTGGGAGGTAAGTGGGGGGGGGGAGATAATAGGCATTTTAATGCATTTTTTGAAAAAAATCTAGTTATATTTTCTTCACAACGCTATGAACATCACATTCAATCATGTTCGCTATATTTTTCCTGAAATCTACACGTGAAATACATAAGTGTACCAAATTTCAACTCTCTATCTCAAATAGTTTAACCGCTAGGGGGGGGGGGGGTAATGGTTTTGGGCGACGAACAAACGAGTGAAAACATAAGAGTTCCGGATTTTACATTTTGTGACCGGAACCCTAAAAACCAAAAATAATCCCGGCAAAATATGTTTTTAAAAGCTGATCATATTTGTTTGCAGAAAATGGTAATGTAATGAAGAATTTTTTTAAATTTTTTTCATAAGGGTAGCTTTTAAGACTAGTTAACTATTTTCATCTAATACTAGAAAACTAAAGCAGTTCCTTTTAGATAACTTTTATGATTTTAAAACTTCCTAATAATTTTTTTTTGTGGAAAATTAGAAAACTTGTGGAATTATTTTCGATTATCTTACTGAGGGGTGACTTTTAAGGGCAGTTAACCCCTTTTACCTGCTTAAATAACAGGAGGAGTTCCCCTCAGATAACTTTCAGGATTTTAGTACATGCTACTATTTTATTTTTTTGGTGGAAAGTGATAACATTTTTTAGAACTATTTTCTATTACTTTTATTAAGGGTGGCTTCTGAGGGTAGTTAACCCCTTTTATCCGCTTAAATAACTGAGGGAGATCCCATTAGATAACTTCTATGGTTTTAGAACATGCTACTAATTTTTTTTATGGAAAGTGATAACATTTTTTAGAACTATTTTCTATTATTTTTCTTAGGGGTTGCTTTTGAGGGTAGTTAACTCTCGTTATTATCTTGCATGTTTAGGGGATATCCTTAAAAGTATTGCCCATGGCTTTAGAACTCGATCATAGTTTTTTTGTAGAAATTAATAATATTTTTTATAATTATTTTTTACTAATTTTTTGAAGGGTGACTTTTAAGGACTTAGGGTTAGTTAACCCTTGTTATCGTCTTGAATAATTGCGGGGTGTATATAATTTTGTATGCATTTTACCTTCATTTAATGTTTTTTCCACATGCTCTTAGTTTTAATTATATTTTAAAAGTGGAAAATATAATAAATATCATTTAATTATCTTAATTTAATTTCAATATTTCACTTAATCTTTTAAAGCAAATAATAAATTTTAGATAATTTAAGATTCAAAGTGTAATTTAAAATGAAACGTGTTTTTTAAATGTAAAATTATTTTTAAGATTTAATTCAAAATTCGATTTTATTAATAGATTACATTAATCTAATCTGATTGGAATTAATTTTTGAAATTCGATTTTATTAATAGATTACATTAATCTAATCTGATTGGAATTAATTTTTGAAATTAAGAAAAAATTAGTATAATTGATTAAATCTTTTTAGTAAATTTTTTTACATTTTGAAAATATATGTAATATACATAATTAAATTATTTTTTAATTTGAATTCCAAGTTTCCAATTGAATTTTTTTAATAATTTTACATCTTTTAAGATTCAAAATTTAATTTAGAGAAGTTCTTTTTATTAAAATTTAAAATTGATTCCTAATATTTAATTGAAATTAATTCTATTATATGTTTGGATTATAATAATACAATTTAATTTTTTAAATTAAAAAAAAATTAATATAATTGATATAGGCAATGTAATTAGTTGATTTAAATTGAAATGTTTTATTTTTTATTTTGAATTTCAAGTTTAATTGAAAAAGAAAATTATATTTAATTCAAGATTTAAAATGTAATTAAAATTTTTTTTTTATTTGAATTTAAAATTAGTTTTAAAATTAAATTTTAAAAAATATATAAACTATAATTAATATAATTTAATTAGCTTAATTCAATTTTAATTTTTTAAATTCAATTTCAAATTTTCAATTTAAGTTTCAAAAAAATTCTATTTAGTTTATGATTTTTAATACTGCTTTCATAAATATAAAGAAATGTAATCCTTATAAAATGTTTTCTCTTTTGCTAAATGTAAAACATGAAACAAATTAATTAATTATTATTTTATAGCAATTACAAATATTTAAAAACTTTTAAAACATTCATATCTAGGCGCCAAGAATAAGTACGCAGAACTTAGTGCGCAGCTTGAATGAATTTTGAGAAAAAGTTTACAAGTCGAATTTCTCGTAAAATTTTGACCACCAAACGACAAAAACTACCAACTAACGATCACCAAACGACCACCTAACGATTCCATATAAAAAAAGTTTGTTTTTTAATACCTCGAGTGCTAACTTCACAGACGTAGGAATTATCATTGTACCATGTTGGTGTACCTAACCTTGGTACACGTTATTCACATCTTTATTAATCTCCTGTGATTTACAATCCTTCAAAAAAATTTCTCTGTTCTCCATGTAGGTCACAACGACATCCACTGGCCAATACGTTAACGCTTCTGGTAGGACGATTATCAGGGAGGCCTTCCTAAAAAAAGCAGTATCAGAGGAATATGTGGATTCAGTAATAGCGTCTTTATCAGACGCGACAATGAAACAATATAACAGCGCAATAAAACAATGGCGAAATTTGTGCATTAGACAAGATACTGACATATTCAATATTGATGAAAAGAATGCCCTTCGATTCTTTACTAGCAGATATGACACTGGTGCTGCATATGGAACCCTTAATAATTGTCGCGCAGCTCTGGGGCTCCTTTCTGGTGAGAGCATATCACAAAGCACAGTGATTTTACGCTTCTAGGGGATTTTTAGATCCAGACAACCTTAATTGCCTTACGATGAAATTTGGGACGTACAACCAACGATGAACTACCTAACATCATTATTCCTAATGGATTCTCCGAGTCTCCAGTAGTTAACTAGCAAATTAGTTTTACTTTTAGCCCTGGCAACAGCTCATCGGATGGAGACACTAGCATTATTAAAGCTGGATAACATTTTAAAGGATGGCGATCGATATCACATAAAAATCGTTGTTCTTATAAATGCAGTCCAGGTGCACCGCAGCCTTTGCTAATAGTACCACAGTTTAAAGAAAAGCCAGAATTGTGTATTGCCTCTACCTTAAGAAAGTATCTTGTTCGCACAAAATCTTTGCAAAAAAATGTTCAGAATCTATTCATAACTACAAGGTGGATTATCAAGGTGGATTAAATTGTTTCTGTTAAACAGCGGCGTTAACGATAAGTACAAGGCTTATAGCATACACCTCGGCTGCGTTCAAGAATGAATTGGATGTAGCTTTTATTAAAAGTACAGCAGGTTGGTCAAACGAATCCCTCAGCTTTGCGAAGTTTTACAACAGACCGATCATGACGGATCAAATTTAATTCGCTAAGGCAATCTTATCGTAAAAATTTATTTTTGTTTCATATATAATATCAGCATATTAGTTTGTCTTCATTTAAGACTCTTCTTATTATGATTATTATATGTTTCTCTAAACAAGAAAAGTTCATTTGTAAACTTTTGTAACTTTTTTCCAATAGCAGCAAGACGCCAATTCAGGTGATAGCTGAGAAACAAGCCATTCTAGTTAAGAGTTGAAGAACGTGCAATCTCAGATATCAAATTTTTTTCTTATTTCAGGTTGATAAAAATATGGCAAAAGATTAATAAGTGTCAGTAATTCTTTCTTTAATTCACTTTAAACTTCAAATAGTTTGCTTTAGAGTATTTTCAGCTATCACCTGAATTGGCGTTTTGCTGCTCCCAAACGACAAATTACAACAACAAAAAATGTTGAATGTTTTTTTTGGTGCTTTTTTAATCATAGTTTGACAAAATACCCTCATTGTTAATCTAAAAAAAAAATTTCATCTTTTCACCCTTACAAATTTTAAAACAAGATTTTTATCTTTACAATTTTTTTTCAACATTTTTTGACAAAAAACTTCCGTTTCTTTGATATTTCTGATCCAGCATTTACAGTCTAGGCTTTATCATTAATGGGTTAATAGCCCGAGTTGTTTCTGGTCGCAGAATTTTTGTCTGTGATGTATAACTACATATATCTTAAAAAAAATTAGCAGTTACGATTTTGGTCAATACAGCATTTTATCAGGGAGATTTGTAGAAAACAAAAACACTATTCAAAAGGTTGCCGCAATGAAAGTTGATAATATCGTCCTTCCTGCACGGTGTGGTATAAGCCGGAACCTGGATGCTGTTTGGGATAAGTCGCAAAAAAGACGAGGAGGAAAAACTGATATCGTAACAGTCTGACAAAAAGTCAAAAATTTAATCATTGCATTCAGTATGTATCTGCATTTTACTCGTTTAAAACTATATTCTATTTTCCATTAAAATTAAAAATAAAAAACTTAAAAATAATTACAATTTTAATTCAGAGCTAATATTTGTATGCCATATGATCGTAAAGTTCATTTTTACTTTGTGATTCATGTCACCTCGAAAGATCAATCTCTCCTTGACATTTTTTTCTTTTTTTAAACGTTTTCATGGTCTTAATTATTTATAATTATTTATTTTTCTATGAAAGGTTTTCTTTACAAAGAGTGGAGCTAAAACTAACATGTGCTGAAATAATTTTTTTTCGTAAAATTTATGCTGTCCCTATCAAAAAAATAATGAGAAAACATCAGAAAAAAATCAGAATTTCTGTTGATTCTTGATAGTAATTGTTGCATTTACTATCGAAAAGCATGAGAAAGCAAGAAGAAACTTGAGGAAATCGTCAAAAATCATTAGATGTTTTATTACGGTCTCCGACCTTTCTTAGCACCACTGCAATAAATCATTATCGACGCTTTATTCTTGATAATTTTTGAAGATTCCTGTGTACATTGTGTTTAAATGTGATTATTTCTCACAATATTGTGTTGATTTCTGACATACTTTTCATTATTTCTGACTATTTTCTGTTGATTTCTGGATTCATAACAACTATGGGGTACCTATCTATAACACTATATATTACGAATGAAAAACCGCACGCTCTAGAGGAATCTAAAATGGCCCTAACGCATTCGACTCAACGCTTTTAACCGACTGAGCTAACTCGACATGATGACGTAGTAGTCAAAAGTTAAATGTTGTAAGAGAGCAGTATTTCTTTTCGAAGTTTTATCCCAATAGAAACCTAATAAAGATAAGAAAGGAATTTTTCAAAACTACATTTAAAATATTAATGTACACGTTCCACAGTTATAATATTAGATATATTCTAGAAAATGTAATAAATCTCACGTTGTAAAACTATCTTTGACTCATGTTTATAAAGTCAATACAAACTTTATTGATAAGCGGATAACTCTGATTCTCTTCAAAAACGTTTAGAGAATACACGGTGGGTCCGAACCAAGTTAAACTCAAAGGTTGAGGCACTTCAAATTTTCTTGTGAATTTCTATTCTATTATGTCTCCTGAGTGATTCAAGACCACGTTCAAGTTAGGTTCAAGATCAAGTTAGGTAAATATATTTATAATATTCTTTGAGCTTTAAGGTTTCGACGCATATCAGAGTTTTGTATGAAATTTGCATTGTGTTACTTATACGCAGACATTTTGTAAAAATGAGCGTTCAGGGTATTTTTGAACACTTTTGTCGGGGTATTATTGGTCACTTAATTCTTGACAGTTCACAACATAACTTCGTGTGTTTGATGCCTATAAGTGAGTTTTCATACACAGCCCATTGTATCGCTTGTGATCGAGGTGTTAACTTGAGTTGTGCCGGAGCAAACCCGAACACTTTCACGTGCCTTTACTGCGATTCTCAATCATTTTCGTTGATATTTTTCACTTTATTTTATTTATTATAATATATTCTTTCGTTTTCAATAACAAATATACGTTTTCCAGCAATAATTTCCATCTTTTATCATTTACAAAACTGTCCAATAATACCCCGAGATTTTTTAAAATCTCAAAAACTAGTTTTTTGCGCCAACTAATACAGAGTGTAGGGGAGGGTGGTCCCAAACCGACCCCCTAAAAGGCAAAAGCCAAAAAGGTGCCAAAAACTTGTTTGATTGCTGAGGTCAAATTTTGTTTCAGTAAAGGAATCATTTTTCTATGTTTCCACTGGTTGCCGAGGCTCTGGATCTCATTAAGTGGGAGATACAGAGAGAAAATCTCAAAAAGGGTGGTATGAAACCGACCCCCTATTTTTATTGCAGGAAATAGCGAAAACAAACAAAAGTTTGAACTTGTATTGTAATTTGAATTAAAAAACAGCAAAATAGAATAAACTTAAATTAATTTTACTTCATTTAAATACATTATTTAAGGCCTTTTTCAGAATAAGAGTAAAAGAATTATCATTACAATAAAAAATGAGTGTTTTTAGTTTGATCTTAATTACAAGCTATATTATCTTAGCTTAATTATTGGTATTTTATTAAAATACATTTGTAGGTATTATTTGGTAATTACAAATAATTTAGTTACTATTACAATGCAAGAAAAGGGGGGGAGGTCGGTTTCGGACCACCTTCACTATTTTCACATAATGTCTTGCCGATCATTCATGTCAACGAAAGCGTTTGAATTTGAATATTGTGAATTAAAGTTGAGGCCAAAGCAACCAAAAAAACTTATACTTCAATTTTTCTGAACTCAATTTAACACTTTTAACTTAAATTCAAGATAGGTCAAAAACAAAAAATATTATTGCAAAAAACTAATTTTACGTAAAATTCCGAGATACAATATTACCAAGAGATCATTATCTATGGTCAAAATATCAGAGTTATGAAAGTGTTCTTTTGATGGTATTCACGATTTTTCTAGCAACACGATCTCTGAGAAACAGAGGGGGGTCGGTATGGTACCACCCTCCCCTACAATTTTAAACAATTAAGTCAAATTTCTGGTACAAATAAAAAAAGTTATTTATCTTACCACAAAATAGAGATTTGAAAGTTTGAGAAAAAGCAATTTTCTGGACAAAATAGAAATGTGTCCAAGAATACCCCGACTTCCCCTATTTGTTTGTTAAACTATAGACATTAATGAAAAATTGAAAAACAGTAATTTAAATAAACGCTGATTAAATCATTGTTTTTTTAGACATAGTTAGGTGAATACTTTTTCATGTTCGTCATTCAACTTATCTTTTATGGCAAATATCTTGTTAGTTTTGCCATAACAAAGCAAACAAATTTTGAGTCGATTTTGTGTTATCCATTTTTACAACCGTACAACTTAAAAGTAAGACTTTTTCATAATTAATGACAACAGCAAAAATATAGTATATTATGCATCAAGGGATTATGCATATGCTATTTTCTATCACATATGTACGAAAATCTCGTGTTTCGTTCGCGTTAGCGGGTCAGCACTCGCAGTTTTCAATGCGCCTGCGCGATGAGAGTTTTTTTCACTGTTCGGGAGTTTTTTTTACCTCTAACGTTGACTGACCTAAAAACTGTGAGTTCTGCCCCGCTTAAGGCGAACGAAAACACGAGGTTTTCGTGCATGTGTGGTAGAAAATAAATAAATGAGTATCGTTAAAGAGTACTTTTGTGTTAAATTACTCAGTAGATAATGTAGAAATAAAAATTCTAAAAAAATTTGAAGTTACAAAACTTTTGGGTTAAAGTTATTGCAGAGTAGCAATGTTTTTAGCATAAGAAATACAAAATTTGAATTTGCGAAAAATGCGTCTAACGATTTTTTTCTTTTTGGTCTTGAATCACTCAGGAGACATGATAGAATAGAAATTCATAAGTAAATTTGAAGTGCCTCAACCTTTGGGTTGAACTTGGTTCAGACCCACCGTAGAATACCATCCAATAATCTGCTTATAAATTTTTTGTCATTAACTATTTTTTACCGGGGGGTATAAAAACCCCTTAAATTTGCAAATTTATGGAAGAAGCATTAAAAACATTTTTAATTATTTTTTTGGCAGCTGTTGCAACATTTTGCATAATTACTAATTAATCCCTTGTAATTGTTAATTTGTTTAAACAAATTATTGTTGTTATTTATCAACTTTTAAAGATTAAAGCTAGATACTTGTAACTTGTTATGCTTAAAACAACCAAGAATAAATAATAACTTTAAGATTTATTTATAACAATTGTTCAAACTGATTATTGTTGTTATTTATCAACTTATAATAATATAAAGCTACACTCAGAAAAAAGGTTTAGTTTTGGCAACAATATTTTTTAGTTGAGCATTGTTGGTTGTAACAACAATATTTTGATTGGTATAACAAAACGATATGGTTGGCGTAACACATCAAGTTGTTTAGGGCAACAATATTATTTTGTTGCTTTTATTTGGTTGACCCAAACATAATTTAGTTGTGACAACCATACATAATTTAGTTGTGACAACCACACTTAATTTGGTTGTGACAACCAAACAATTATTAAAAAAAATTGGTGATGAGTTTGTAAGTAATTTGCCGATAATAATATAAATAAAATCTAAATAAAAACCAATACCAGACGGTCGGCCGAACCTGGGTCTGATAGTTGGACCAACGGTGTGTGTTACTGAACTGTCTAGCTATAAGGTTTATTCCTTATTGGTCATTCATATCTCTCATGGGCTGGTTGTTAGTCTACTGGACTGGCAGCTGAAAAACCCGTGTTCGAATCTTCATGACTAATGAAATTTTTCTGTTTCAGGTTTTCATTAATTTAAAATTTCTACATTCTCATCTGATTATATTTGTGTAATTAAATTTATAACATGTAAATTATGTAATTATATGTATTGGCCGACCGAAAATTCGCACGTGGGTTAGTTAGCTCCCAAATAAAAAAATTTTTTATGACAACCAAAATTTTTGTTATCCCGAATAAAAAAATATAGTTGTGACAACCAAAAGTTTTTGTTATGCCAACAAACAAAACTGAATCAAATAATTTAGTTGTCTCAACAAAACGGTTTGGTTGATTAAATAACAACCACATAATTTGGTTGGCTCAACCAAATTTTTGTTGCTATGACTAAACATTTTTCTCAGTGTAGAGACTTGTAACTTTTACTTACTAGCGCAACTTTTTGTTTTAAATAACCAAGACTAAACAGTAACATTGGAATTTTTTATAACAATTATTTAAATAATTTATTATTGTTATTTATCAACTTTTGACAGTTCAAAACATAGTAGGTTGCGGAATTTAAAAAAAAATTGCAAGGCTTTTACTTAATAGTTTCATAAGTCGACGTATAAGTACAATAAATTGTTTAAATAATTGCTATAAATAAATTTTAATGTAACTGTTTATTTTTGGTTGTTTTAAGCATAAAAAGTTGCGAAATTCATAATATTGCAACAAAACTATCTAAAAAATAATAACAAATATTTTTTATAAATAAATTATTGGATGTTATATTCTTTAATAATTTTCTGATCTTATATAGGGAACGCATAAAAATTACACTAAGAAAATTTTATGCAGTGAGACTGTAATTTTTAAGAATAAACTATACCTTTTATTCTCATATTTTATTTTATGAGGATATGCGGATTAGAATAAATAATAAAATATAATTTTAAATTGTTCAAAAATCCCGTATCTTCTCAATGTAAGAAAATACCTGGCCTACAAAATAAAATAAGAAATTGCTAAAGTTTTAACAGAACATCAGAACCATGCCATAAAAGTATTAAGAAAATCAGAAAACATCAGAGTCATGAGAAATTAAAAGAGCACTCACAAAACATCAGAATCGTACTATAAAAGTATGTCAGAAATAATCAAGAGCATCTGAAAACATCAGAATCATGAGAAATCATTAGGATTCCTGAATATTTTATTGATAGGGGTAGAAAAGAAAATTGATCCGTCTCTCCTCGACTTACCCTACTGTAAACATCTACAAGTTATCTATCTCTCGAAGGAGATTTGAAATATAATTAGAAGATCAAACGAACTTACCTGTATGAAGTTCGATCTTAATTATATGTAGAGTCTGGTTCGAAGGATCATATTCCGCCCAAAAAAAATATTAAAAAAAAAGTCCCAACCCTATATTGGATTTATTACTTTAAACGTAGATGAGAAGAAGGAAGCATTTGGGGCATAAGGTGGTAGTGTAGAGACGAAACTCTTAGGAGTTTAAATCTAAAGATCCTGGCGACATTGTGTATGAAATAGCGGTACTACAAGATATCTATCTCCCAAACAAGACTCTACTTATAATGAAGATCGAACTTCACACAGGTAAGTTCGTTTGATCTTCTAATTTTTGCAAAAATCGACCCTTAAGTTGATAGAAAATTCGCATTAAATATTCATTTCTAGGGTCAATATAACAAAAACAAACTTTTCTTATAATGTATCACTTATTACTCATTTATTTCTACTATTCAAATGCTGCCTGTTAACTCTGTAAAATTTTTGAAAGTGTATTCGTAGAGATATGTTTTTTACTTTTCTTATTGTATTTCGGTGCATTGGATGAAGAGAAACATCGCGCACTCAGAAATATATATATATATATATATATATACATAGATTCTGAGCTGCTGTTAGTTACCAGCTTTACCAGCTATTAGTTACCATCGAAAGTTTTCATAATAAGCAGAATAATTAAAATATTTTAAACATTTATAAAAAAGACACACTTACCTTCACAAAATAGGGTAACATCTGTCAGACTTTCACTTTTAAAGAGGCTTGAGAAAGCTGTGGCTAAGTTGTTTCCAAAACTATTCCATTTAAGGCAGAATTGCTGCTGGGATCCCATAGTGTCAACCTTAGATCTAAGGTAATGTTGATTGCCAAATTCTTTATTGTCTTCTTTTTAAAAAAATCTTCTTACGTGATTGTACGCGATCTCAATTGACTCTTCAACTATAAATTATTACAATTTTAATTGACTTACTATAACTCAAAGCGATAGATTAGAATAAAACATTGCATTTAAAAACAAAATATTTCAGACTGAAATGGAAACAATTCGAAAACCGCTGCTAAGTTGTATCTTAAGTATTTATTATAAGTGAGTAATTAGTCGTGTTCATTTTCAATTAGTATTTTTATATGTATTCTAACCTATAAAAACTTTGATTTATAAATATTTTTTGTAATATAAATAAAATTTGTTTGAAAAAAACACTTTTTTAGGAGGAACCTGACCTTAAGGGTGATCAATGGATAAACTGGCAGTAGTGTCTGTCAAACACTTTCTCCTCCTTTACTGAAAATTTGCACTTTGAAATTTTTTTTTAAGGGTTAGTACCACATCTTTTTTCAAAAACATCGATTTTCTAAAAACTTCAGATTCTTCTAGTATATATATATATATGTAGAAATGCTGTGGAAACTATTATTTTGGTTAGAAACTTCGATAACGCATAGAAAAACGGGATACAATGTACGAGTTTTGCGACCCACAGTGGTTTCAAGTACCGAAATCGTGGCCAAAAATCAAAAAAATAATCAATCCTGAGTATTTCAGAACCAGAATTATCAAATTTCGTCAAAATTTGTAAACTATAGACACTTTTAAACAGTCAATTGCATATTCCGACGCGTAAGGGGTATTTATTTGAAAAAGAACATTTTTTCTTAAATTCGCTTTTTCTGAAAACAACGTTTCTTGACCTGCCGGACATCCTAGAAAAAAAACTATCACCGATCGGGCTAAAATTTGGATGGCTTATTATACACATGTACGGCTATCGTGTGAACCAAAATTATAATTTTTTATTAATTTTTTAAACAATTTACATTAATAAAATAAGGTCAAAAATGACAAATCTCCGCCATTCTGGTTTTTTTTTCATTAAAATTATTTTATCGAGGTTCACACGATAGCGACAAGCTTACTTTTCAAGAAACTAATTGATTTTGCTTCCTCATAGAGGAAGCTTTGTGATCGTTAAAATTTTCGATTTTCCAAAAATAGTCTAAATCGACTCATTTTTATCTAAAAAGCGTAAATTTGTATTCCTAAGCAAATGTCCAGATCTGTGTATAGCATTTTTTGTGTACAAGATATCAGGAGAACGCTTGACCGGATATCAATAAAATTTGGATGACTTATTAAGCTCATGAATATCTAAATTTGAACACAGGGATTTTTGAAAATACCCAATCAAATTTTTTTTGAGCACCTTTTTTCACCTTTTCTCACCTAGTCTGTTTTTTAGTTCACTTGAACTGAAGATATCGTGTCCGCCAATCACACATAGGGGTAGTTTCAGGCGGCCCCTATCTTTCAGTAAGATAATCGTTAATAAACAAGGAATAAATTTTTTTTTGAACAGCTCAAAACCTCTTTTTTAATGTAAAAAAAGTTTAAAGTACATAAAAGGAATTTTGTAAGAAAAAAAAATATTTAGTAAAAGTCACTTAGATTGAAGAAAGAACCAAATTTTTTTCCGAAAAAATCGCGTTGTTCGTCAAAATTGTAAGGAATAACCAGCAATAAAATATGTTCAATCTGACCATAATTATCGCAGTTCCACGGAAATCATTTTTTCAGTGTATAACAAAAAAGCAGTCCTTACGTCAGGCCTTTATCCCACAGGCACAAAAATGGCGCTTTTAGATGCCAGTAGCCTGGCCACACCCGGCCACCAAGAAGAAGAAGAAGAAGGGTCTAAACGCATTCATTTGTTCGGCCGTGTGAAAATGGCGTCCATTTTTTCCCTAGGGAAAAAATGAACAGCTGATCCATGCATTTTTTTCACCTTAGGGAAAAAATGAACGCCATTTTCATACGGTCAAACAAATTAACGTATTTTGACCCTAACCTACAAGCACTTAAAAGCATCTCTTTTGTGCCTTTGGAATAAAAAGTATCGTAAGCAATACGGGTTTAAAGTCAGTCCAATTTGTTTATAATGATGTTTGTGTACGAGTCACAGTCGAGGGCGAAGCCCGAGACAAAACGAGTAAACGTAAACAAATGGCTGCCTTTAACCCCTTGTTGCTTAAAATACTATTTTGCACCAGTCCAGAATAAAAGAACAATTAGCAAATTAATTTCAATAACTATTAATTGAGTAAATTAAAAAAAACGAATTATCTAACGTCAAGCTTTCAACGTGCTTTTAAGTAAAATAAATGGGGCATTCTCTGTAAAACGGACCCCTCCCCTCTGCCCAAAAAGGGTTTACAAAAAAATGACCGTTCTTCATTTTTTTGTTATAAATGTCTTAAAAAAATTATTAATTAAAAAAAGCCATATTTCAAAAATGCGCTTAAAATGGAAAATGGAATTTCGAATGCAAAATAGGTCGCAAATCTATTTGAAATGGAAAATTAAAAATGGTTTTCTAATTCCTATTTGAAATAGAAAATGGCATTTTGCATTTCAAATACGTATTTGAAATAGATTCATTTCAAATACTTACCCAGCTCTGACAATAACATAAGCAGACTCAACTTCAAACATCTGTCCTGTAAAATTTAAAACATTGGATTTTTTTTAATTATGAATAGATAGAATGTGAGTTGCTCTTTCACACACATAAATCAAAACCTTTTTTAGGTCTATTAATTTTTGTGTAATTGGCTATGAAACATAGGCACAACCTAGCAATAACATAAGCAGACTCAACTTCAAACGCACGTCCTGTCAAATTCGTTTCTTGCAGCTAAGGTTCCTTTCACCGTAAAACAACACATATGTGTCGATTCAGGGTGAAAGGGACCTTAGCTGCAGAACATTCGATTTTTAATTTTTATTATGAATCGATAGAATTTGAGTTGCTCTTTCACATACAGTAATCAAAACTTGTTTATGTCTATTAGTTTTTCTGTTAATAGCGATGAAACATAGGCATAACCTAACAATAACATAGGCTGGCACAAGTTCAAACTCCCTTTCTGTAAAATTCAAAACATTTGTTTATTAGTTATTATTATGAATCGATATAATTTGAGTTGCTTTTTTTCACACATTAAGCAAAACTTGTTTATGTCTATTAGTTTTTGTGTTATTAGAAATGAAACACAGGCATAACCTAACAGTCACAGAGAGGCTTAACTTCAAACGCCCGTACGCGTAAAACTCATTTCTGCAGCTAAGGTCCCTTTCACCCTGAATCGACACATATGATTTTTACATCGATTTGATTTTGAATTATTTTTAATGAATTCCGGATTTTTATTTACCGCCGGACTATTTTTGGAATATTTTGGGCAAATTCGTGATCATTATTTACCGCTGGACTATTTTCGGATTCCACTGGACATCCCTGCTAAAAAAATCCGATAGAAAACGGATAAAACCCGGATATAATTAGGGTTCTATCGGTTTCTATCGTAATTGTATCCGGTTTTTGTCCCCGTTTTATATCAGGTTTTTATCAGTGTTTTATTCGAGTTTCATCAGGGTTCTATCCGGGTTACCAAAATTTTGCTACATGGTTTTTACATGGGTTTTATACGGTTTCTATATGGATTCAATCTGTTTTGTATCTGATCCCTTACATTACTTTTAATCGTCTTTTATCCTGTTCTTATCGCAATTGTACTTGTTTTATATCCCAGTTATATCCGGGTTTTAGCAGGGTCTTTCAAATTCTGCTATCCGGTCCCTGTATGGGTTTTATAAGGTTTCTATCTATTTTGTAGCCTGATACAAAACAGATAGAATGCGAATAGAATCCAAATAAAGCACAGATAGAACCCGGATAGAAGAGGGTTTAACTGGATAATATCGTAATTGAATCCGGTTTTTATCCGGGTTTCCCTGTTTTATACCTGGGTTTTGTCGGTATTCTATCCGGGTTCTTCAAGGTTTTCTATCCTCTTTCTATATGGGTTCTCAACAACAACAACAAATTTAATAGTTTAACTTATTTTTATATACTTTGTTTATTGGAGATGGCATTATTTATTCTTTATACCCAATCGGAAATTGCCATCGGTTACCATTGGTTAAATAACGTGTAAGAATGGTTGCCAATAGATTTCATCTTGTCAAACTATTGGCAGCCACTATTGGACCACCATTGAAATAACCAACAAATAAGTTGTTTAAATTTATTTTTACAACTCTATGAACATAGAGTTGTTTAAAAATCTTCTGCCAATACTTGGCTAAGAAGATTTCAAAATGTAAAACCACATTTGGTTTGTATTTTCAACGGTACAGAATAGGTTCTTATATAACAGAGCTGAAGCAACCCATTCATGGGAAAGGCTGTCCGATGAGCGCCCTGCTGCCACTTGTCGAAACCATAAACGCGTTAGGATTCTTAGCGAGCAGACGAGGCATAGCTGCAACAAGAATCTTCTTAATCAAATAAAAGAAAAGAAATATATAAATACCGAATTTCTAAACATTCTTGAATTAGAATCGCTTTCTGAATATTAATAAAAAGTAATATGCTTAATTTTGAACAAATAATCCATTATAAGAAATCAGCTAGCTATGGGCTTGTAACGCAAAAAGCGTGACGCTTAATGGTATAGAGAGAGAGGAAGATTGAAAATAGTTAAAGTGAGAGAGATAAGAAAGGTAGGTATAATTAGAAAATTTGGTAATTATGCAGTTAAGCGGCTCTTGTCAAATCTTGAAAACTAAAACTTTTTTGATGGGTTTTTTTGCTGATTTCTATTGCATTAGATGCAAATACACTGCGCATGATGTTAAGAAACGTAACTTACGTAAATTACGTAAGTTACGTAATTTAATAAAATTTTGGATATATGGTGGGTAGTCTTCACTTGACCTCAAATGTCCGTTGACCGTCACAGAACCGAAATAATATAACAATAATTATTGTCAAAAAATACAGTAATTACCGTACAGTAATTCCGCACGGCCTTCGGCCGTGTGGAATGTGTTTCTATCGGCCAGCTTGAAAAAAAGAAAGAGTGAGGAGGACAGTCCTAGGGGGGGGGGGGTGGGGTGCCACTAAACAGACTGATATAAAATACGCCGACTTCACGTATTAGTGGCACCCCAACCCCCTCCTAGGACTGTCCTCCTCACTCTTTTTTTCAAGCTGGCCGACAGGAACACATTCCGCACGGCCTTCGGCCGTGCGGTAATTACTGTATTTTTTGACAATAAATATTGTTATATTATTTCGGTTCTGTGACGGTCACCGGTCAGTTGCCAGTGTAATTTACATCTCTTAACATCATACACAGTCTATTTGCGTCTAATTTAAAAGAAATCAGCAAAAACTAAAAAAAAAAATTTTTTTTTTTAAAAAAGAAAATTTACGTAACTTACGTAATTTACGTAAGTTACGTTTCTTAACATCATGCGCCGTGTATTTGCATCTAATGCAATAGAAATCAGCAAAAAAACCCATTAAAAAAGTTTTAGTTTTCAAGATTTGACAAGAGCCGCTTAACTGCATAATTACCAAAAATTCAAATGAACAATGTTGCTTAAAACTATTTTTTAATAGTTGCTTAAGTAGTACAAATCATTTTCAAACAAAATTTTGTAAATTTAAGAGAATAGTACTGTTTGAAAGTGGAAACATATTTTTTGTTTAATTTGTTAATTAAATATTTGATAAACAAATTTTTTTTCAAATTCCGAGAAGAAGATTCGATGTCAAATTTATCTACCTTTAATTTGAAAAAAAATTTAGACAAAATTATTTAAAATTTAGTTAATTATTTTATTATTAATTATTTATTATTTTATAAACAATAAAGGGATTTTAAAAAACTAAACTTTGAAACCTTAAATAATTGCAATTTTGTCAAACTAGGATCAAAACAATTGTATCAACATTGCTGAAAACGACTTGAATGTAACTTTTTATTTATTTGTTAATAACAGAACCAAAAAAAAAAAATTGAAATAAACACTGTTGCTTAAAACTATTTTTTAATAGTTGCTTAAGTAGTACAAATCATTTTTTAACAAAGTTTTGTAAATTTAAGAAAATAGTAATATTTGAAAGTAAAAAAATTTGTTTTGTTTAATTTGTTAATTAAATATTTAATGAATTTTTAAAAACTAAACTTTGAAACCTTTAATAATTGCAATTTTGTCAAACTAGGATCAAAACAATTTTATAAACATTGCCGAAAACGACTAAAATGTAACTTTTTATTTATATGTTTGTAACAAAATCAAAAAAAAAAATTTCAAATAAAAACTGTTGCTTAAAACTATTTTTTAATAGTTGCTTAAGTAGTACAAATCATTTTTAAACAAAACTTTGTAAATTTAAGAAAATAGTACTCTTTGAAAATGAAAAAAATTTTTGTTAATTTTGTTAATTAAATATTTAATAAACAAAATTTTTCTTTTAAAATTCCAAGAAGTAGATTCGATGTCAGATATATCTACCTTAAATTTAAAAAAAATTTAGACAAAATTATTTAAATACTAGCTGTCGTTCCCGTCTTCGAAGGGGTTTTAGTTCCTACTGATACATTTCAACTTTTGTCTTTACATTGCTTAAAATCTTCTTTACAATTTATGAAATTCATAAATGTTTTATTTTATTTCGTTTTTGTTTATTTTCTACGATATTATTTCTAAGATCTGTCACGTGAAAGTAACCAATCATTCGTCTTCAAAAAAAATTTTAAAGTCTCTTAAGAATAGTCACATATTAAAGGATAATTTACATTCAAAAGTATAATTTACTTAAAAAGGACCAAAAAAGCAAAAATCTTACGAAAATTAATAGTTTTGTATTGTTTTGTTTACATTATATTATATTTATCATAAGAGTATTTATAATATACATTATGCAAATCTGTTTTAATTCCAACTTTAAAATAAAATGAAATTCATTTTAAATTAATTAATAAAATTTATATTGCCTATTAGTTACAAATATTAGAATTCATGTTTATTAGAAAATGATGAAACTAACAAGAATATTTTTAGATTGTTAGAAAAATTGTTCAATCTCCAATTTAAAATATTTTTAAAGTTCTGTCAATTAAGGAACATTGTATAAAAGAAACAAATCCAAGAATGTACATTTTTCAAAATTATTTTGTGTCTCCCATATTAAAATTCAATTCAATTAATTACAATTTTTTATTTAAGTATTGATTTGTGTCCATTAAATAATTGAATTAATTATTTTAATCTTGTATTTCTTAATTTTACTATTATGTATTATGCATCAAAGTAATTCGTTACAATTATAATTTTTTCGATTTTTTTTATCCCGATAACAATTTTTTGTTTTATCTCAGTTATAGAATAACATTTTTTTCAAAATTCTGCTAAAATGGGACGAATTCACATGTAATATGATAAATTTAAATAAATTAAACTTGTAATTTCTCAATTGTAGAAAGTTTAAAAACAGTCCATCAAAAAATGTATAATTATAAAAATTTTAATTTTTTTAATTTTCTGAAAAAATAGTGTATCTCCCGTTGTTATTAATATTTTTCAATTTTGTAAATTTATAAACCCTACTTGAGTCAAGACCTAACACTCTGTCAAATTAGGTTTTAAACAAACAAAAAATTTTACAAATGAATATTTTTGATTTTTTGAATTTTGTAGAAATTTGAAATTCAAATTTGTAATTTATTTTTCCATTTTTTTTTAATGTTAAAATATTAATTTATTTAATAAATTTTATCTAAATAAAAGAGCTAAGTACAAAGAGTTTTGCAGTGATCCGTCAAAACATGGAAAAAATTACAGTTTTTAAGTTTTATATTTTTTTGAAAAAGTGTCATAATTTCCGTTTAAAAAAATATTTTTTAATGGGGTTTGGCTATAAATTTAAGTTACGCGAACACCTAACAGACTGCAAGATTTAACTTCAATCCGTGTAGCCGTTTTTAAGTGATGCCTGGAAAAAATATCGCGGACATACATACATACATACATATATATACATACATACAATCATACAAACATACATAATTCTTTTAAATAGCATTTTTGTAATTGAAAACTTGAAACGAAAAAATAAACAAAAATTTCAAAGTTCTGTGCAATGTACAGACAAAACACTTATTTTATTAATATAGATTACACAGCCCCACAAAAAAAAAAAGTGTCATGTACTTTTGACCGGAATACCTTAGCCCTATGTATTTTGACGCGCTGAACACGAATCCGAAGTCCATTTTGCTCCATCACGTCAGGATTTTTTTCTAACCTCAAAAAACATGTCGGATTTTGAGAGGTAGGCGATTTTTTAAAAAAATTTATGGATTTACTTCAAACTTGGTATCTGGGGGTTTTTTGGATCGCTGATTATGAATCTGAAGTTAGATTTTGAAAATTCAAAATGGCGGATCCAATATGGTGGACGAATTTTGAAAAAATTTGAAGATTTACTTCAAACTTGGTATCTGGGGGTTTTTTGGGTCGCTGATTACGAATCTGAAGTTAGATTTTCAAAATTCAAAATGGCGGATCCAATATGGCGGACGAATTTTTAAAAAATTTGAAGATTTATCAGGAATAAGATGCAGAATGGAACAATGTACTTTCTTATTTGGCTTCTGCACCAAACATATCCAATCTGTTACCAAGGAATATTTTATGATAAAATTGTAATAGAAGTCATATTTGAAAATGTGAGAAACTCGCTTCGAAATCACACTCAGCAACTTAAAAACCTGAAGATACCAAATTTCATAAAAATTTCGAAAATATGACGTCAGATTCGCAATCAGCGACCCAAAAAACCCCCAGATACCAAGTTTGAAGTAAATCTTCAAATTTTTTCAAAATTCGTCCGCCATATTGGATCCGCCATTTTGAATTTTGAAAATCTAACTTCAGATTCGTAATCAGCGACCCAAAAAACCCCCAGATACCAAGTTTGAAGTAAATCCATAAATTTTTTTAAAAAATCGCCTACCTCTCAAAATTCGACATGTTTTTTGAGGTTAGAAAAAAATCCTGACGTGATGGAGCAAAATGGACTTCGGATTCGTGTTCAGCGCGTCAAAATACATAGGGCTAGGGTATTCCGGTCAAAAGTACATGACACTTTTTTTTTTTTTGTGGGGCTGTGTTATTTATTATTTTTTAAACAATAAAGGGATTTTTAAAAAATAAACTTTGAAACCTTAAATAATTGCAATTTTGTCAAACTAGGATCAAAACAATTTTATAAACATCGCCGAAAACGACTTAAATGTAACTTTTTATTTATTTGTTAATAACAGAATCAAAATTTTTTTTCAAATAAACCCTGTTGCTTAAAACTGTTTTTTAATAGTTGCTTAACGGTGTACCACAGCCAAAGTTTAAGAAGACGTTGGGGGTTGCCCTCAACGCCTTTTTTCCTAAGTATGGTCCTGACTTCCTGTTACATATGGCACAGAGTGAAGATTGGTGCATATGATCATCCCTAGCCCTCACATAATTGTTTATAAAATGTGTCAGAAAGTTCTATTCGTACTTCCCATCATAAATTGACATCCAATAATGAAATCTTTCCGTGTTGATTTTTTTAGTGCCGTACAATTGTCAGGACGAGGCCTTTTTTCCAATTTGTATACTTTCTGTGCACAAATAATTAGTGAATTATATATACGAGTGAGGACCGTAGTTAGGAAAAAAACGTTAGGGGCAACCCCATACGTCTTTTAAAACTTTAGCTGTGGAATGATGTAGATGAGTAGCTGACGCGTTTGTGAAGGGGAAATAGTTTTATTTAAAATTTATTAATAATAACTGAAGGGTGGGCAGTGGAGTGATTGGTAAGTGTAGAGTGAAGTGCGAAGGTGTGAATGAAAAGAGTGTATGAAGAGGTAGTTAAATGTATGAATGGTAAAAAGAAGTGAAAAAGAAGGAAAAATTGTGAGGTTATGGTGAGAGCGAGCTGAGTGAAAGTGACAGATAGAGAGAGTGACGAAGATAACGACCCACACAGCACCGGAAATTCCCTGAATTTTCCCTGAATATTCGTCAACATTTCTCGAATATTCGAACTTAATATTCAGGGAAGTTTCGTGGAAGCAGTAAAATGTCCGCCTAGAATAATATTGGGCGCGAAATTTCCCTGAAAATGTATTTCCAATTTTCAGGGAATTTCTGCCTCTAATATTCCTTGAAAATTCAGGGAAAGTTAAAAAAAATTTCCAAAATTTTTTTTAATCTGGTAATTGATCAAAAAAATATGTTATATTCAACATCCGTGGGATTCTAGAAAATTAAAAACTACTGCGCAGCCGTAAATGTCATAGAATCCAAGTTCGACCAGTGCGCATCAAGTTAAGTGAATATACGAATACTATGAATATTGGAGGAATGTTAGATGCGGAAATTCCCTGAAAATTAGAAATACATTTTCAGGGAAATTTCGCGCCCAATATTATTCTAGGCGGACATTTGACTGTTTCCACGAAACTTCCCTGAATATTTAGTTCGAATATTCGAGAAATGTAGACGAATATTCAGGGAAAATTCAGGGAATTTCCGGTGCTGTGTGGGGATATCGAGAAAGTGTAGATAAGGTAGGGCGAAAGAATGACGGAGAACAATGAGTCGAGTAGTGAAAGAGTAAATGATGACAGGGCGCGTCAATTTGAAAAGGAGGATATCATGAAAAGTATTAAATGTAAAGATTGACAAGTTTTACTTAGAGTAATGAAAAGCTCAATGAAGGATTCGAAAGAAAAATTTAATGAAGCTTGGGAGCAAATGGATGATTTCAAGGAATTAGAGGAAACCAGGTCTAGGCAGATTAAAATGTTAAGAAAGGCAGTGAAAGTGATTTTAAAGCGGTTTGAAGAGTGGGAGGCAAGTTGGGAAGAGAAGAAAGAGAGTATGTGGAAAAGAATAGAGAATGTACAGAAAGGAATAAGTATAGGTGAGAATGAGAAGAATTTGCTGAGAGAGAAGGTAGAAATGGAGAGAGTAGCATTTAATGATGAAAAAAAAATGAAAAAAAAATGATGAAAAAACTTATGGAAAGAGAGAAAAGGAAGAGGAATATTGTGATCAGAGGAATCAAGGTTGGCTGGACAGAAGGTAAAGAAAAAGTAGAAGCACTGTTGTCAAGGATTGGTAAGGTTAGGATCACAAATGTCAAGGGGGTGAGGGGAGATGATAAGGAAAAACCAAAATTATGGATTGTGGAATTAGAGGATGAGGAAGATAAGAATGAAGTTATTAGATTAAAGAGTAAGTTGCAAGCATGTGTTGAGAGGATAGATGTGGATAGAACGTGGAGAGAGAGAAGGAAAAGATGGATGCTGGAACAAACAGCGTGGGCGGAGAAAAGAAATGGAAGTGAGGTAAAAATGGACAGAGAAAGTGTTTGGGTGGATGGTGTAAGATGTCAGGTGAAAGAGAATACGGAAGGGGTCATCAAAGTGGGTCCAGAAATAGGCTTAGATATAGAAAGGAGAAGTTAAAGAGATCATGGAGAGGAAGGAAAACGTATAAATGGAAGAACGAGAAGGTTAGGATGATGTGAAGATGGCACGAGAGACATTGAGAGAAAGTAGTGAATGAAAGGGTTAATGCTAAGAAGATGAAAGGAGAAAGTAGAGTTTGACTTTATAAAAAAGGGTGGGCGATGAATGGGATGAAAACATTATGGGAAAAAGAAACAAGAAACGGAAGCCCAGGCACTTGTCAGTTAGGTGGTTTAAGAGATGAGAAGATCTAGATGTAAAGAGAACGAAGGCCCTCGAACCCGTAAGGGATGAGTAAATAAATGTTACTCTTTGAAAGTAAAAAAATTTTTTTGTTCAATTTGTTAATTAAATATTTAATATTATTATAAAGATGTTGTAGTGTTTCGACTTGTTACTAATAATTAAAATACAGGTGTTAAAAAGTTTCTATACAAGTCCATTAAATTTTAGCTTTTCTTTATTTAAGCTTTTCAACCAAAATTTTGGTCCTCTTCAGAATCTACATACAAAAATTATAGTTATTTATACAACGAAGATTTCATTTTATAAACCATAATTGTAAGGATAAATTTACAAGAACCACTTACAAAAAACGTGGGGGTAGTCAACATTGAGGTTAAGAAAATTACCTCATCATTAAAATTCTTATATTATAGTCAAAATAGTAACCTATGAGCCGATGCCAACGGCCCAAAAGGCAGTAAAGTCTTTAATAACTATGTTATTTACACATTATTGTGTTGTTTTTAATATAAAAAGTCAAGAAAAAATCAAACTTACCATGCCATTAGCACGATATTTGATAAACAAAGTTTTCTTTTAAAATTCCGAGAAGAAGATTCGATGAAAAATTTATCTACCTTTAATTTAAAACAAAATTTAGACAAAATTATGTAAATATGGTTAATTATTTTATGATTAATTATTTATTATTTTATAAACAATAAAGGGATTTTTAAAAACTAAACTTTGAAACCTTAAGATAGTTCTCTCGGAAAAATTTTTTCTTTGAATATTTTTCTAATTAAAGCATCATATTTTACTAACCACGCAATGAATTTTCTTTAGGTTTAAAAATAAAAGCTACTAATTAATATTTTAAAGTATAAGAAATTCGTGTTCGGCGATGAAAAATCTATAAGAATATCATGGTCTGATTCTTGAATCATTTTCGGTGGCGACCAGTGTAATAGAATCCAACAAAGTTCTCTACAATTTTTCAGCAATTTATTTGTCAAATTACAAAAGTCTAGCAAATTTTAGATACAAATAAAAAGCATTTTTCCCAAGAAAATAAACGTATCCCCATACTGCTATACTATCTCAGTAGCGCTGACAGAGACAGATACAACAAAGATAGGTATAATATAATAGAAGGTAGCTCATTATTTTAATTTAGTTAAAATGTCTTTTATGAAAGTGGAAAAGAAATTATTACAAAATATTAAAAAAAGGAATTTCTATTGACAAATATGTCAAAACATAAACATTGATAAAATCAAGAATTGGAAAATTTTGTGAAATAATAAATAGAGAAATCTGAGCCTTAGTTATTGGAAAATTGGCATATTAGAAAATTGGAAATTTGTTTACTACAAAATTGTAGAAATAGAGAAAATTTTAATTTACACAATAGAGAATTTGGTAAACTGGTAAATGGAGACATTGCAGATTTCACTATTGTGAAATTAACAATTATCAGAAATTAGTAAAATATTAAATTGGACAATTGAAAAATAAAGAAAATTGAAGTAGGGAAGACTGGGGCTAAACCGGACGGATTTGGTCTTTTGCAAAAAAAAACCATATAAAGTCATATTTTTTGCCAAAGTGTAATATACCATTTTAAAGCTTGTTCCTTCAACTAAAAAATACTGTTGTTCCATTTAAAAAATAATAGATAGTTTTGTTGTTAAGTCGCTTTGAATATGACCACCTCGAAAACGAAAATCCCAAAAATGGTGGGGTTAAACCGGACACCGTTCAAATTTAGCGAAAGTTGAACCACAAATATGCATTTTTGTAATTTAAAAATTCAATAAGAGTCTTCACTGATACATATTTAATTTATTTAATACAAAATATATTGTTTTCTTAGACATATTATTGAAATTAATGACTGATAGTAACTGTATAAAAAATTCAGTAACAAAATGTCAAAAAAGGCAAAAAAAGCTTTCCTTGTTTTCAGACTCATTATTTGGATCGATGCAACAGTTTTGTTAAGAAATTATATTATTAGTGGTTCACAGAAAATCACTGTGAGTTTTACGTCAACATTCTCAATACAGCAATTCTGATTCGTCCGGTTTTGCCCCACACGGTCATTTCATAATGAAGGCGCAATATTTTTGTTCTTTTAAAATTATTTTAAAAAAGTTTTTTTTAACTAAATTCTATATGCCTTAAGCTATAAAAAACAGTAAGCAAATAATAAATATACTTTATTTGAAGTGTCAAAAACCCAAAAAGTATAAGAAAAAAAATTTTAATTTGCAGTGAAAAAACACGATTTTTCACACTTAGACGGCCACTACTTCTATTAAAGTAATGAAATGTCATTAAAACCTAATGAAGTATATACTTCACATATCAACACATTGACAGAATGTTTAAACGGTGTGAAACACTCCGCAGATTTAGAGATATTTGACTTGTCTGGTTTAGCCCCAGTCTTCCCTACAACAGAATTGCGCGCGCGTAGCGCGCTTTTGGAGTTCTAGTTCTAATAAATACCTTCCATAAATAAAAGTATTAAATTTTTGAAGATTCTAAAAAACTCTTAAAGTAGTATCTTAAACCCATAAATTCATGTTCTAAATTTACTGTAACTGATATTCATTTCTTAGAAATTATTATAAAATTAATTTATTCTAAAGAAATCAAACAGAATTTAAAATAATAAGAAATAAAACTTTAGTATTAAAAATAATATTAAATTCGGATCCTACCTTTCAATTATCAGTTAGTTAAATTAAACGCTTTAAAGAAGCAAATTGTTTTAAATAATTATTCATAAAAAAAAATATACACAGAAAAAAATTAAATTTTGTTTGTGAAAATATATTTTTTTTAAATTTGAAGACGAATTAAAAACTTTTTTAGTTTTCAGAAATTTAAAAAAATTTAATTACATTCAAGATAATATTAAATTTGAATCATATTTTAAAAAAATTTGTTCTTAAATTTAGCTTTAATTTAAGAAAACATTTAATTAAAAAAATTAATAAAACTTTGCTTTTCTAAAACACTTTTTTTTAGAATGAGTTTGTCAGAACAATAAAAATATACGCAGAAAACAAAAGTTTTTTTGAAATTAAAAAGCAAAATCTCTAAATTACAAGGTTAATTTAAAGTTAAAGAAATATTAAATAAATATAGAACACTGAAAAATATAATTCTTAAAATATTTATAAATTTGAGTGATATATTAAGGGGACGCCTAAGTGGAAAAATGACAAAAAAACGATTTTATTTTTATGTGATTATCCAAAACTAGACTCATTTAGGAATAAAATAAGACTATTTAAAACCTTTTCTGATGAGTAGAAGTAGCCTAAATGAATTTGTAAATTTGGATACTTTATCTCGAGAATAATAAATCCTTAAGTTCATCAATAAATTATGTACGAAAGCTTCAATTGTATTAAAATTTCTTATTTTTATACTAAAAATAAATAAATCAAAACTCCATATATATTTCTCGACATGATTTGCAAATTCAAAATAGAGGATCCAATATGGCGGTCGAATTTTTAACAATTGAACGAATTTGTATGAATCTTAGTATATTGAGGTTTTTGGGGTCGCTAATTTCAAATTTGAAGTCAGATTTGAAAAATTCAAAATGGTGGATTCAATATGGTGGATGAATTCTTAAAAATGAATTGAATTTGCATGAATCTTGGTATGTTGGGGTTTTTGGGGTCACTGATTTCAAATTTTAAGTCACTTTTGGAAAACTCAAAATGGCGAATCCAATATGGCGGACGAGTTTTTAAAAATTGACTGAATTTGCATGAATCTTGGTATATTGGGGTTTTTGGGGTCGCTGATTTCAAATTTCAAGTCAGATTTGGAAAATTCAAAATGGAGGATACAATATGGCGGTCCATTTAAGATTTCAAATCAGTAAACCCGAAAATTTCGGAGTAACAAGATACAGGTAAATTTTAACAATATTTGAAAATGCAACCCTCACATTAGATTCGAAATTATTAAATTTGAAATATAAATAACAAATTTGTACTCAGCGACCCCAAAAACGCCAGAGTAAAAAATTTCATGCACATTTAGTAATTTTTTAGAAATTTGATCACCATATTGGATCCGCCAATTTAAATATTTCAAATCTGACTTTAAATTTGAAATCAGCGACCCCAAAATCCCCAAGATACCAAGATTTATGCGAATTCAGATAATTTTTAAAAAATTTGTCCGCCATATTCGATTCGCCATTTTGAATTTTTAATATCTAACTTCGAATACAAATTCGTTAAATTTTTGAAAGTTCGACCGCCTTATTGAATCCGCCATTTTGAATTTTTTAAATCTGACTTCGAATTTAAAATTAGCGACCCCAAAAACCCCAACATACCAAGATTCATGCAAATTCAATTCATTTTTAAGAATTCATCCACCATATTGAATCCACCATTTTGAATTTTGATAATCTGACTTCGAAATTGAAATCAGCGACCCCAAAAACCCCAGTATACCAAGTTTCATAAAATTTGGATTATTTGATTCTGAAATTCATGAGATTTTTCTTCTTTTTAGTTATTCGTGTCTCCTGTGAAATTTGATTTTTTAATTTTTTTTTATCTTTCGGTACACTTTTCTCTTGAACTACTAAACCGATTTACAAGTTTTTTTTTTTAATTTGTTCAGGAAGGTTTCAAGATTACGAATAAGAAGTTTGACATCATTTTGAGTTATATAAACGGAGATGTGAGTCATTTAATCAGAAAAATTGGGAGTGTTATTTACATTTTGATATAAATGTTTATATAAAAGTATAAGATAACGTCTTATTGCTTCTTATTCATACAATTGATTATACGTGTAATCGAACAAAACAAGGAAGAACGCAATTGGAGTTATAGTTTTTGAGAAAAGTGTACCGAAAGTTGACTCTTTTTGCATTGTTTTAAGGTGACTTAGGCGTCCCCTTAAAATCATTCAATTACAGAAATGACTCTTTTTCAAAGTAATTGTACAGAATAAATAAAAGTAATGAAGTAAAAAAAAAATTAGTTTGTTTTGAAAAACAGAGAATGTCATTTTTGCTAGTTTAAAGTTAGATTAAATATCTTTAATTCTAAATAAATTAAACATATTTTGTTATATTAAAAATAATATAAACTTGAATCAGAATTGCAAATAATCAATTACTTAGATTTGGCTTCTATATACATCAACTGTCTGTAAAACGAATAATTACGAGTAATAAAAAATTATGAAAGTTTATTTTGAAAATAAAAATAAATAAATAAAGCATGGAAAAATGATTAATTTAAATTTTAAAAAAGAAATAATAGAACTTTTCAGAATAAATGCAATTAATTGAAATAATTGCTAAATAAATTAAAACTTTTTATTGTATTAAAAATAATATTAATTTCAAATCATAACGACAAATATTCATTTATTCTGATTTAGCTCATCAAAGAAAATTTTTTTTTTTCAAAAGAAAAATAATTCAAAACAAAACAAGTATAAGAACAGTAAAAACTTAAGTTTGTTTTCAACATTTTTATTTTTTCTGTTTATTTTTTACTAAATTTTTTTAAAAGCAATAATATTGCTAAAAAGGATATGTATATAAATTCTAAACCCAAATCTAATATTATTTATAAAATTAAAATTTTTTATAGGTACTTAATTACAATTTTTAATTTTTTAATTGAGCTTTAAATTTTTTTACATCTTACATTTATTTTTTATTTAAAAATTTTGAAGTTTTAAAGCAATTACTAGTTTTATTCTGGAAATATTTTTATTATTTAAAATAAATATTATTTAAAAACAATAACGTTTTATAAAAGCTATATTGAAATAAATTATATTTTTAAATTAGAATCTAAATTTAATAATATTAATAATACCATTAATTTTAAATGCTTAACATTTTTTTATTTTCTTACCAATTTTTAATTAACAATTTTTCCATGCTTTATTTATTCTTTTTTTTTTAATTCCAAAATAAACTTTCATATTTTTCTGTTCATATTCTTTATTAATCGTAATGAGTTTATGAATCCCGGATAAAACCCACTTTCCAACCAGTTCTACTACTGTCATATAAAACCCGGATTAAACCAGATAGACGCCAGCTCTATCACTTCCGAATTGAAACCGTGTAGCTTCCGTATAGTAAGCTGATTGACATTTTTTAATTTTATTTTCTGGGCGAGTAAAACCCGAATAAAACCGGGTTGAAACTATTTCTGTGTTGACAACCACATAAATCCCGGATAAAAACCACTTTCCAACCGGTTTGACTTTTGTCATATAAAACCGGGATTGAACCGGATAGATGCCAACACTATCACTTCCGGATTGAAACCGTGTAGCTTCCGTATAGTAAGCTGATTGACATTTTTTAATTTTATTTTCTTGCCGAGTAAAACCCGAGTAAAACCGGGTTGAAACTATTTCTGTGTTGACAAATACATAAATCCCGGATAAAACCCACTTTTCAACCGGTTTGACTTTTGTCATATAAAACCCGGATTGAACCGGATAGGCGCCAACACTATCACTTCCGGATTAAAACCGTGTAGCTTCCGTATTGTAAGCTGATTGACATTTTTTAATTTTATTTTCTTGACGAGTAAAACCTGAATAAAGACGGGTAGAAGTTATACTTGTTTTGACTGTCATATAAAACCCGGATAGAATCCACATCAAAAACGACATTTGTGTTATATTTTTATACATGTTCCGGATTAAACCCGTATAGAACCGTACAGAATGTCACCACTTATTTTTATTTTAATTTCATAACCCGGATAAATCCCGACTTCAACCTTATTGGATCCGTAGATTTTAAATAGTTTCCGAATAAAAACCGGATACAACCAACTAGAACCCGAAGTGGGTTTTATCAGTTGTATTTCCGGATCCTATCTGTTTCTTATCGGATTTTTTTAGCAGGGATATTTTCTTTTTTATGAATAGTACGTTGTGCATCAGGTATCGAAAGCAGCTGTTTTCCGCACAAGTGCAAAGTTTGCTGCTCGAGTGCAGAAATTTGCACGAAGACGGAAAATGCACTTTTGTACATGGTGCACATGATGCTTTGTGTAACACCTTTTCAGGGAAATGCACTAATTAAAGAGATACGTGTATTTTACAAAAAAGCGTAATTTTTGTGACTCCGTTTTCGCTGAATTTCTGGTCTCCTAAAAACCAATATTCTGGCAAAAATATACACATTTTTTTGTCAAAATGTACCTCAAAGTACACTTTTCTAAACTATTTTGTAAAAGATTATAACAATAGAGTATATTTTCAAAGACTATATTTTCCACTAGAGGGCGGACTACTAAGTACATCTAGTTGTCTAGTCCAGAACCTATTGCTTCTGGATCAGCTTCTTCTGTACCATTTTAACTAGTATTGAATTAATTATAAACTAGCGATGTTAATTCGCTCGCTAACACTCGCTCAATTATATTTATTGATAAAGAAATTGCTTATCTAAGTTTAAATATTAAAAACTATCATGAACTTATCATTTATTTTATTGTTGTTATTTTTCAATCTTTTGAAAATTATATATAAAGATTATAATTTTGTTTTAAAATTTTTTTATTAATTAGTAATATTAATATTATTAATATTAAAATAAATTGTTTAATAATTTTGTTTAAAACTTATAATATACAAAAATTGTTTTTAACAAGAAAATGTTATAATATTACGATGATTTATACAAAATTTTGGATAAATTAGTTTTATGTTAATATAAATATTAAATAAGTGTCAAATTCATGCTTCCAAAGTATAATTTTAAAAATTCCGAAAATATATACTTATCATTTAAAGATATTGATAAATCTTTTGGTATTGCAATTGTGAAACAATGTGCTTCGTGAAACCATGCTTAATATTAAAATTTCTATTATATTGAATATTAATATAAGTGTATTCTTCAATTCTTCCAAGAAGTAAAAAAATTCTATTGTATTTTAGAGTGTCTTTGCAAACAATATAATTATAGCGAAGTATTGGAGGATTTTTTAAGAAATAAAAGATTTCGTACATAACCTATTTGTAAAGACTTCCAACTGCGTCAATGGCGTAGTGGATAAAAAAAAACTTTTTACACTACAATTAACATGAACTTTTCTAATAGTACGTTGATCAGAACAAAATTTGTTACATTTGATGAATATTTTAAAGAAAAAAAGAATAAATTTAATAAAATTGAATACATTTTGAACGTTTTTATTAGTTTTTATATTCAATAATATAAATATTTCTATTAAATTTCTTAAACTTGAATATTCAGATTGAATTTAAATATTCTTTTCTATTATTGGTCATTAATAACAATAATAATCGAAAAAACTAATTTTAACCGATATTTTACACAATAGTACTTTTGCGGAAGTGCACTTACAATGCTACAAGTGTTACGCATGCGCAATAATAAAACGGATTTCTACTGCGCACTTATTAAAAAAAGGGTACTATATGTACTGAAAATATACTTATCTGGTAAAGTACAGAACTGCACATGCGTAATTTTTAAATTTAGTCAGAACACATGTGTGACTATCACTGTGCATCATTGCGCAAGTGCGACAGCAATACAAAACAACTGCGCATGTGAAATGTTTGTGTTGTACTGCGCACGTTTACACAGTTGTGGTGCACTACTGAGCATGTGCAACAATATGTTGTGCATGAAAAAATGTTCAGTTCAACATGCTTGACACGAATAGTGCCAGTGCGCATTGCTACAAAGTGTAATAATATGGTAAAATGAACATTTTTGTAAGTTGCCTATTGGAAAAAGTAGGTGAACTTTGAAGTGTGTACGACGATGAACGAAGTCTTCTCGGTATCGTATTAATATAATAGAAGATGAAGCCTTGACAGCTTATCTTGCTGGAGTTTCTGGAAAAATGGACGATTTAGCTAAAAAATTGGACAAACATAGTACAAGAATCGAATCTTCTGAAATTAAAATTGATGATCTTTCACAGAGGATGACAGCAGTTGAAGGTTTGATTAAAGATTTTAATGCGCAAGTCAAATTAGTAATCAATTCTGCAAATACTATCTCAAATAAATGTGGCAAAATTTCTGAAGTTTACCAATCGAAAAAATGAAAACGGCTAATATTTGCACAAAATGTAGTATTCTATGTCAGTACTGAAACCACCAATTATTATGAAATTCTAATGAAAATTGTAGAAGGGTGAGGGGGTTGAAGATTCTGGTTAAGTGTGAAAAGGGCTTTGTTTGAAAAATCATAACTATTATGCAAGAAGGTGGACAAAAAATTGACCTGTATGTTTTCGAATGGTTTTTTCCTCCTCTTTCTAATGGTGCAAAAAATTTAAAAAAATTTTTAAATTTCACCTATTTTTTACAAGTTTTGAAAAAAGACATTTTTTTTTCTTTTAAAATAAAGCTTACTATGTGCACTTTCAATACAAGCAATAGAGAAAATGTCTTTTTTCTTTGTTTTTGAAATATTAATTAAGAAAGTAATAAAAACTAGTAAAACTAGGTGTGAATTCTGTCCATTTAATGGACACTTCGCTTCCAAGGAAGCAAAAAAATTTGCTTCCTCATAGAGGAAACAATAATTTAATAATATTTTAAATATTTTAAGTTAATAAAAACAAAAATTAAAAAAACATGAATTATTTTGATTAAAAAGATACTAAAACAATTTGATTAGTTAATTTCAAAAATCCCTAAATTGTATGTTTTGGAAACAATGAAATATTGTATTCTTAATAATGTGGTTTCTCTTTATTTAAGGGGAGTCACCTGAGAAATTTCAACCCATCGAAATATGTTACTTATCGGTTCCAATTTTTTTTCTGGGATTATTTTGGATGTAAAAGAATGACATATTAAGATTAAAAAAAAAAAATTTTTGAATAAAAAATTGTTTGAAAAAAAAAATTAAAAAAATTCTTTTTTTGTTGAAAAAAATTAAAAAATGTTAAAACCCATACGATATTTTGTTTGAAATCTTAAAAAAGGCATATAAAAAAATTGACATTAAAAAAATATGAAAAATTGTAGGAGATAGATTTTTACAAAAAAAAAAAAAAAATTTCAACAAAAAGAAATTTTTTTTTAATTTTTTTTCAAAATTTTTTTTTTTAAATTTTGATAATATGGCATTCTTTTCTATCCAAAATAGTCCCAGAAAAAAAATTGGCACCGATAAGTAACATATATTTCGATGGGTTGAAATTTCTCAGGTGACTCCACTTAATGAACCAAATTTGATGATTTTCATTTCTCCCAAAAAATATGTTTTTTTCAGCCAATCAAAAAATGGCTTAAACAGACTTAAGGTACATTTTTAAAGCTTTAAAAATCCACTTAGAAATTTTATTTATGTCTATTTTTTATGTTGCTATAGCTATTTGAAAAAAACGACTTTTTAAAAAAGTATCTTTACATTTCTTGAAATATAAAAAAAATATAAAAGACACATTAATTTAAGATAGATATTCTTTTTCTACAGGTTCTGGCAATAAGTTTAAAAAAAAGACGTCCTGATATGTTCATTAGGCTCTGAACAATCAGCGTTTGAAAATGGCTCGGGTCCCGTAGACCCAATCTAGCAGTTACGTTAAATCCCGATAGTCTAACAGTTGAGGGTTAATATTATTAGTATTATTAGTATTATTAGTATTATTAGTATTATTATTATTATTATTATTATTATTATTATTATCATTATTTTACTAGGTGAAAATTATGTCCATTTCGTGGATATTTCGTTTCAAAGTTAGCAAACAAATTTGCTTTCTTATAGAAAAAGCAATATATTAATAATATAAAATTGAATTCGAGAAATTCTTTAAAAAAATGAATTTTAAGTGCAAAAAAATAAAAAAACATCAATTAATTTACGAATTCTTGATCAATTATAAAAGTTATATAGATCAATCGATTTGTTTTGAGATAAGGAATATGAATTTTTTATTCATTAAGTTGTATTTTTAGCTTGGAAAAAAATTTTGGCAAAAAACGATTTTTTTCGATGAAAAAAGGTGATCAACAAAATTTGATTGGGTATTTTCAAAAATCCCTGTGTCCAAATTTAGATATTCATGAGCTTAAAAAGTCATCCAAATTTTATTGAAATCCGTTAAAGCGTTCTCGAGATATCCTGGCGACAAAAAACGCTATACACGTACACACACGTACACACACACACACACACACACACACATACATCCGGACATTTGCTTAGGAATGAAAATTTACGCTTTTTAGATGATAATGAGTCGATTTAGACTATTTTTGGAAAATCGAAAATCTTAACGATCACAAAGCTTCCTCTATGAGGAAGCAAAATTAGTAAACTAGGTGTGAATTTTGTCCATTTCATGGACACTTCGCTTCCAAGGAAGCAAGATAATTTGCTTCCTCATAGAGGAAGCAATAAATTTATTTATAATATAAAAAATAATAATTTAATTTTAAATTAATTATTATTTATTTTTATGCAAATAAGTAATAATAATAAAATAATAATAAATCAATATATATATTTTTTTTCTATCTTCCAAAACTTTATTTATTTATTTATTATAACCAAATTTGTGTAATATATAGAATAATTAATATAAAAATTTTTTTTTATAGCATATTCGTTTTTTAAAATAGAATATTTTTTTTTAAAAAGGAACTGTGGTCAAAAAATAATAATTGTTAGACATTTTTTGGCAAAAAAAGAGATTTTTCGATGATAAAAATTGAAAAATCATGAATTATTACGTGAGTTTTTGGTCAATTATATACTTTATATAGGTCAATCGATTCGTTTTGAAACAAGGAATATGATTTTTTCATTCATTTGTCTGAATTTTTTTGCCAAAAAACAATATTTTTCGATGAAAAAAGGTGCTCAAAAAAATTTGATTAGGTATTTTCAAAAATCCCTGTGTCCATATTTAGATATTTGTGAGCTTCATATGTCATCCAAATTTTATTAAAATCGGATGAAGCGTTCTCGAGATATCCTGGCGACAAAAAATTTACCACATACACACACACATACACACACACACAAACACCCACACACACATCCGGACATTTTCTCAGGAATGAAAATTTGAACTTTTCAGATGAAACTGAGTCGATTTACACTATTTTTGGAAAATCGAAAATCTTAACGATCACAACGCTTCCTCTATGAAGAAACAAAAATTAGTAAAAAATTAAATATTTAACAAACAAATAAACTTTTAGTAATTTTGGGCTTACTAACCTAAAGCTTATTAAATTCTGGATACAACAAGCATAATTTGAAGTAATTTTGATAAATAAATGCTAAAAAAATAATTAATAAAAATTAATTTAATAAAAAATGTGTATTTATTTAGTATCCATTTATCAAAAATACATCAAATTATGCTTGTTGGATCCGGAATTCGATAAGCTTTACGTTAATATTCCTAAAATTACCAAAAGTTTAATACAGTATAACCCGCTTAAAACGATCCCGTTTAATACGTTTCCCCGCTTAAGACGCTCATACATGGTGGTCCCTGCAATTATAGACATTTTTTCATACATTTTATCACGTTTAATACGATTTGTTTTCCCGCATATTGCGCCATCCCAGGTCTACGGCCGGTAGAAAATCTTTTTCAATTTTTGATCTAGAACCAAAACCCAACATTTTTGTGAATTTGCAACTCAAAAGCTAGAGAAGTACGTAGGAAAGTTTGAAGAAAAACAGTTTTTGTAAAAATGACACACATTTGAATCATAATGTTAAGTTTTTCGGTAAAAAATCGATGGAAAATTGTTAATAATTTTTTTTTCCTTTTTACCAGAGAAAAATCTCTACGTACTTCCATGAAAAATGTTATCATGTAGCTACATACCAATTTCACAGCGGGTCTTAATTGACTTCAACCCAAAAGTGCTTGTCCAGCTCAGTTCTTTCTTGATTTAGTTTCTGGGATGTCTCCTGATGATTTTAAGCGAAAAATGAAAAAAAACGGTTGGGCCGTTTTTGAAAAAACTGATTTTTTGAATTTTTTAAAGTGGTTAATTCACATATTTTTACCAAAATGAGTGCAAATAATAGCTATATTGACTTGAGTCATTTAAAATGGTATGAGAAGATAGGTCCTAGGTGCTGAGTATCTTTGAGTAACTTTACACCAGAAAAGTTAATGAAAAACCCCGGAAAATCGGTAAAAAAATGAGTTTTTGCAATATTACTCTCTCCCAGTAGATACAAACCTTGAATGACCTGTAGAAGAATTAAAGAGTATAAAATTTTGAAGAAAACAAAAAAAACAGAGTGCTTTATCTTTAAAACTTTCGGATTTATGAGCTTCTAAAGTCAGATTTCAGCAAAAAATTTCGTGAAAAAAAATTTTATTTTAGTTTTTGTAAAATAAAAAGTTTTCTGTGCATCTAACGTATATATATCTCCAAATATAAATTAAAGTAGATTAAATTTTGAGTAAATCTGTCGTTAGGCCAATATTCTATCTCTAATAGTATCGGAGTTATGATTTTCTTAAAATGACCCTTTTTTATGAACTTTTTTTAAAAATAAATTTTTTTGAAATTTCTTTGTTTTGCATGGTGTAATTTTGAAAATGCTCTCATCAAATAGTTTTATCTTATATTTTAAAGAAATAAAAGCCCAATTAATCATCCCCATTTTGAAAAAATTTCGAAAATTTCCAAAAATCTTATTTAGATCTAGGTATCTCAGTAACACCCAAAGTACACGCAGTTTTTTACCATGTACAGTAGAGACCCCATTATCCGGACTAATGAATGCAGGCACTCATCCGGATAATCGAAAAAAGTACGAAATAAATGAATTTTCAATTTATAATTTTAGGTATTTATTTCCAATGAATTTAAATAAGACTGAAACAAACTAAAACTCTTAAAATTAACATTAATAAATGTTTAGTTAGAAATATTTCGAAAGTCGATGATTTAAAAGCTGACAGTTTTCTGCTTTGTGTATTTCCACAGCTATGAAATTTTACACTAAGGATATAAATTTTTCACGTACTTCATGGTTTCTTGTACTTTAAATATCAAAGTACTAACTTTAAAAATATTCATGGTATTAAATGCTAATAAACTTTACAATTAAAAAAAAAAATTTTGAAATTTATCTGAATAATCGAAAATCCGGATAATAGGGGTCCGGATAATGGGGTCTCCACTGTACTAAATTTCTGCAAAGAAACAAAATCAGGTCTAGAATTTTTCAGCGAATGGGCGATGGAGTCGGTTCACTTAGATTTTAAATCAACCTGGACCAAACACAAGGTTAATAAAAATCATCCAGAGTATGCAACAAGGCTAAAACGTGCCATGTGTGAATACAACAGCCTCCATTCATTTTGAAAGTATTTGTTTGTATAATGTTTATTAAAAATTTTTTGTTCCTAAATATTTAATTAGGGTTTTATTTCTTTAAAATATAAGATAAAACTATTTGATGAGAGCATTTTCAAAATTACACCATGCGAAACAAAGAAATTTCAAAAAAATTTATTTTTAAAAAAAGTTCATAAAAAAGGGTCATTTTAAGAAAATCATAACTCCGATACTATTAGAGATAGAATATTGGCCTAACGACAGATTTACTCAAAATTTAATCTACTTTAATTTATATTGGGAGATATATATACGTTAGATGCACAGAAAACTTTTTATTTTCCAAAAACTAAAACAACATTTTTTTTCACGAAATTTTTTGCTGAAATCTGACTTTAGAAGCTTATAAATCCGAAATTTTTGAAGATAAAGCACTCTATTTTTTTTGTTTTCTTCAAAATTTTATACTCTTTAATTCTTCTATTGGTCATTTAAGGTTTGTATCTACTGGGAGAGAGTAATATTGCAAAAACTCATTTTTTTACCGATTTTTCACGGTTTTTCATTAACTTTTCTGGTGTAAAGTTACTCAAAGATACTCAGCACCTAGGACCTATCTTCTGATACCATTTTAAATGACTCAAGTCAATATAGCTTTTATTTGCACTCATTTTGGTAAAAATATGTGAATTAACCTCTTTAAAAAATTCAAAAAATCAGTTTTTTCAAAAACGGCCCAACCGATTTTTTTCATTTTTCGCTTAAAATCATCAGGAGACATCCCAGAAACTAAATGAAGAAAGAACTGAGCTGGGCAAGCACTTTTGGGTTGAAGTCAATTAAGACCCGCTGTGATTTTTAAGTTAATCGTTCAAAAATTGTACTAAAAATTATCTTTCGATTTTCTGAAAGGTTCACAGTGATCTAACTCCTTAATAGACAGTGCAGATGGTATTTAAAAATTAAATCACATTAAAAATATTATTATTTCTGATTCATCAAAGTCGTTGACAGAAAACAAAAAATATGATTATTTTAAATAATTTCTTAATATTTTGTAATTATATTGTAACTTACGAAGATGTAAATGTTCTTAACTAAATAATTATGTATGTATAAGTATAATTTATTTATTTTGCTATCCCGTCTAATACGTTTTCCCGCATAAGACGCATTTTTGACCCGGTCCCTACAGAATCGTATTAACCGAGTTTTACTGTAGTTTGTAAAATATTTTATTTTTTACATTTTTTATTAATTAATTAATTAATAATTCGAAAACAAAGTAAAAATACATTTTCTCTATTGTGTGTATTAAAAGTGAACACATTAAGCTTTATTTTAAAAGAAAAAAAATGTCTTGTTTCAAAACAAGTAAAAAAAAAAAAAATTTTTGAAAAAAATAGGTTAAATTTTGAAAAATTGAAAAAAAAATTTTACATTATTGAAAAGAGGAGAAAAAAATCTTTCGAAAACATATGGGTCAAGTTTTTGTCTACCCTGTTGCTTAATAGTTATGATTTTTCAAAAAATCCCTTCTTCACACTTGACCAGAATCTTCAACTGCCTTCACCTTCTACAATTTTCATTATAATTTCATAATAATTGGTGGTTTGAGTACTGATATAGAATACTACATTTTGTGTAAATGCCTTGCCTTTTGTACCCTTTTCATTTTTTCGATTAATACACTTGAGAAATTTTGCCCCAAATGCTTAAAAGAGATTGAGGACAGGACTATGCGTAGGAACAACCTAATTTTATTTGGTGCTTCTGAGCAGTATGTCCCTCCTTCTAAAGGTGAGGTAAATAATCCATCTAATAGTAAAGTATTGCTTTTTCAAATACTTGCTAATGTCTTCTCTCTCGCTCCATATACACACATCCAGATATCAAGATTAGGATTGCTCTCGCAGAAACGTCAGAAACCCCGCCCTCTAAGATTGACATTTGAGACTCAACAACTAGCACATGCGTTTCATTGAGAATTTCTTTTGACCAAGAAGAAAACAACTTTGTCGAATCTGAAAGAATATTGGTTGACTTTCGACAAAACCAAGCAACAGTTGGAGGAAATAGCAAAACTGAAAAATCAAATCAGGACTTGTCTACAAAACGGAGAAACTAGAGTAAAGATTTGTTATCGCCGAGGAGTTCCTGTGATTACACGACCACCTGCAATTCCGAAAATATTAGTCAACACTGTCGAGTGACAAACTCGTCTGCTGTCTCTCCACCTCATGATGGTTTTGTCTCCAACGTTTTCCATCGTCTTGCCAGATTTGATCACTGTACTTTAAAAATGCGGTTCAATGACAGTATTAATTATTCTGAATTAAGTTCATTTAATTATGATGTTTTTAGGTATAATAGACATGCCAATATTCATTCAGTTTTGCTCGGGAGTGAATTTAACTCAGATTAAAACGCATATGCTTATTATTATTGTGATCAGAAGCGGATTTTTTTATAACTTTGTTATTTTAATTTTAAGGGTATAATCTGTTTTTTTGTAAAAGGGTTCTTTTGTCACCCGTATATGAGATTAAATAAACAAAAAATACTTCTCTGTACAGTTTTTGGCTAAGAGTGCAGCAAAATTTACTTTGCTGCACTTGTGCAGGAATGACCTAATTTGAGTTTTCTTTGGACGCATGAGTAATGCTACTTTTCTTGTGTGTGTTACACAAATGAATTTCACTTTTCACATTTTTCCATTTTTTATTTTAGATATGACTTTTTTCGGAATGATTTTGGATCAATCCGGACTGATTTCGGATTATTTTGGACAAATACTGGATTTTTATTTACTGACGTACTATTTTTGGATTCCAAAGGACAAATTTCCCTTTTTTTAAATACTATTTTTACTTCGGACTGATATCGTATTATTCCGAATAAATTCCGGGTTCTTATTTACTTCCATACTATTTTCGGATTCCACCGCACAAATGATCTTTCTTGTTAAATATTTGTTTTTGCACTCTTAGTACCAAACGAATCGCGTATAGGAGGTTAGAGCGTCTAACGTGTGACCAAGGGGACCCCGAATCAAATTCCACTGTCATGCGACTTTTAATTTGTTTAGTTGTTTTAATTGTTTAGGTGTAGCGTATCTAAGGTTAATATAATCTTACAATTCAAGAATGAAATAATAAAAATTATTATAATTAATTAATTAAATTGAACAATAATAATGTGTAAATAATAATTAAAACAAAATGTTCTTCTGTCAGTAAAAAGAAAGAAAATTTTTGAGTAAGACAATTTCAATTTTTTTTATTTGCTCGAATAAATTACATTAAACAATAATAATAATGTCAATTATTTTAATATTTCCTTAATAGACAATTTTTCGTTTCTACCGGATAGTAGGATAGTAGGATTGTTTGTGTGATGCGCTCGGTATGTGCTCCGTGAATTTCAGTCATTTTTACAGTAATGAGTGACTTTATTTAAAAAAAAATTGTCGAGGCCGTTGTTGTGAGTGCTTCGCTGTTAATTCAAGACTTTTTGTGACGTTCTGTGACACTCCGGAGCTGATTTCTTCGAAAGTGACACTGCCCATCCCAACGTGGTTTGTGCTTTATGCGATCTTTATTATGGTGTAACTCCTGTGCCTGTTAAATTTTTGACATCTTATTTACTACCATGTCTGATTTTTGCCATTTCTGCTTCATTTGGTAAAATTACGTCGGCGTGTTAATGATATAACATAATTAATTTTTTTATATTATTTGATTGTTAACCTGAGATGTTATATATTTTTGGGTCAGATAGTATTATCTATTACTCTTCCTTTTTCTAAGCTGAGTACTCTCTTTGTCACCTACGTCATTTATTGTGTGTTGATACATCGTTTCGGTCTTTGTCTGCGATACAACCTCTGTCTAGCAACCATGACTCAGGCCAGTGAAGTATCAAAATTAGGCACTGTAAACTTTATTAGTGATCTTGAGATTATTGAACTGTCTTCTACCCCTGCCACTATGTGCGCATATTGTAAAAACAAAGTTATCAAAGCTAATTTGTGCCCAGCGTGTAATAAAGCTTATCATTTCAAATGTGCTGCCAGAGCTACTTTTATACCCGGAATTGGTTTTAAAAAGTGTTTTGATCCCAAATCTCCTTCTGTTATACAAGTACCAACCTCTCAAACCTTTTTTGCACCTGCTATGGATCCTTCTGGAACTTCGCCGTCAACTTCTGTAGTGGTACTCAGGAGTCAATGTTTATGGATCAACGTCATCAAAGAAGAATTCCAGTTAGTAACAAATAGTATTTCTGATGACTATAAAAAACTTGAACTGTCCTTGAATACACTGTCTCATAAGGTTCAGCTTCATGATTCTGAAATTTCATCTTGTGAAACAGCAATTTTCCAACATCGTTACTCGTTTTGATGACCTTGAAGTTCTCCAATCAAAGAATAACCACAATGAATCTTACCAGCGCTCAGCATCGCCTTCAATTTCTACGTGAATGGAAACAACGGTTCTCTCATAAGTTCAACATCATTGTTTTTGGCATGAAAGAACTTTAGGCATGATAGCAATGATCAAGGGGGTGGTGGGGTTCTTGCTGCGGTAAGTTGCAACTACTTCTCAACTCTCCTTGATTTGACGAGTGTTTATAATCTCTCTATTAACGTTAACGCATTAGCCTTGAAAATTTCTAGATATAATCTTCACACTGTTTTATTACTTATTTATATACCACCTGACATTTCCGTTGATAATTTCTCTTTACTTTTTAATACTCTTAACGAACTAGATTTTTTAAACTCTGACAATACAATCGTTTTAGGCGACTTCAATGTACCAGTTTATAAACAATGTGTAGAAAAAATGTTTGAGACTGTAAATTTCCTCAAACTTTAAACTCTACTAATTTTTTTAACTTAGTCCAATGTAATTCTTGCATTAATTGTCCAGTCAAATTAGTCATAAATTAGGGTAAATTCAGTTTTATCTTCGAACTGAAGTTTTATTCGTCTAAAACCTTCATTTTCGGGTCCAAAGAAAGTACCTAACTTTGGTACTTCGAACTCCTACCCAGTGGCGGACTAACTAGATAGGCAATGTAGGCAGCTGCCTAGGGCGGAAAATTTTCAGGGGCGGCAAATTTTGATGGTTTACACTAGATACTAGACTTCCACACGGTGATACTCGACAAAGTTTGACCAAAATGTCATATTACTAAAAGTTTATTTTTTGGATAATTGTTTACTAATGAAATTCGAAGATTTCAAGCCTAGAAAGAAAAAAATCTGTCAAGGGTTTTTTAAATTAACTCGATTTTCCTCGATTCTTTGAGGTAAATTGTTATAGTGCTATCTCTTTCTATCTCATATGATAATCTAAGGCTTTTGGGAGAGGCGATAGCGCCCATCGCCCCCCGCTGGATCCGCGCCTGAATATAACATGATTATCAGAGTGATATCATATTGAAATATTAGTAATATAACGGAGTGATATTACAGTGATATTGACGTAATATTGGAATGTCCGCACGGAAAAAATTATTTCAGTATATTTTGCAGAACTAATATAGGAGTTGCGAATATACAAGATTCCAGAACGAAGTTTTTGATAATCTCAGAAACTTTCATTATTTAAGGTATTAGTCGCGTAAATGCTCCCGCATAACTCCCGCAAAATAAAAAGAACAATAAATAAACTTTTATATCAACTCACTTGCTTCCTTGTGACCTCTTCTAATGTAATATATGTAATCTTCACGATTTTGAGGCAGGTACTATAAGTTATCGTGATGTATTGCTCACACGTTTTCGACATTTTTCAATGAAACCACGTGAAAATGAAAAATTATGAATTTTTAAATTATTGTATTTTTTATACGGCGTGGTCAATAAAGGTAATTTTTTTTTAAAGGACTTATTTTATCTCAATGTGTAACTTAGTAGTTTTATTTGAAAATCTGACGACTTGTTTTTTTATAAATGAATATAAGAGACATTTTTTACATGCATTTTGTGCTATTGCATGTAAAAGGTATAAACTTTGAATTAATATTTTGAAGCTCAGAAGTGGTCAAAGTTAATAAGATAGATCTCATTTCATAGATAAATACCTCATGAATACAGATACAAAGTTTTAAAAAAATCTGACGAAAATCATTTTACGCGACTAATACCTTAAAGCGGAACATTTTAGAAGTAACTGCAAATAGTTCTGTAATTTTTGAAATAGATGTTAGTGTTAAAGCGTTTTGTATTTAATACAGAACAATTTATGACAAAATGTTGAAAATATTCAGTACAAACTATGTTTGAGACTGTTTGAATTTGCACTATGATTTCTGCCTTAACCGTTCCATAAGAGTTCTGTAATATTCTATATCACGTTGTATAATGTCACGTGATACTTGTAGGTCGCGTGGTCGCACAGAACAGGAAAGTTAATTGAATTTTTATTAAAAAAACACAATTATTGACAATACTTAACCTATATGTATAATTATTGAAATTTTAATATCAAAACTTTAAAAAATTGATTTTATTTAAGAGAAATTGATTTGACGTATAGGTAGAGCCGCACGGTCAAGAATGCTTTAGGCAACACATATTACAGAACTCTTGTAGTAATACGTCTGACCAGATAAAGCAAAATTTAAATTAACTATATTTTTAAATTATACGGATATTTTCTTTACATTTTTCTGAAACTCCCCATCAGGTTTTATAAATGAGTCTGATTTAAATAATACTAACTTCTTCTCTGCGTCAGCTGTTCCGAAATTAGTTGTGTAAAATATACTGAAATAATTTTTTCCGTGTGCCTCAAGATGATATTGAGGTAATATTACGGTAATATTACAGTGATATTGATTTAATATTGTGGTAATATTACAGTGATATTGAGGTAATATTACAAAATTATCTTACATTAAATATAATATTTAAAAAATATTAGACTCATACGGGGTTCGAACTTATCTAAGTAAATGAAGGTGTACGCCTTGGACCTCTCGGCCGGCCATCTTGCTCTTGGAATCTATTTCAGAAAGTGTTCTTCACGTATAGCCTTAAAATCTTGTTGGTAAAATATAAAGAACACTTTCTGAAATATATTAGATACGTTCGAACCCAGTTTAAGCCTGAAATAATTTTGTAATATTACCTCAATATCACCCTGAGGCGGCCATTTCAAACTCACGTCAATATCACTGGCACTGTAATATTACCCGTAATATTACTAATATTACAATATGATATCACTGTGATATTCACGTAATAATACGTGCAGCTGGAAAAAATAAGGAATAATCACCAACACTTTGTTTATTGTCGATTTTTGTATTATTTCTCGAAACAAATGCGGAAATACGGCTAATGAAGGTATAAAAAAATTTATTGATTTTAAGTTATGTTTCTTAAATATATCTAAATGTAATAATATGTATTGATGTGATTGATATTGTCATATTTTTAATCTGATATATGTATATATATTTAAATTATACACATTGCCTACATAAATTAAAAAATTAAATTATTAAAACTAGAGGGGCAGAGGGCGGCGATTTTATACCTGCCTAGGGCGGCGAATAGTCTTAGTCCGCTACTGCTCCTACCGGAACCCGAAAATTTCTTTTGAAAAGTTTGCCAAAAATCAGTTTTTTGTGAATTGCTGTGTCCCATTACATTTTAGCGTCTAAATAGTTATGACAAAAAAGAAAGAGTATAAAATTCTAATCAATATAAAAAAATAGATCCCTGTAACTACAAAATTGACTAAGATACAACCTTTGAAAAAACCCGTTTTTTTTCGTGATTTTAGCCAAAAATCTGTATTTTTTAGTTTTTTGTGTACCGTTTTTGACTTAACTTTTTTTTCGAAAAAGTGGTCCACAGAAAAGTTAAAGCCCACTAAATTTTGAATAATTTAAAAAAAAACCAATGTTGTAACCCTAATAGTGTCCAAAATACAATTTGTCAAAGTTGACCACTTTTCTGAATAAGTGTGAGCAGGCCTAATTACTTCTTATAAATAATCTTTTTTTTTATCTCTGCAATGTTGACGTACAACAAGGTTGTCTTAAGATTATTAAATTGTGCGTTAGGCATAAAACAATATTTTATTTTTAAATTTTACTGTATTATATTATTATTTTTTTAAAAATGCTTATAGCTTCTTACCAAAACTTAAAAACTTTTAATCCGAGAGCTACTCTCACAAAAAATTGTACTATTTCAAAACATTTCTTACATGCCTAAATGAATAGTTGAATATGATGATAAAATTACTTTATAAGTCTGCGAATCAGATGGCGTGACCGGAGGGGTGGGGGAACTCCATAATATGTAGGTACAGTGAAACCTCCCTATAGCAGACACCGACGCGACGGTGCAAGAGGAAATTGTCCGTTAACGGAGGTGTCCGCTATTAGGAGGTTTCACTATATACAGTAAGGTATATTAGCAAGCAGTCAGCCCACGAGTGCGACAAGGACACTCTTATGCGTAAAGCTATTTGCATCTCACTCGCACTCACGCTTCCCTATGACCGATTGCCAATTGACCATACTGTACATATTTATATAATATTTTGTCTAATTTTATTTTTTTTTATTATTAAAGCACAGAAGCTAGACAATCTTGATTTTTTGTATATAAATAAATATTTAATTGCATTTTTTATAATACAGTAGAACCTCGATTAACGGATCGAATCGAAAATTTGGATAATACAAATTAAAAGTATTTTTATATAACTGTAAAGAAACACGATTGAAGAGATAAACTCTACATTTCTTAAATTTAATATGTTTAGTTTAAATGCATACTTAATTAATTAATATATTTATAAAACATACACTGAGAGAAATGTATATTAAAAATTACTATCCTGGATATTAAAAAATATAAATTTTAATATCTAGATATTAGGTTTAATTATCTAATTACTAGGTTTAAATATCTGGATGTTAAATTTCAATATCCACTAATATCCATTTTTCTCAGTGTAGTATTTAGAATTTTGAAAAATTTTTTTGACAGTGGGACGTATGGCGACATTGAAAATGTGTTACGAAAATATGAATAATGAATTAAATATAAAAAATCAATTTTAAAATTCGAGAAAGTGGAAAATTTAGGATAATAAAAGATTGGATAAAATGTTTTATTATTCGAATAATCGGTCAAGTGTCCGTTATTCTGTGCATTTGTCAAAGCATTTGTGTGTCCGTTAACAGAGGTGTCCGCTTTTGAGAGGGTCCGCTATTAAGAGGTTTTCATCTCATATAAAACAATATAATTTTGCCGGTACTTTTCAATTTCGTCCGTTAAAGGAGGTGTCCGCTATTGGGAGGTGTCCGCCAAAAGAGGTTTCACTGTAGTTCTTAACATGCATATTGACTTATTTCAAAACACACCAAACTTGTCGCACGATGTATTCGGAGTTTAATGTGAGTTTTAAAATCAGTCTGCCGCTTGAATCGAGTAATCTTTACAATCTGCTGGGGGGGGGGGGGCATGTCATTTTTAACATATGTAAATCGACTTACTTTAAAACATTCCAAACTTAGGATGTGGCCAATTTGTAGTGTAATAAGAGCTTTAAAGCCAGTCTGAAGCTTGGATCGTGTGACCACCCCCAATCTTCCGGACGGATGCCATGTAATTTCCTACATATGAATTGACTTATTTCAAAACACTTTAAACTTGGTATATGGTCAGTTTGGAGAGTAATAAAAGCTTTAAAACCAGACTGCTGCTTTGATCGTGTGCCTTTAGTCTTCCGGGCTGGGGGGAGGGCATATAATTTACTATCTATGAATTGACTTATTTCAGAGCACTTTAAACTTGGTATCTACTCTGTTTTGAATGTTATAAAAGTTTTAAAGTCAGTCTGATATTCAGCTCACGTTAACCCCCCCCCCCGTCCTCGGCGCGGTCCTGAAATTTTGAATATGTTATACAAGCTACTTTCAAGTGCACCAAACTTAATGTACGATTAACATTTTTAGAAATATCACTTTTAAAAAAAGGCTGTGCCTTGGATCGTAGCCACCCATTAGTCTTCCGGGGGGAGGGGAGGAATGATATAAATAGCATACTGATATTTAAAGTTTTATTATTCTTCTAATTAATTATATATCAAGTTTGGAGTGCTTTGAAATAAGTCAATTCATATATAGTAAATAACATTTTCTGCCCCCGGAAGACTAGAGGGGGGTCACATGATCCAAGCGTCATACTGGTTTAATCATTAATCATATTTTAATCATATTATTCATATACCAATTTTAAAGTGTTTTGAAATAAGTCAATTCATATATAGTAAATTATATACCCTCCCCACCCGGAACACTAAGGGCATACGATCAAAGCAGCAGAATGGTTTCAAAGCTGTTATTACTCTTCGAACTGACCAAGTACCAAGTTTAAAACGTTTTGAAATAAGTCAATTCATATGTAGGGAATTACATGGCCTCCCTCCGGAAAACTAGGGGGGAGGTCACGCGATCCAAGCTTCAAATCGGTTTTAAAGCTCTTATTACACTCAAAACTGACCAGATACCATGAATGAAGTGTTTTGAAATACTTGAATTCATATGTAGTTAGGTGCTGCCCCCTCTGGAAGTTTAGGGGGGATCACAAAAAGCAAGCGGCAGACTGATTTTAAAGCTTTTATTACACTCCAAGTTGACCACATCCTAAGTTTGGAATGTTTTAAAGTAAGTCGATTCACATATGCTAAAAATGACATGCTCCCCCCCCCCCCCCCCAGCACATTGTGATGATTACACGATCCAAGTGGGAGACTGATTTTAAAACTCACATTAAACTCCGAAATGATCGTGCGACAAGTTTGGTGTGTTTTGAAATAAGCCAATATGCATGTTAAGAACTACCTACATATTATGGGGTTCCCCCACCCCTCCGGTAACGCCATCTGATTGGCAGACTTATAAAGTAATTTTATCATCATATTCAACTATTCATTTAGGCATGTAAGAAATGTTTTGAAATAGTACACTTTTTTGTGAGAGTAGCTCTCGGATTAAAAGTTTTTAAGTTTTGGTAAGAAGCTATAAGCATTTTTAAAAAAATTATAATATAATACAGTAAAATTTAAAAATAAAATATTGTTTTATGCCTAACGCACAATTTAATAATCTTAAGACAACCTTTTTGTACGTCAACATTGCAGAGATAAAAAAAAAGATTATTTATAAGAAATAATTAGGCCTGCTCACACTTATTCAGAAAAGTGGTCAACTTTGACAAATTGTATATTACAGATTTTTGGCTAAAATCACGAAAAAGACGGGTTTTTTCAAAGGTTGTATCTTAGTCAATTTTGTAGTTACAGGGATCTATTTTTTTAAATTGATTAGAATTTTATACTCTTTCTTTTTTGTCATAACTATTTAGACGCTAAAATGTAATGGGACACAGCAATTCACAAAAAACTGATTTTTGGCAAACTTTTCAAAAGAAATTTCCGGGTTCCGCTAGGAGTTCGAAGTACCAAAGTTAGGTACTTTATTTGGACCCGAAAATGAAGGTTTTAGACGAATAAAACTTCAGTTCGAAGATAAAACTGAATTTACCCTAATTTATGACTAATTTGACTGGACAATTAATGCAAGAATTACATTGGACTAAGTTAAAAAAATTAGTAGAGTTTAAAGTTTGAGGAAATTTACAGTCTCAAACATTTTTTCTACACATTGTTTATAAACTGGTACATTGAAGTCGCCTAAAACGATTGTATTGTCAGAGTTTAAAAAATCTAGTTCGTTAAGAGTATTAAAAAGTAAAGAGAAATTATCAACGGAAATGTCAGGTGGTATATAAATAAGTAATAAAACAGTGTGAAGATTATATCTAGAAATTTTCAAGGCTAATGCGTTAACGTTAATAGAGAGATTATAAACACTCGTCAAATCAAGGAGAGTTGAAAAGTAGTTGCAACTTACCGCAGCAAGAACCCCACCACCCCCTTGATCATTGCTATCATGCCTAAAGTTCTTTCATGCCAAAAACAATGATGTTGAACTTATGAGAGAACCGTTGTTTCCATTCACGTAGAAATTGAAGGCGATGCTGAGCGCTGGTAAGATTCATTGTGGTTATTCTTTGATTGGAGAACTTCAAGGTCATCAAAACGAGTAACGATGTTGGAAAATTGCTGTTTCACAAGATGAAATTTCAGAATCATGAAGCTGAACCTTATGAGACAGTGTATTCAAGGACAGTTCAAGTTTTTTATAGTCATCAGAAATACTATTTGTTACTAACTGGAATTCTTCTTTGATGACGTTGATCCATAAACATTGACTCCTGAGTACCACTACAGAAGTTGACGGCGAAGTTCCAGAAGGATCCATAGCAGGTGCAAAAAAGGTTTGAGAGGTTGGTACTTGTATAACAGAAGGAGATTTGGGATCAAAACACTTTTTAAAACCAATTCCGGGTATAAAAGTAGCTCTGGCAGCACATTTGAAATGATAAGCTTTATTACACGCTGGGCACAAATTAGCTTTGATAACTTTGTTTTTACAATATGCGCACATAGTGGCAGGGGTAGAAGACAGTTCAATAATCTCAAGATCACTAATAAAGTTTACAGTGCCTAATTTTGATACTTCACTGGCCTGAGTCATGGTTGCTAGACAGAGGTTGTATCGCAGACAAAGACCGAAACGATGTATCAACACACAATAAATGACGTAGGTGACAAAGAGAGTACTCAGCTTAGAAAAAGGAAGAGTAATAGATAATACTATCTGACCCAAAAATATATAACATCTCAGGTTAACAATCAAATAATATAAAAAAATTAATTATGTTATATCATTAACACGCCGACGTAATTTTACCAAATGAAGCAGAAATGGCAAAAATCAGACATGGTAGTAAATAAGATGTCAAAAATTTAACAGGCACAGGAGTTACACCATAATAAAGATCGCATAAAGCACAAACCACGTTGGGATGGGCAGTGTCACTTTCGAAGAAATCAGCTCCGGAGTGTCACAGAACGTCACAAAAAGTCTTGAATTAACAGCGAAGCACTCACAACAACGGCCTCGACAATTTTTTTTTAAATAAAGTCACTCATTACTGTAAAAATGACTGAAATTCACGGAGCACATACCGAGCGCATCACACAAACAATCCTACTATCCTACTATCCGGTAGAAACGAAAAATTGTCTATTAAGGAAATATTAAAATAATTGACATTATTATTATTGTTTAATGTAATTTATTCGAGCAAATAAAAAAAATTGAAATTGTCTTACTCAAAAATTTTCTTTCTTTTTACTGACAGAAGAACATTTTGTTTTAATTATTATTTACACATTATTATTGTTCAATTTAATTAATTAATTATAATAATTTTTATTATTTCATTCTTGAATTGTAAGATTATATTAACCTTAGATACGCTACACCTAAACAATTAAAACAACTAAACAAATTAAAAGTCGCATGACAGTGGAATTTGATTCGGGGTCCCCTTGGTCACACGTTAGACGCTCTAACCTCCTATACGCGATTCGTTTGGTACTAAGAGTGCAAAAACAAATATTTAACAAGAAAGGTCATTTGTCCGGTGGAATCCGATAATAGTATGGAAGTAAATAAGAACCCGGAATTTATTCGGAATAATACGATATCAGTCCGAAGTAAAAATAGTATTTAAAAAAAGGGAAATTTGTCCTTTGGAATCCAAAAATAGTACGTCAGTAAATAAAAATCAAGTATTTGTCCAAAATAATCCGAAATCAGTCCGGAGTGATCCAAAATCATTCCGAAAAAAGTCATATCTAAAATAAAAAATGGAAAAATGTGAAAAGTGAAATTTATTTGTGTAACACCCACAAGAAAAGTAGCATTACTCATGCGTCCAAAGAAAACTCAAATTAGGTCATTCCTGCACACGTGCAGCAAAGTAAATTTTGCTGCACTCTTAGCCAAAAACTGTACAGAGAAGTATTTTTTGTTTATTAAATCTCATATACGGGTGACAAAAGAACCCTTTTACAAAAAAAAAGATTATACCCTTAAAATTAAAATAACAAAATTATAAAAAAATCCGCTTCTGATCACAATAATAATAAGCATATGCGTTTTTATCTGAGTTAAATCCACTCCCAAGCAAAACTGAATTAATATTGGCATGTCTATTATACCTAAAAACATCATAATTAAATGAACTGAATATCTAGATATTAAAATTTATATTTTTTAATATCCAGGATAGTAATTTTTAATATACATTTCTCTCAGTGTATGTTTTATAAATATATTAATTAATTAAGTATGCATTTAAACTAAACATATTAAATTTAAGGAATGTAGAGTTTATACGCATAAGAGTGTCCTTGTCGCATTTGTGGGCTGACTGCTTGATAATATACCTTACTGTACATAGTGAAATCTCCTAATAGCGGACACCTCCGTTAACGGACAATTTCCTCTTGCAGCGTCGCGTCGGTGTCCGCTATAGGGAGGTTTCACTGTACCTACATATTATGGGGTTCCCCCACCCCTCCGGTCACGCCATCTCATTGGCAGACTTGTAAAGTCATTTTATCATCATATTCAACTATTCATTTAGGCATGTAAGAAATTTTTTGAAATAGTACAATTTTTTGTGAGATTAGCTCTCGGATTAAAAGTTTTTAGGTTTTGGTAAGAAATTATGCATTTTTAAATAAATTATAAGATAATACAGTACATTTTAAAAATAAAATATTGTTTTATGCCTAACGCACAATTTAATAATCTTAAGACAACCTTTTTGTACGACAACATTGCAGAGATAAAAAAAAAAGATTATTCATAAGAAGTAATTAGGCCTGCTCACACTTATTCAGAAAAGTGGTCAACTTTGACAAATTGTATTTTGGACACTATTAGGGTTACAACATTGGTTTTTTTTTAAATTATTCAAAATTTAGTGGGCTTTAACTTTTCTGTGGACCACTTTTTCGAAAAATAGTTGAGTCAAAAACGGTACACAAAAAACTAAAAAATACAGATTTTTGACTAAAATTACAAAAAAACGGGTTTTTTTCAAAGGTTATATCTCAGTCAATTTTGTAGTTACAGGGATCTTTTTTTTTTAAATTGATCAGAATTTTATACACTTTCTTTTTTGTCATAACTATTTAGACGCTAAAATGTAATGGGACACATCAATTCACAAAAAACTGATTTTTGGCACACTTTTCAAAAGAAATTTCCGGGTTCCGGTAGAAGTTCGAAGTATCAAAGTTAGGTACTTTATTTGGACCCCAAAACGAAGCTTTTAAACCAATAAAATTTCAGTTCGAAGTTAAAACTTGAAAAAATTCTTATTTGACTGGACTATAATAGTTATAATAAACTACTTGATTTAGTTGTTACTAATACAGCCTGCACCGTTGCTCGAGCCCTTCCCATACTCGTCCAGGAAGACCTCTACCATCCAGCGCTAAATATTTGTCTCGCGTTACATTCAAACATTGCATTGTCGCACTCTATCTTTCTACCTCACAAAGACGTTCTGACCAATCGTTTTAATTTTCGAGCAGCTAATTTCCAGTCACTGTATTTATATCTTTTGACAATTGATTGGTCTGTACTACTAGAATTCAATTATGTAAATTCAATGTGTCATCATTTCTTAATAATTATCGATGATGCTTTTAAACAATTTGTTCCGGTTGTTCCAATTTGTTTTGGTTAATAAACCAAAACATAATAGCCGTAATTATCCACCTTGGTTTAAGAAATCTATTATTAATTATATTAAACTTAAACATGCGTTAATGAATAAATAAAATGGGGCAAGTACGGGTTACACCCGTACTAAAACCAAGGGTTCCGTACAATTATTGTTAAATATTGTTAAATATTGTTGAAACAAAAAGTGTACAAAATTTTTTAAAATACTAATTGTAATTTCAAATTATTTTAAAAAATTTTTTTATAATTTTTACCATTTTGTGGAAAAAAATATGTATTTGTGTACCCTTCCGAATATACTATTACATAAATTAATCTGATTAGTTCGTAGTTTATCAAACTACAATTGTTCAATTATTAAATATCAATTTAACGACCTTATTGGACAAAATTAGAAAAACTCTGTATCGAAATTGGAAAGTGGGATAGAAGGTAAATAAAAATATTTACTTATTATATTTGAACTATTATTTATATTAGTAACACATGTTTGTGCAGCGTACACAAATACATATTTTATTCCACAATATGGTAAACATTATAACATTTCTTTTTGAAATAATTTAAAATTACAATTAGTATTTTAAAAAATTTTATACACTTTTTGTTTCAACAATATTTAACAATATTTAACAATAATTGTACGGAACCCTTGGTTTTAGTACGGGTGTAACTCGTACTTGCACGATTTTATTTATGCATTTTTGCAAATTTAAGTTCTTTAATTCTAATATTTTGACAGATAAGGGGGATGGGAGATATGATCATTTTTAACCATTTTTTTAAGTCGTGGTTATTTGCTCCAAAACAATATGATAACAGCCTGCAACATAGTTATCAACCTTTGTTTTGTAATCTAGAAATAAAACTACATGTTCATACCAAATTATAACACTCTATGTCAAATAATTTTTTTGATTAGCGCCAAGGAATGGCATTTTAAATGCATTTTAACTAAAAAATGACCTTAGCTTCCCCCTTATCTGCCTAACTATTTGACTTAGAAAGCTAAAATTTGGTATGCGCATGTATTTTTAGGTGTAGATTATATAAAAATTATAGAGAAAGTGATGGTCATAGTGCTGTCACAGTAATAACGATAGATTTAGGCCAATATGAATAACAAATGCCCAAAAATCTTTTTACTTCCTTGACAACGCTATGACCAAGCCCTATAATCATGTTCTCTATAATTTTTCTGTAATCTACAGGTGAAAACACATTTGTATAACAAATTTGAACTTTCTAAGACAAATAGGTTGGAAGTTAAGTGGGTGGAGCTATGGTCATTTTCATCATTTTTTAAAAAAAGTCGTGAGTTTTTGCTAAAACCACTATGATAACAGCCTTTAACAAAGTTCTCTTTAGTCTTTCTGTAATCTACACGTCAAACTACATGTGTGTACCAAATTTCAGCACTCTAAATACAATAGTTTGTCAGATAGAGTGGAAGAATCATCAGCTTTTATTGCATTTTTTATAAAAAATAGACCATTCCCCCCCCCCTGATCTTCCAAACTATTTGACTTAGAGGGCTCAAATTTGGTACACAAATGTCTTATTATGTGTAGATTACAGGAAAATTATAGGGAAAGTAGTGGCCATAGCGGTAACAAAGATATAGCAAGAGCTTTCAGCACAAGTACTTTATAAACGCTCAAAAATCTTGTTATTTCCTTGACAACAATATGACCAATCCTTTCAATCACGTTCTCTATAATTTTCCTGTAATCTACACGTAAAAATACATATGTGTGCCAAAAAGAACAAATTATTTACATGATGATACAAGAATTGTTTTACTATCCCGCGCTATTCATACTAATATCGGGAAAGAACATAGAGCTTATTTGAAACGCACTGAACTTGATTTATATAAAAACCTTAAAGCCTTTTGGTCTTTTATTAATAAATCTAAATTTCCGCTCTTCCTAATACTATGTATTGCGACAATATTGAATTACAGCATCCTCAAACAATTGTTGATGCATTTGCGAATATTTTTTCTATGATTAATTCTGACGTATCTTTTCCTTCTTTTTCTAAGTGTATTACTGATCTTGAAACTCAGTCCTTGAATTTACCCACTGATCAGGTTCTCAAGGCTGCAAAATCCTTAAAATCATCTAATACTAGTGGCGTAGACCAAATTCCTAGTTTTCTTATCAAAGATTGTGCTTCAATCTTCTCCTATCCCCTATCCTTGATTTATAACCTAGCTTTGAAAACTGATATTTTTCCGACAGTTTAGAAATCTGCAAAAATTGTGCCGATTTTCAAACCTGGTGATAGGAGTGATTGTCGTAATTATCGACCGATAGCAACTATTCCTAATTTTGCTAAAGTGTTTGCAGCGTCAGTCTTGGTGTATCTAAATAAAGCTATCAGAACCGTCGTCTGTGACGACCAGCACGGGGGCTTACGTCGTAGGTCTACGGTGACTAATCAAGCATGCTTTTCTCAATAAGTCATTAGCGCTCTCCAAAATGATTATCAAGTTGACGTTATTTCTCTCGACATTGCGAAAGCTTTTGATTCCATCGACCATACCATCCTCGCTCATAAGTTAGAATCTTTAAACTTGCCTATGGACTTTATTTTATTAATTCTTGATTATTTATCGTGTAGATCACATTATGTACCCTTAGGCAATTATTGTTCTTCTTACTTTGTACCTTGCCGTGGAGTTCCTCAAGGATCATCCTTCGGGTCTCCACTTTTCAATGTTTACCTCGACGATATTACCGTCTCAATTGACTCACCAGTGCTGACTTTTGCTGACGACGTAAAAATATTTCAAATCAGCAAATCAATGAATGATGTGTCGTCTCTTCAAGCTGACTTAAATACAATTTTTGAGTGGAGCCTATTTAATAAACTTCCCTTAAATTTCGATAAATGTCATGTTTTAACTTTTAGAAATTTCGACTATTTTTATAAATTTGACTACTTCATCAGTAATCACTTATTACATCGCGTTGATTCCACACGAGGCTAGGAGTTTATTTTAATTTTGACTTCACATTTAACAATCACTTCGAGCACATCAATTCCTCCTCTACCAAAGCCTTGGGAGCCTTGATCAGAAACTCAAAATTCTGTACAAACGCTAATACTTTAAAGACTTTATATAACACATTTGTCAGTTCACGGTTAGAATATGCATCTGTTATTTGGCATCCAATATTTAAGGGCGTCATCGCTGACATCGATTATATTAAAAAAAGTTTCTCAAAATTCTTTAGTTTTAAGATCGATGGTTATTATTCCCAAAGAGGCAGTAATTATAACAATTTATGTTTGCGTTTTGAAATGTCTACGTTGGAAAAGCGACGAATCGTTGCTTCTGCCGTCTTTATTTTTAAATTAATTAATAGCTTGATAGACTCCCCTGAATTATTGTATTCTCTCGATTTTAAAATTCCGAGACTTTCTACTAGACGTGAAGAGCCTTTCTATCTTAATATCGAAAACAATTTAACGTTTGTAAACTCTCCCCTATTCGTGGGGTCTTCCTTAATCAATGATATGTTTTACCAACCTAACGTAAATTTTAATTTATCCACGTCTACTTTAAATAAGTTTATGACTGCACATGGACCGCGGGGAGTTATGTTCAATAAATTAATAAATTTCAGACAAAATTAGGACTGTATTTGGACAAAACCGGATTTATTTTAGATGAGAAATACCGGACAGCACCCCTGAAAATTTAAGCAGGGGCAGCTTTTGTTTTTGTCACCAAACTCTAGCAGACGCGAGGTCCTATAGAGCGCGAGGCCCTGGGCAGCCAGTAGATAAGCTGGGGGGGTTCTGGATATAAAAGTGTTAGTGAGTATGTATGTGAGGTAAGCATGTGTGTGTGTATCCGTGTGACTTCCTATGGATAAGCGTTACGTCATCAGAAAGGAATTTGCAAGGTCAACCCTTGACAAGTGTCAACGTGTCTCTTACGTCATCAGAAAGGAATTTGCAAGGTCAACTATTGACAAGTTGCAAGCTATATTACGTCATCAGAAAGGAATTTGAAGGTTAACCATTGACAAGTGTCAAGCTATATTACGTCATCAGAAAGGAATTTGCAAGGTCAAACTTTGACAAGTTTCAACTCTCTCTCATATATTTAGATTATGCTTTCTGATTTCTAAGAATTTGTCAATGCTTTATAATAATTTGTTGCTTTTGTTTATGAAGAATTAATTTTAATCGTGAGAATAAAAGTCTAATTAGAATAAAGAAATTAAAAGGGGTGTTGCGCAATCGTGATTTCCGGTCCCAGATTCCATCGTCTGTTTTGACTATCTTATTCTTATACTGCATTTTAGAGCAGATTTATATGACAGTTTAAAATCGTGAATTTGGTCGGCTTTTGTTTAAGAAAAGTATAATTTATTATATTTGCATAGTTTCAACGTGCTTAAACGTGCTTTAAACGTGCTTCAAGCTATCAGAAAGGAATTTGCAAGGTCAACCGTTGACATGTGTCTCTGACGTCATCGGAAGGAATTTGCAAGGTCAACCGTTGATATGTGTCTCTTACGTCATCGGAAAGGAATTTGCAAGGTCAACCGTTGACATGTGTCTCTTACGTCATCGGAAAGGAATTTGCAACTCTTGACAAGTTTCAACATGTATACAATTAACGAATATAATTTATAGTTTCAGATTTCTTAGAAATTTGATTCCTTTTGTCTAGACTTTAAAGAATTTGTTTATTTAATTTCAATGTTAAAAAATCATGCCTTTGTCAGCTTTTGTTTATTAAGAATATAATTTATTGCTTTCTAAGTTTTGTTTATTAAAATATTGGTTATTTAAGAGATTTTATTCTTATAGTACATTCCAAAGCATTGTTAACCATTCCATGGATTTTTAGTAGTATGAAAGAATGTGACTAAGATAGTGACACAAGACATAAATCAAGACACGAGATATAAACCTCAAACCTGAGCCTAAATAATAAAATTATTAACATAAAACTCATTAATTAAACTCAACCTTAAGATTCGAAACATAGGACATAAGACATAACCATCAAAATATATGAAACTCAAAGTACAAGGATAGAACACATTTGCTATTCGAGACATGAGATCAAATACTTCAAACATAAGCCTTATGACATAAGATTTTTAACGTAAAATACTTCAAAAAATCTCAAACCTTGAGACTTAAAACATAAGACACAAGATGTAATATTCAAGAAAAAAAGCCTTAATTCAAAGAACCTGAATCTTTTAACAAATTACTTAAACCTTAAGTCATAAATAGAAATTAAACTAAGATTCAAATCATAATCCTAAAGTCATAATACTCAAACACAAAGCATAAGAATAGCACACATGACACAAGACATAAATCGAGACACGAGATATAAACCTCAAACCTAAGTCTAAATAATAAAATGATTACCATGAAACTCATTAATTAAACTCAACCTTAAGATTCGAAACATAGGACATAAGACATAGCCATCAAAATACATGAAGCTCAAAGTACAAGAATAGAACACATGACACAAGACATAAGATTTGCTATTCAAGACATGAGATAAAATACTTCAAACATAAGCCTTAAGACATAAGATTTTTAACATAATATTTATCAATAAATCTTAAACCTTGAGACTTAAAACATAAGACACAAGATTCATAAGACCTAAGATTCAAGTCAAAATCCTAAAGATATAAGACTCAAACTCAAAGCATAAGAATCGAAACACATAACAGAAGACATATAAATCAAGACATGAAATATAAACTTTAAACCTAAGTCTGAATAATAAAACTATTAACATAAAAGCTGAACAATTAAACTCGACTATTAGATTCGAAACATCAAACATAAGATATAACAACAACAATACATAAAACTCAAAGTACAAGAATAGAACACATGACAAGGGACATAAGATTTACTATTCCAGAAATGAGATAAAATACTTAAAACATATGCCTTAAGACATAAGACTATTAACATAAAATTTATCAATAAATCTCAAACCTTAAGACTCAAAACATAAGACACAAGATGTAATATTCAAGAAAAAAAGACTTAATATATAGAACCCAAATCTTTTAACAAATTACTTAAACCGTATGACATAAATAGTAATCAACCTAAGATTCAAATCATAATCCTAAAGACATAAGACTCAAACTCAAAGCATAATAATCGAAACAGATAACAGAGGACTTAAGACATATAAATCAAGGCACGAGATATAAACTTCAAACATCAGCATAAAGACATAAGATTATCAACATAAACTCAACAATTAAACTTAAACAATAAGATTTAAAACAGGAGACACAAGATATAACTCCCAAGAAAAAATACTCAATATATAGAACCTAAAAATTTCGATAAGTTACTTAAAATATAAGACTTGGATCGTAATGAACCTAAAACTTAAATAGTAAAACTAAAGAAATTAGAGTCATTAGAAACAACTCAAAGCATAGGAATCAAAACAAGTAACTCAAGACATAAGACATGCAAATCTAGACATGAGTTATAAACTTCTTAACAGATGCCTCTAATGACATAAGATTATCAAACATCAAACTTAACAATAAAACTTGAACCTTTAGACTCGAAACATCAGACACGAGGTGTAAGACTTAAAGAGAGCACACTTATATTACATATAACCTATAAATTTCGACAAATAACATAAAATATTATACTTGAACAGTAATCAACCTAAGAATTAAATCATAAAACCAAGAACATGTAACTCAATACATCAGTTTCAGAGCTTAAGAGTTAAAAACAAATGACATCAAACATGAAACTGGAGGCATGAGACAGAACATTTAAAACATAAGCCTTAAGATGTAATATTATCAACATAAAACTTAATAAACCTATAAATTTAAGACTCTAAACATAAGGCACAAGATGTAACACTCATAGAAAAGAGATATAGTAAATAGAACCTATAAATTTCGATAAATTATTTAAAATATAAGACTTAATCTCTAACTACGATATAAGACATATACATATAACTGAAGACATGAGATGGTAATACCTAAAACATAAGACATAAGATTTTCAACACAAGATGATTGACATCAAAATCAACAATAGGTCTAAAGAATTCAAACTCGAAACATAAGGCTCAAGATATAACCCATTAACAAAAAAGACCTGATACATAGAACCTAAACATTTTTAACGAATTACATAAACCATAAGATTGGAAGAAACATCAACTAAAAACATGTAAGATCGAATACATTAATTTCAGGTCTTAAGAATTAAGAAACAAAAGACATGCATCTCGAGATATAATACGTAACTGATAATAATTGAAACATTAGGAGTTAAACCTAATATTCAAACTACCTAATACTACAAAAAGAAGCAAACAAATGAAAAAAAACTAAAGACAAATAACTCAAAACATGGAACTCAAAGTAAAAGTATCTAACACATGACACCAGAATTAGGACATACAACAAGAGACATAAAATATAATAATAATAATAATAATAATAATAATAATTAAAACACAAGTATTAAGACATAAGATTATCGGCATGAGATTATCGACATAAAACTCAACAACAAATCTCAAAACTTAAGACTGAAAAACATAAAACATAAAAAGCAAAAGATCAACACTTATAAACCCCATAATATAATATACTTAAAATATAAGCCTCAAGACATACGATAATCGACATAAGACTCAGTAATAAATCTAAAGAAACTAAGATTCGAAACATAAGGCACAAGATATTACCCATCAAGAAAAATACCTTATACAGAGAGCCTAAAAAAACATCAAAGAATTACTTAAAATATAAGATTGGAAGAGAAATTAACTAAAAAGTAAGATTCAAACCACATAACAAAAGACGTAAGACATGTAACTCGAAACATGAGACAGAATACTTAAAATATAAGCCTTGAGATTATATATATCAACATAAGATTGTTAACATAAAACTCAACATTAAAATTTAAAATTTAAGACTCTAAACATAAGGCACAAGATATGTCGATATCGATATGTCGATAATCTCATGCCGATAATCTTATGTCTTAATACTTGTGTTTTAATTTTTTTTTATTTTTTTTTTTTTTTATTTTTTTTTTTTTTACAAAACAAGTTTAGGAGAGGAAAAAATGCCTTTACGCACTTGTTCGTGTGGGACTCAACCACGTGCTGTGGTAATACCGCACTAAAACAACCTCTCCCATTCTTGCCTTACGTACTCTTATCCGCTTTTGCTCCTTCCGTCCTGAAAGGTAAGCAAGAGCGCGATTCTTTTGCTCGAGGTGTTTTCAGTTCACTGTTCTGTAGGTGTCCCTGTCCCTTGCCGCTGTTGTTCTTACGCGGTGGCCAGAAACGCTATTGGATGCTTTTTTAGAGCTACCTTCGTTATATTATATTATGAAGAACAGTGCTGTCGGACCAGATTAAGTGAACCCAGAAGGACAGCCTTTTGCATACGAACCGTCAATGCTTCAGCTTGACGTTCGCAGTTTGGTATCTTTTTCAATTGGCTTATAAATGAAGCTTTAATCCCTCCCAAACAGCCTAGTATGAGAACAATTAATCGGATTTTATAACCTGGATACATTCTGCTCAGTTCAAACATAAGGTCTTGATATTTCGTCCGTTTCTCATCCTCCTTTTGTATGATGTTGCCCTCAGCAGGAGCCGAAAACTCTATCACACAAATGATCTTACTTTTATTATCCTGGAGTACAATATCAGGCTTAGTAGCTCTGATACGATGAGTTGTAGAAAAAGAAAAATTCCAGTAGATCTTACACTGTTCATTTTCCACAACGGATTCCTGATCCCCTTGGGCATACGGCAAGATGGGTTCTTTATCTATACCATACTGGTGTCGAAGGTGATAATACAACACCTTAAGCGCAGCATTGTGTCTTTCAATATACCTGCAACACGCGTACTTCGGACATGCACTTAGAATGTGACTAAGTGTTTCCGGGTATTGCTTACATGCTTGACAGTTGTTATTGTCGACAGGTATATGCATCACACGACTGCGGTACACCAGAGTATTAATTACACCATCCTGACAAGCGAACAAAAATCCCTCAGTCTCCGATCTCAAACCAGCAGATTTAAGAAAAGCAAAAGTCAAGCCTTGAGACAGTCCTATTTCACCTATGAGATTATAGAACTGCCCGTGAACAGGTTTGCTTTTATGTTCCTGTAACAAAAGCGCTTGTTCTGCCTCCTTGACACACTTTTTAAGCATCAATGGTGTTAACGATGCTAACCCGTGCTCCATATCACTGGCTTCAAATGGGAGACTAAGTTCATTTGCAGCTCTTTCTGCCGCACGATATAAAAACGCCCCAACATTTGCAATTTTATGATGGTGGACAAATTGCATAAGGGGATCTCTACTGTTCATCACCGAACATGCTGCAGCCAGTACAATTCTTCAATGAAGACACTCTAAATTTAATAGACCTCTTCCTCCCCGGTCTCTTGGAAGGTAAATTCGTTGCACGGAAGACCTTGGATGATGACTACGATGGATTGACATCATCTTGCGGGTTTCTCTATCTAGTATTTTCAACTCATTCACATTCCACTTAACAGCTCCAAAGGTATAGAGAAGTAAAGAAATGGCTAATGTATTTGTGGCCTGTATTTTGTTCTTCCCAGACAATTCGGAAGACCAAATTTTTCTGAGAAGCCCACGATACTTTGTTTGGAGTCGATCTTTAAGCCCACACACATCTTGAGTCTCCGACTGTGGAATTCCAAGATATGTGTAAGTCTCTCCACCAGCAAGATGTTGAATGGTGTTGCCACCAATGAGTTGAATGTTCTCAGAGTCCCTCGGAATTTCAGATGTTTCATTTCTTCCTTTAATCAGATGGATGACGGCACATTTATCCAATCCAAAATCCATTCCTATGGCTCTGGAATACTCGGCCACTGCAAACACCAAAATTCTAAGCGCATCCTTACTGGATGCATAGAGCTTCAGATCGTCCATATAGAAAAGATGGTTGATCTTATAGACTCTATTTCTTGGTTTGCCACACATGTATCCAGAGTGTTTTTCTCGAAGTGCAATAGACAGATATTATTATTATTATTATTATTATTATTATTATTATTATTATATTTTATGTCTCTTGTTGTATGTCCTAATTCTGGTGTCATGTGTTAGATACTTTTACTTTGAGTTCCATGTTTTGAGTTATTTGTCTTTAGTTTTTTTTCATTTGTTTGCTTCTTTTTGTAGTATTAGGTAGTTTGAATATTAGGTTTAACTCCTAATGTTTCAATTATTATCAGTTACGTATTATATCTCGAGATGCATGTCTTTTGTTTCTTAATTCTTAAGACCTGAAATTAATGTATTCGATCTTACATGTTTTTAGTTGATGTTTCTTCCAATCTTATGGTTTAAGTAATTCGTTAAAAATGTTTAGGTTCTATGTATCAGGTCTTTTTTGTTAATGGGTTATATCTTGAGCCTTATGTTTCGAGTTTGAATTCTTTAGACCTATTGTTGATTTTGATGTCAATCATCTTGTGTTGAAAATCTTATGTCTTATGTTTTAGGTATTACCATCTCATGTCTTCAGTTATATGTATATGTCTTATATCGTAGTTAGAGATTAAGTCTTATATTTTAAATAATTTATCGAAATTTATAGGTTCTATTTACTATATCTCTTTTCTATGAGTGTTACATCTTGTGCCTTATGTTTAGAGTCTTAAATTTATAGGTTTATTAAGTTTTATGTTGATAATATTACATCTTAAGGCTTATGTTTTAAATGTTCTGTCTCATGCCTCCAGTTTCATGTTTGATGTCATTTGTTTTTAACTCTTAAGCTCTGAAACTGATGTATTGAGTTACATGTTCTTGGTTTTATGATTTAATTCTTAGGTTGATTACTGTTCAAGTATAATATTTTATGTTATTTGTCGAAATTTATAGGTTATATGTAATATAAGTGTGCTCTCTTTAAGTCTTACACCTCGTGTCTGATGTTTCGAGTCTAAAGGTTCAAGTTTTATTGTTAAGTTTGATGTTTGATAATCTTATGTCATTAGAGGCATCTGTTAAGAAGTTTATAACTCATGTCTAGATTTGCATGTCTTATGTCTTGTGTTATGTTTTTCGATTCTTATATTTTTGAGTTTGATGTATTGAGTCATATTTTTTCAGTTTAATGATTTAAGTTTTACGTTCATCAGGGTCCAAGTCTTATATATTTTAAATAACTTATCAAAAATTTTAGGTTTTATGTACTGAGCATTTCTTTCTTAGGTGTTATATCTTTTGCCTTATGTTTCATCGAATCTTAAGGTATGAGTTTTATATTGATAATGTTATGTCTTTATGCGTATGTTAAAAAGTTTTTATCTCATGTTTAGATTTTCATGTCTTATGTCTTGAGTTACTTGTTTTGATTCCTATGCTTTGAGTTGTTTCTAATGACTCTAATTTCTTTAGTTTTACTATTTAAGTTTTAGGTTCATTACGATCCAAGTCTTATATTTTAAGTAACTTATCGAAATTTTTAGGTTCTATATATTGAGTATTTTTTCTTGGGAGTTATATCTTGTGTCTCCTGTTTTAAATCTTATTGTTTAAGTTTAATTGTTGAGTTTATGTTGATAATCTTATGTCTTTATGCTGATGTTTGAAGTTTATATCTCGTGCCTTGATTTATATGTCTTAAGTCCTCTGTTATCTGTTTCGATTATTATGCTTTGAGTTTGAGTCTTATGTCTTTAGGATTATGATTTGAATCTTAGGTTGATTACTATTTATGTCATACGGTTTAAGTAATTTGTTAAAAGATTTAGGTTCTATATATTAAGTCTTTTTTTCTTGAATATTACATCTTGTGTCTTATGTTTTGAGTCTTAAGGTTTGAGATTTATTGATAAATTTTATGTTAATAGTCTTATGTCTTAAGGCATATGTTTTAAGTATTTTATCTCATTTCTGGAATAGTAAATCTTATGTCCCTTGTCATGTGTTCTATTCTTGTACTTTGAGTTTTATGTATTGTTGTTGTTATATCTTATGTTTGATGTTTCGAATCTAATAGTCGAGTTTAATTGTTCAGCTTTTATGTTAATAGTTTTATTATTCAGACTTAGGTTTAAAGTTTATATTTCATGTCTTGATTTATATGTCTTCTGTTATGTGTTTCGATTCTTATGCTTTGAGTTTGAGTCTTATATCTTTAGGATTTTGACTTGAATCTTAGGTCTTATGAATCTTGTGTCTTATGTTTTAAGTCTCAAGGTTTAAGATTTATTGATAAATATTATGTTAAAAATCTTATGTCTTAAGGCTTATGTTTGAAGTATTTTATCTCATGTCTTGAATAGCAAATCTTATGTCTTGTGTCATGTGTTCTATTCTTGTACTTTGAGCTTCATGTATTTTGATGGCTATGTCTTATGTCCTATGTTTCGAATCTTAAGGTTGAGTTTAATTAATGAGTTTCATGGTAATCATTTTATTATTTAGACTTAGGTTTGAGGTTTATATCTCGTGTCTCGATTTATGTCTTGTGTCATGTGTGCTATTCTTATGCTTTGTGTTTGAGTATTATGACTTTAGGATTATGATTTGAATCTTAGTTTAATTTCTATTTATGACTTAAGGTTTAAGTAATTTGTTAAAAGATTCAGGTTCTTTGAATTAAGGCTTTTTTTCTTGAATATTACATCTTGTGTCTTATGTTTTAAGTCTCAAGGTTTGAGATTTTTTGAAGTATTTTACGTTAAAAATCTTATGTCATAAGGCTTATGTTTGAAGTATTTGATCTCATGTCTCGAATAGCAAATGTGTTCTATCCTTGTACTTTGAGTTTCATATATTTTGATGGTTATGTCTTATGTCCTATGTTTCGAATCTTAAGGTTGAGTTTAATTAATGAGTTTTATGTTAATAATTTTATTATTTAGGCTCAGGTTTGAGGTTTATATCTCGTGTCTTGATTTATGTCTTGTGTCACTATCTTAGTCACATTCTTTCATACTACTAAAAATCCATGGAATGGTTAACAATGCTTTGGAATGTACTATAAGAATAAAATCTCTTAAATAACCAATATTTTAATAAACAAAACTTAGAAAGCAATAAATTATATTCTTAATAAACAAAAGCTGACAAAGGCATGATTTTTTAACATTGAAATTAAATAAACAAATTCTTTAAAGTCTAGACAAAAGAAATCAAATTTCTAAGAAATCTGAAACTATAAATTATATTCGTTAATTGTATACATGTTGAAACTTGTCAAGAGTTGCAAATTCCTTTCCGATGACGTAAGAGACACATGTCAACGGTTGACCTTGCAAATTCCTTTCCGATGACGTAGAGACACATATCAACGGTTGACCTTGCAAATTCCTTCCGATGACGTCAGAGACACATGTCAACGGTTGACCTTGCAAATTCCTTTCTGATAGCTTGAAGCACGTTTAATGCACGTTTAAGCACGTTGAAACTATGCAAATATAATAAATTATACTTTTCTTAAACAAAAGTCGACCAAATTCACGATTTTAAACTGTCATATAAATCTGCTCTAAAATGCAGTATAAGAATAAGATAGTCAAAACAGACGATGGAATCTGGGACCGGAAATCACGATTGCGCAACACCCCTTTTAATTTCTTTATTCTAATTAGACTTTTATTCTCACGATTAAAATTAATTCTTCATAAACAAAAGCAACAAATTATTATAAAGCATTGACAAATTCTTAGAAATCAGAAAGCATAATCTAAATATATGAGAGAGAGTTGAAACTTGTCAAAGTTTGACCTTGCAAATTCCTTTCTTATGACGTAATATAGCTTGACACTTGTCAATGGTTAACCTTCAAATTCCTTTCTGATGACGTAATGTAGCTTGCAACTTGTCAATAGTTGACCTTGCAAATTCCTTTCTGATGACGTAAGAGACACGTTGACACTTGTCAAGGGTTGACCTTGCAAATTCCTTTCTGATGACGTAACGCTCATCTATAGGAAGTCACACGGATACACACACATGCTTACCTCACATACATACTCACTAACACTTTTATATCCAGAACCCCCCCAGCTTATCTACTGCAGCCGCCCACTTCGCGCCTCTGACAAGAAAAAGAGGTTATTTTCACAACTGGTAAGATGAAATAAAAAAAGCACATTATAATGATTCAAGCAACATAAATTTCCTTATTGGTAATTGTTAAAAACAGTCTAATTTACTTATATTAATTAATTATTGAATTAATAAGGACAAAATTTTATGTGAAAATTACTGTTAAAACTTACTTGCTAAATGTCAAAATTTTTAAAGATTTAAATAAATTTTTCTATAAAGTATTCAAATATTTTGTTATGAAATATTGTTTCTTCTCGAGTCTTTCATATGATGTACTAACTTTTTCAATTTTATAATGGAGAAATATGAAAACTTTTACCTTAATTATTGAAATTTTGAGAAAAAGCAGTGTTTTTGAACTCTAATAACTTCTCACCAGAGGTGTGAAAAAATTAAATTTGGTTTTAAAATTCAAGTTTGACCCTCCTTTTCACAGTATCAAAATTTAGTGTTGAAGAATCAGCTACTTTTTTAGTTTTTACAATTTGAAAAATGTGCTTTCCAATATGAATTTGAGGGTTAAAATACAAGTAATTTTGTGACAAAATTTTTATTTAAATTTCACCATCTGCAGCAGCTAACTTCAGTTTTACAAAACTATATTTGCATATTAACCTTTAAGTCCTTATTTGAAAGCACATTCTTAAAATTGTAAAGACTAAAAAAGTAGCTGATTCTCCAACATTAAATTTTGATACTGTAAAAAAGAGAGTCAAACTTGAATTTTAAAACAAAAATTGGATTTTTTCACGTCTCTGGTGAGAAGTTATATTAGAGTTTAAAAACACTGCTTTTTCTCAAAATTTCAATAACTAAGGTAAAAGTTTTCACATTTCCCCATTATAAAATTAAAAAAGTTATTATGGCATATGAAACAACATTAAAAGTGCTCAAAATGAAATAATATTTAATATTAAAATATTTGGATTCTTAATAGAAAACTTTAATTAAAACTGAAAATTTTGACATTTTGCAAGTAAGTTTTAAAAGTCATTTTCATGTAACATTTTGTTTTTATTAATTCAATAAATAATTAATATAAGTAAATGAGACTGTTTTTAAAAATTACCAATAAGGAAATTTATGTTATGTAAATCAATACCGTCAAGTGGGGCTATTTTGTGCGCCTTGGGGCTATTTTGTCCACGCGAGGTTTTTAATGAATAAAATCTCTATTTTCAGTTGCTTAAGTTTGCTACTTAGTATAAATATTCTCTGATATCTAGACTACAGAGAGTCCTTAATGAATTTACTCAATTCTTTATCATAAATCAGAAAAAAATCGTAAAATCGTGAAAATCAAGAAGAAAAATTTCAAAGTTCTCAAAATTCTGTTCAGATCTCCGGAAATTTAAAAGTGTTTTTAAAGGTATTAATTATACTTGTTGACCAATTAGTTGTGATGATGTATACGTGATGCGCTAACTTTTTATTGCATATTTTAAGAAAAAAGTGTAAAAAACTGAAAAACCAGGATTTGGTGGGTTATTTTGTGCATTCTTTAAAATCAAGTTTTTTTCAATAATTTGTTTTTTAGTTAGTAAAAATTACTTTATAATTTCGTTTTAAAACATTTTTGTCTTATTTTTGTTCTAAAAGACAAGAAATAAGCTTAAAATTTCAGTTTTACATATGGTGCCTTAAAAATCTCAAAAAAGTAATATTAATAATTACATGCTTTTCAAGTTAATTTTGAAACTTTTTCTCTTAAAATAACTCCAGAAGTGTAATAGAAGTTATTTTAAGTAAAATGTTCTTAAAGAAATAACTTTTTTTGTAAATCTACTTTTTTGTGAAATTTTAGTGTTTTACTTTCAGATTAGTTTAACAATTCCTAGGAAAAAAATATTTCTGGCTTTGTTTTTCTTTATTGTACTCTAAAATATCTAGAAATAATACTTCATACAGCAGAAACGTTAAAAAAATTTTTTTACACAACTTTATAAATAAGCAAACATTGATGCACAAAATAGTCCCACCATGGGGTTTATTTTGATCACAACTTTGAGTTTCTATAACTCAGACAAAAAATTTTTTCTTGTCGGCTTTAGAAGGATATCTACAACATAACTGAATAGATAAATTCCTTATTTTTTCAGATTCTGAAATTTAATAAAGCATAGAGTGGAAAAAGAGCGGTTTCGTGCACAAAATAGCCCCACTTGACGGTAATGCGCTTTTTTATTTCATCTTAATGGTTGTCCAAAATAACCTCTTTATCTTTTAGCTCAAATTACAAAGTCAAATTACAAAGCTTACAAAGCAATTATAGAAAAATTTTAAAATAATTGTCAAAAACGTATTTGTACAAACATAAAAAATAAATATTACAAATTATCAGATTTTTGTAAAATTAGTCTTGCGACTTTGGGTGAAATATAATGGTTTGACACTTATGTAATTATGAAGAGAATACAAAATATACTGAATATATTCTTGAAAAAATAATATACATATGTATATGGGACGTTCCACGTCAAACGGACCAGAGCTCTCTCCAAAATTCTAATTAACGAAAATGAACTTATTATAGCTCAAAATACTCGTCAGCTAATCCCCTTTCAATTAAAAAGTGGCAAATTTTTAAAAGACAAAATGGCGTCATTCCTGTGCAACGTAATAGACGCTGAAATCGGAAATACGTAAATATATTTATTAATTTCTTTCTACAAATAATGAAGAAATGTTGGGAAACGACATATTTTAATGTTTTCGGACTCGCTGATTACGAATCTAAAGTCTGAATTTCAAAATTCAAAATGGCGGATCCAATATGGCGGACGAATTTGACAAAATTCGTCGAATTCGCTTGAAACTTGTTACTCGGGGGTTTTTAGGGTCGCTGAATACGAATTTGATGTTAGTTTTTCAAAATTCAAGATGGCAGTTTCAATTTGGCGGACGGAATTTAAAAAAAATTATTAAAAATGCTTAAAACTTGTTACTCGGGGGTTTTTGGGGTCGCTGAATACGAATCTGATGTTAGTTTTACAAAATACAAAATGGCAGATTCAATAAGGTGGACGGTAATTTTAAAAAATCAAAAAAATTGCTTGAAACTTGTTACTCTGGGGGGTTTGAGATTGCTGACAACAAATCTGACGTTAGTTTTTCGAAATACTAAATGGCGGATTCAATATGGCAGACAATATTAAAAAAGCCATTAAAAACTCTTAAAACTCGTTATTCGTGGATTTTAGAAAGGTATCTGTTAAAACAAAAATTCAAAGATCACACTAGTTTTTTAATGTAACAAGTTTCAAGCAAATATAATGAGTTATAAAATAAGCGTCAGCCATATTGGATCCCCTATTTTGAATTTTAAAAATCAGACTTCAGATTCGTAATCAGCGACCCCGAAAACCCCCGAGTAACAAGTTTCAAGCGGACTCAATGAATTTTAAAATAACCGTTCGCTATACTGGATCCGCCATCTTGAATTTTGAAAATCGGACTTCAAATTCTTAATAAGCGACCCCGAAAACCCCCGAGTAACAAATTTCAAGCGGATTCAATGAATTTTAAAATAACCGTCCGCCATACTGGATCCGCCATCTTGAATTTTGAAAATCGGTCTTCAGATTCTTAATCAGCGACCCCGAAAACCCCCGAGTAACAAATTTCAAGCGGATTCAATGAATTTTAAAATAACCGTCCGCCATACTGGATCCGCCATCTTGAATTTTGAAAATCGGTCTTCAGATTCTTAATCAGCGACCCCGAAAACCCCTGAGTAACAAGTTTCAAGGGGATTCAATGAATTTTAAAAAAACCGTCCGCCATGCTGGAACCGCCATCATTAATTTTGAAAAACTAACATCAAATTCGTAATAAGCGACCCCAAAAGCCCCCGAGTAACAAGTTTTAAGCGAATTCGACGAATTTTGTCAAATTCATCCGCCATATTTGATCCGCCATTTTGAATTTTGAAATTTTGACTTTAGATTCGTAATCAGCGAGTCTGAAAACATTAAAATATGTCGTTACCCAACATTTCTGCATCATTTGTAGAAAGAAATTAATAAATATATTTACGTATTTCCGATTTCAGCGTCTATTACTTTGCACAGGAATGACGCCATTTTGTATTTTCAAATTTGCCACTTTTTAGTTGAAAGGGGATTAGCTGACGAGTATTTTGAGCTATAATAAGTTCATTTTCGTTAATTAGAATTTTGGACAGAGCTCTGGTCCGTTTGACGTGGAACGTCCCCCGTTTACTAGGGGGACTTCGCCAACCCCCTTGTTTTTTAGTTTTGTAATAAATATTAATATATTAAAATAAATAACTAACTATAGTCATTGAAATTTAGATTCTTTAATTAAAATATATAGTTAAATATTTCAATGAATTTATCTAAATTATATTTTTATATAAAAAAGAAATTTTTTTCTCATTTCCAAAATATAGGTCAGACTAATTTCTGGAGTCATGACAAAAACTTCAAATTGATTTATCTTTATTTATATGTATATACCTTCAACTATTATAGAAAAAAGCGTTTTATTAACATATAGTAATTTAATAATACTTTTTGTAGATTGGTTTTTAGCCAAATTCTTTGGATAAAATTTATATATATTTTTAGGTTACTTAATTTTCATAGAAAATTCGTTTTTGATTTTACATAATATTTCTAAAGTTTATTTTTCTTAATTCATTTTTATATCCATAAAATGTAGCTTATTTTTAAAAAATCTTTATTCCAAAAAGATATCTACGCTCTTGCTGTCTTTTAATTTTATAATTATTTTTCAAAAAATGTATTTAAAAATAATAATTAGGGTAGAGTAGGGTAAAACCACCAATCTTTGACATTTCTAACTATAACTCTCAAAACAGAGTGGCTACAGAGAAAAACTAATTGTAAGTTGCGTTTGAAAGATTGATCCTTCGACTACATTTTATTCTCAATACACAATTATCGATCTCTTTTAGAGATATTAGTATTTTATTAGTAAATAATTACTAATAATTATTATAATAATATTAGTACCAATATAAACATTTTTGTAAGCAGTAAAATTTACTCTAAGTAAAATATTGCAACAAAATAAAATTATGATTGATTAATTAAAGTAATAGGGTTTTTTAGTTTTTTCGAACGATATATAAACAACATAATCACACTTGCAACACTCGAATAAATAAAACACAATGATCTGTCATTCCAAAATATTTATAATTTAGACAAAATCTTGTTCTGATCAAAAAGCAAAAACTAGTACATGATGATCTAATTTCAATGTTTACACTGTATTGCGGCAGCTATTTTCTCCATCTTCACAAAATTAAATACACATGTGCATACTGTCAAAAAGAACGATCACCATGAATCATGGGCGTACCCACGTTAGGACAGGGGGGCAGCAGGCCTCCCCCTATAAAGCCAGTTTATATGAGAGAGAAAGAGATAGCAATATATTGTTGTCTCTCTCACTCCCACATAAAACCCCCACCAAGAAACTTTTATTGGTACGCCCCTGCCATAAATGTTAAGTTTGCAAGACTAACAACACGAAAATAAAAGCCAATTGGTGGTTTTACCCCATGGCGATTTTGACCCATTCTACTTTATTTAAAATAACTTATTTTGAAATAACAATTCTAAATTTATTAGGCTTATTATTGCTTTATTCACTCAGAAAAAGATCTTTTTGAGTTAATAAATCCCGTTTGTACAAACAGAAACGGTTTGACACATATAGAACTTCATTTGTTTCAAAACGATTATGTTTACGTCAAAAGGATCTTTCTCTGAGTGTTAATTTTCAAATTGTTTTTTTCTTAATTCTTAATGACAACACTGCTAGCGGTTAAATCTTGAAATTTGGCCTTGTAGGGGAAGAGAGATTGCGGGGGGAGTATATATATATAGCTAGGTATATATAGTATGTATATATATATATATGATATATATAGAGAGGTAGAGGAGGAGGTGTAGCAGGTTTGGGGAGGAGATGGGCGGAGAGGGGACACGGCTTAAGCCTGTTTCAAGATTTGAGCCCTATGATATATATATGGGGCAAATTTCCTCAAGTGTCCAGCGTCAAAATTAAAAGTTGTTGAATCGGACTAATATTTACACAAACTTTAGTGCTATGGGTAAGTACTTTAACCACCAAATACTATGCAATTTAATTTAAAATTGTAGAGGGAGGAGGGGGTTGAAGATTTGGGTAAAGCAAGAACATTGAGTTTTTCAAAAAATCGTAGCCGCTAAATAACAAAATGAAAAAAATTTTCACCTATACGTTTTCGAAAGGTTTTTTCCTGCTCTTTCACTTGGTGAAAATTTTTTTTTTTAAATTCAAAATTTAACCCTTTTTTTTAAATTAAAATTCTTTTTGACTTTTTCTTCAAAATGGACCCTTGTTTTTCTTCTTTTTGTCTTAATTAAAAAAAGCTCAACTTGTGTACTTTAAACATACCAAAAGAACAAAATGACGTTTTTTGTTGTTTTCGAATTATTAATTAATTAATTAATAAAAATTTATAAAAATTGAAATAATTTACAAAAAAATTAAGTTACGGCAATTCTGAATACACCACTTTGAAGCTTATCAAAATGCGCATCCAACGAGACCTATATGAAGTATTTTGGATAATTTTATGATTTATAAATAAATATTTATAAAAAATTAATTAACAAATAAATGTAATCCATAAAAATAAAGGTAGAGTGTTAAATTTTTTTTATTGGTAAGGTTTTACAGTCCTACATTAAATAATATTAAGCTAAAGTATTTCCAACCAATGAAAATTTAAATAAGACATTTTTACATCCACATCTTTATGCATGCGCCGCGTCGCGCTGCACAACTTTGTTAAAGCTACTTGTGTAACCACCGATCCTAATATTTTTATGTCATTTTCTACAGAACAGTTATTATTCATTTTTTAATAATTAAATATTATATTTTGTAATAATAATTTGTATAATTTAATTTTATATATATCGTTTTATAAATTACAAAACTTTAAATTTTTTTATAATAATAATTAAAATTGTTTGATCCTAATATTTAATATTATGTGCACCATTTTTAAAACTCGATTTAATTATTTTCTACTTTCTCTTGGAGAAAATATTTAACATTTTTTCATCCAAACTTAATTTATAGATGTTTGAATTTTAGTGCGCGTTTAATGTAGTGTTATGAATTTTGATATAAAAATGTCTTATTTAAATTTTCAATGGTTGGAAATACTTTAGCTAGATATTATTTAATGTAGAATTGTAAAATCTTCCTAATAAAAAAAAATTTAACCCTCTACCTTTATTTTTATGGATTACCCTCGCCCAGAAGCGAAACGAATGGAGAACGCGACTGAGTTTTCTCAGAGTTCTCGTTAGTTTCCGATTGGTTTTTTGTTGAATATTGGGAAAAAAGGAAATAAAATGGGGAAAAAGGTTAATTATTGTTGTAAAATATAACTTCCCTGATTAGTTAAAGATGGAATTGATAGATGAATCTGTCTATTTCAGGCAGAAAAATAGATAATTGTGAAAATGACATTTTTCGGGATATTCTAAACTTCTAGTTAACTTTCGATCAAGTAATGACGAAAAAGATTCAAATATGTCTATTTTCTGTTTGTATAATATAAGAATAAGAAAGTGTTAAAGAAAATAAAATAATGTGTCAATAAACAACATTAAATTAGGCACTGAAATACATAAATAATACGGTTTTTCACATAAATATGTCATGTGCTAAAGTCAACTTTTACCGACATGATTATACGTTTCAGTGAAATTCTAAACCGGGCAACAGATGGCAGCAGTATCGCGTCGCGTGTGTGCACTACTCGAACGCCAAAGACGTAGGGCGAAGATCAATCAAGCAAGAAAGACACTCGTCATATTAAACTAAACGAGATTTTTTATACAAAGTAGATTACCAAATTTCTACATCAGACGGATTATACGATAAAGAAAACTTTCCTTTTCCAACCATTTTAAAAGAACAAAAACTTAAAGTTGACCAAATTGTTAACAAAAAATTCGACATTTTTTATTATTTAATAACATTAATTAATTAAACTTGCACTCCCAGTTATCTTTCCGGTCCTTCTTCATATATATAACTACTCTCTCCAAACAAGCACCTTTCCAAGTCTGTGGAAGGAAACCATTATTCGACCCATCCCAAAAATAACTAATCCTAATTCTGTGGCTGACTTCCCAGGTGCAAAAACTTGTACAAGATCTTGAACCTGTACTTGTGTCAGTTCTTGTGCACGATCAGAAGTGAAAACTTGTACAAGATCGTCCAAGGTCGTGTATAAGTTCTGTCCAAGAAATTGGAACATAGTTCTTGTATATGTTCTTGCACAAGGTCTCCTACAAGTACACTGACTTGTACAAGGACTCAGACAAGGTCTTGTGCGAGAGCTTGTGCAAGATCTTGTACTTGTTCTGTTGTTTGATTAGAGAGACTCCGAGAACCAATGTATGTTCTTACGCAAGTTCTTGTGTAGCATTGAGCTACAATTGAGCCTCCGGATTCTATAAGGGCACATAAATTTTCAACAGCGGTGTCCGCTTTTCCCCCACCACATTGAAATTGAATTTTAAGAAACAAAATTTTGTAATTACTATCTTGTAGGGAATTGTCTGGCGCATCTATTTTCTTCAGATAATATTTTTTCTATCTCTTACCGTTTTTGAAAAAAACTCAAAAAACTGAATTTTTCTGGAAATCATATTTGATTAAAATTTTCACTTCAACTCGCTCTAAAATGATAATTTCTTAATATTTTACATGAAATTTATAGGAGTTATAGTTTAAAGTATTCTTTGGATTATAGGCTTTTAATAATGCTTAATTATTTAACTGAAAAAAAGTTATTAAATTTGTTATCGCTCATTGTTACATTATTGTTCGATAATCTTCAACTGTTTCGTTTAACGAGGGAATTTTCAGTAAACACAAAGTGTCATATGTTAAAATGTTCATGGATACCCAATAAAGTTTTCTGGAAAGTTTCATTTGAGTAGAAACTATCGTAAACAAAATATAAGCAATAATATTTTTGCGGCGCAAGGGTCTTGATCTGAGAACTGTCATATTAGACGTAGCGGCCCTCGCACCGCGCGGCAAAAATATTATTGCTTATATTTTGTTTACGATAATTTCTATTCAAATGAAACTTTCCAGAAAACTTTATTGGGTATCCATGAACATTTTAACATATGACACTTTGTGTTTACTGAAAATTCCCTCGTTAAACGAAACAGTTGAAGATTATCGAACAATAATGTAACAATGAGCAATAACAAATTTAATAACTTATTTTCAGTTAAATAATTAAGCATTATTAAAAGCCTATAATCCAAAGAATACTTCAAACTATAACTTATATAAATTTCATGTAAAAATATTAAGAAATTTTCATTTTAGAGCGAGTTGAAGTGAAAATTTTAATCAAATATGATTTCCAGAAAAATTCAGTTTTTTGAGTTTTTTTCAAAAACGGTAAGAGATAGAAAAAACATTATTTGAAGAAAAAAGATGCGCCAGAGAATTTCCTACAAGATAGTAATTACAAAATTTTATTTCTTAAAAATCAATTTCAAGGTGGTGGGGGAAAAACGGACACCGCTGTTGAAAATTTATGTGCCCTTATAGAATCCGGAGGCTCAATTTATGACGTATTTTCTTATACAAGTTCTTCTACATTTTCTTGTACATGATCTTATGTAGCTTTTGAAACTGAAAAATTCCCTGTAAACGAACTTCCTCAAGTTCTTGTACAAGAACTACAATGAAAAATTCACTGGTAAATTGTCTGTACAAGATCTTATACAAGTTCTTGAATAATTTCTTTCGCGAAAAATGTATACTAGGGTGGCCTAAAAATGCATTGTAAATTTTTTTTTTGTGGAAAAGGGCATGACACCCCCAGAATTTGTTCCAATGCGAAAAAAAGTGAATACGTATTTTTGGATTTTTCAAAATTTTGATATTAACTGGTGCCGCCGGGCACCTCAATTTTCCCATGTAAAATGAATGGGAAAATTTTCAATTTTCGAAAAATCAAAATAATTCTCAAGGGTTTAATAAAAGTTAAAATTAAGTTACGGGATCTGAAAGTAGACTCTCTGACGAATAATTTGACCTATATAACTTTTAATTTTGATAACTCTAACCCTGTATAACACTTCCCCAAAGTTGCCCCCTTTTTTAAATTGTTGCACCTATACGCACTTTGCCCAAGTAAAAACCATGTTTGACAGTTTTATCGATAGAAATAGTTATTATTATGTATTGCAAGAGTAAATTAATATTTAATTAAGTTTTTTTTTAACATTCTTAACTATTTGACAATTGTTTAAACAATTAATTTTTTCTAAAAACATCCATACAAATGACTTTTTGATGTATATATTTTTAAGTTTTTTATGTTTCTTATGTTTTTTATGTTTAAACAAATTATTTAGTTTAAACAATTATTTTTTCTAAAAAATCCTACAAATTACTTTTTTAATGTTTTTTTGTAATGTTATCGTTAAGCTTTTCTATTAAAAATTTTGAAATTGTTTAAACAATTATTATTTATTTACTATTAAATTAATGTCAAATTTAAATAGAAAAAATATTTTTATATCTCTAATTTATTTTTACACACAACAAAATCAAACATTTTCCGAAACTAGGACCAAAAAAAAAATACACGTATCTGGCCGTTTTGCTAGATCAAGTCGTTTGTGGCTTTTAGGGGTGAAAACAACCCTTAAATGAAAAGTGACATGATATTTTTGTAAAAAATATTAATTTTTTATAAAACTTGATATCTAGGGGTTTTCGGGCTCGCTGATTACAAATCCGATGTAAGTTTGTCAAAATTCAAAATGGCGGATCCAATATGGCGGACAACTTTTTTAAAAATAGATTTAATTTTCTTGAAACTCGTTACTCGGAGGTTTTTGGGGTCGCTGATTATGAATCTAATGTCAAATTTTTAAAATTTAAAATGACTAATGGGAACATTACACCGTCCGACACGATTTCTCACACACAAAAAAACCAAACATTTTCGGAAACTAGGACCAAAAAAAAAAATATCCGTATCTGGCCGTTTTGCTAGACGTTTTGCTGACATTAGATTCGTAATCAGCGACCCCAAAAACCTCCGAGTAACGAATTTCAGGCAAATTGAATCTATTTTTAAAAAAGTTGTCCGCCATATTGGATCCGCCATTTTGAATTATGAAAAACTGACATTGGATTTGTAATCAGCGAGCCCAAAAACCCCTAGATATCAAGTTTTATAAAAAATTAATATTTTTTACAAAAATATCATGTCATTTTTCATTTAAGGGTTGTTTTCACCCCTAAAAGCCACAAACGACTTGATCTAGCAAAACGGCCAGATATGGGTATTTTTTTTGGACCTAGTTTCGGAAAATGTTTGATTTTTTTTGTGTGTGAAAAAAAAAGTTAATTTTTGTCGGATGGTGTAATTTACCAAATTGAGAAATTTTTGTTTTTATAAGTAAGAAACAAATTCGAAATATTATAAAAAATATTTATTAAATATTCAGTAAAGCCTGCAAAAATTTTATTTCCTATATTTTTTAATTTAAGTGTATTTAAAATAAAATATATTCAACAATTTTGTTATTGTAATGAAATAAATTAGAGATATAAAAATATTTTTTCTAATTTAATTTGACATTAATTTAATAGTAAATAAATAATAATTGTTTAAACAATTTCAAAATTTTTAATAGAAAAGCTTAACGATAACATTACAAAAAAACATTAAAAAAGTAATTTGTAGGATTTTTTAGAAAAAATAATTGTTTAAACTAAATAATTTGTTTAAACATAAAAAACATAAGAAACATAAAAGACTTAAAAATATATACATCAAAAAGTCATTTGTATGGTTTTTTAGAAAAAATTAATTGTTTAAACAATTGTCAAATAGTTAAGAATGTTCATAAAAAACTTAATTAAATATTAATTTACTCTTGCAATACATAATAATAACTATTTCTATCGATAAAACTGTCAAACATGGTTTTTACTTGGGCAAAGTGCGTATAGGTGCAACAATTTAAAAAAGGGGGCAACTTTGGGGAAGTGTTATACAGGGTTAGAGTTATCAAAATTAAAAGTTATATAGGTCAAATTATTCGTCAGTGAGTCTACTTTCAGATCCCGTAACTTAATGTTAACTTTTATTAAACCCTTGAGAATTATTTTGATTTTTCGAAAATTGAGGTGCCCGGCGGCACCAGTTAATATCAAAATTTTGAAAAATCCAAAAATACGTAATTACTTTTTTTCACATTGGAACAAATTTCGAGGGTGTCATGCCCTTTTCCACGAAAAAAGTTTTTTGGGCCACCCTAATGTATACTATTATGAAACTTGTAACAGTTCTTGTACAGGAACATTAATTTTTATTAAAATAAAATTAACACAGCCCCACAAAAAAAAAAAAGTGTCATGTACTTTTGACCGGAATACATTAGCCCTATGTATTTTGACGCGCTGAACACGAATCCGAAGTCCATTTTGCTCCATCACGTCAGGATTTTTTCCTAACCTCAAAATCAATAAAATGACACTTTTTGTTCATTAGCATGTGAACCCGACTTAACATTAATACATGCCTTGGGCGAATAGAAAGCTTGGATTGTGACCTTTAAAACGCTTTTTTAAAAATTGTTCTACGATGATTTTTAACGAAGTTATGATGTTTTATTTAAAATATAAATTTTTTCCAAATGTAAATAACACTTCAATTATTGATGTGGTATGGTGTAATGGAAAAAAATGATTTTAAATAAAACATCATAACTTCGTTAAAAATCATCGTAGAACAATTTTTAAAAAAGCGTTTTAAAGGTCACAATCCAAGCTTTCTATTCGCCCTAGGCATGTATTAATCTTAAGTCGGGTTCACATGCTAATGAACAAAAAGTGTCATTTTATTGATTTTGAGGTTAGGAAAAAATCCTGACGTGATGGAGCAAAACTGACTTCGGATTCGTGTTCAGCGCGTCAAAATACATAGGGCTAGGGTATTCCGGTCAAAAGTACATGACACTTTTTTTTTTTTGTGGGGCTGTGTAATTAACGCCTGAATTCAAGACACCGTTATCGCATTGACCACTAAAGATATTCACGAAGACTATTACAATTAAATATAATATTAAAAATTTTGACACCAACGAGTTTCGAACCTATCTAACCTAACTACCGAACCTAAACGCGAACGCATTAAACCCCACGGCTATCGAGGACTCGGAATATACTTCAGAAAATGTAAATGATATTTTACTTAGTAATTTCCTTGGACAAGTTCTTGTACAAGAAAATTTTTTGCTTCAGATATGTGGGTAAAATATGATTTACATTTTCTGGAGTATATTCCGAGTTTTCGATAGCCTTGGACGATCTTGTACAAGTTTTCACTTCTGATCGTGCACAAGAACTAACACAAGTACAGGTTCAAGATCTTATACAAGTGTTTGCAGCTGGGTTTAGACCAATATCTATTCTTAATGCCCTAACAAAGCCCATTGAGCGCATTGTACATAAATAATTAACTAAACATCTAGAAAGTCGTCAGCTCTTTGACTCAATGCAATCTGGATTTCGTGGTGGGCATAGTACAACCACATCATTACTTAAATTTACTAATGATGTCAAGACGGCCATGGACTCTAAAGAAATTACGCTTGCCGTCTTTTTTGATTTTTCAAAGGCCTTTGATCTAGTGGACCATTGACTCCTAATTCAGAGATTGGAAGAGTTCGAACTTTCAAACTCAGTTATTAAATGGTTTGACTCCTATCTTACAAATCGAACACACAGAGTAGCCAATAGTATTGGTAAGTTATCTGGTTGGGCTTCAGTTAAGTGTGGTGTACCTCAGGGCTCTTCCTTGCTCCCCTGCTATTTAATATTTATGTTACCAACCTCGGAAAGCAATTATTGTATTGTAAACATTACAAATTTGCAGATGATTTTAAACTTAGAATCTCGGGTCCCATGTCTTCTTTGCCACAAATGTTTAAGAAGATGCAATCAGACATTGACTTAGTGGCAGATTGGGCGAGGGACAGTGGCCTGCTTCTTAACGCTGCTAAGACGAAGGCCAATGCCTTTAGTACCTCCAGTACTCCATCAATTACTACTCTGGAAGGTCTTCCTTCTTTACACATAGGAGGCCTAAATGTCGAATTCCAGGAGACTGTAAAAGATCTTGGTTTGATTCTGGATAGATCGCTTGGCTGGAAGGATCATGTGTCACAGATTTGTCGTAAAACGTATATTGCTCTTAGAAAACTATATAGGAGCAGATATTCCCTACCGTCATCTACCAGACTTCTATTAGTTAAAAGTTTAATTTTACCTTATTTTGACTATGGAAGTTTGGTCTACGATGACATTACAGTTGAACTTAATAACAGGTTGGAAAAAGCTCTTAATGCCTGTATAAGATTTGTTTTTAACTTGCGAAAGAGTGAACATATTACTCAACATAGAATTAAAGCTGGCTTACTTAATGTGGCAAAGAGGTGACAACTTTTTATGGGTAATTTTATTTTTTCTCTTCTGCATACTGGGGTTCCTGAGTATTTATTTGTACTCTTCAAGCCCAAACATTATGATGGAATTAATGAGCGTAATCTGCGTGAAAGAAACTCAATACTTAAAATACCTCCTCATCGTACGTCGAAACTCCAAAGATCGTTTGTAATTAGAGGGACACGCCTTTGGAACAAAATTCCCAAAAGTATTAGAAGTATTAATTCAATTTTTGTTTAAAAGAGTTTTTTACAAATATATAACAGATTCTACTGGCAGTATTTTTTAAGTAACTTATTGGTAGTGCCAATTGACATTTTTGTGCTAAAATTTGTATTTGTATTTTTTTCTCTTTTTTCTCCTAGCGCAATATCCTGTGTCCATATCCTATACACATATCTCACGTATATTTTTGTTATAAAACACAGATTTATTTAATAATTGTCAATATATATAATTATGAAAATATAAATATTAATTGCTGCTTAGGGTGGTCCAAAAAAAGTCGATTTTCGAAAATTGAAAATGGCTATTCAGTTTCATAAACTTCAGGGTTAAATAAGGCTCCTCCATTTTTTTCAAATTTTTTAATTAATTTTTTTATTTGGCGACGAGCTCTTAAAGTTTTCCAACTTTCTTTCCAATTTTTGACTATTTTGCTTATGGGCAATAATCACAGCTCCATCCTGAAAAGAGTTTATGGTTTATGGCTTACTACTGGAGTAATATGATCCTCGTCACGCTCGATTTTGAGGTTCAATGAAGAAGGGTTCCATTGTCCCCGTTTCGGTTTAAAAATGACAAAAAATTTTTTAATATTCTAATTCTCATTTTAAAAAATTTTAGAATTTCTTTAAATTTGAAATATAATTAGATTTAAATTAATTCAATTATGTTATTATATAATATTTGTTAGGTTTATTTAAAAATTAATATGTATTCAAATAAATTTGTTTTTTATAATTTTTAATTATTAAATATTGTTAGCTTAAGAATGAAACAATGAAATACTTTAAGTAATTATTGCTGTAGCAAATAATAATAATTTTTACACCATAAGACCTCGTTAGTTTCTTTTAGGGGAGAGTGGCCATCAATGAACCGGGTTTTTTTCAAGGTCATAGTATTTAGGGGAGAGTGGCCATCAATGTACCAGTTTTTTCCATGAACCATTTCAATTTTCTCAGAAACAATTAAATAAAAATTCTCCTAATTTTAAATATAAATTAAGTTTGCGTAAACACACTACGTCCATAAATTTGAGACGTGTGGATTTATTCATTACAGAGAAAACTGGAAAAAACTGTTTTTGATGTACTGAAGAAAAAATTTACCTGAAATAAAAACACGTTTTTTAATTGAAATAAGGACATTTAAAAATAAATGTACTTACGATTTATTTTGTTTTTGACCTTAACTACAATATTCTAATGAGATAAAGATTTTGAAATATTGGATGAAGTTATAAAAAACCATTTTTGTTGCAAATGTCATGTTGATTCAATGTACCAGGGAACAATGAACCACCTGGAATTTCAGTGTATTTTCGATTTCTAGAGTGGTATGCCTGATTATAAAACTAAGCATGCGTACAGCATGTTACAGCAATTGTTATCAGTACTTTTCTCAACATAGCAGAACTAAAATGCCATTTTAGATAGTTAACTTAAATTTGAGGTATATTTATGTTATACATTATCAATTAAAGGTGTTAAGTAATAATTTTTTATAGTATTTGATAGAAAATAAGTTTTTTTACAAAGTGAAAATTGCAATATTACTATTGTTAAACATTTTTAGTATTTTTATAGAGGTGGTTCATTGTGTACCCAGGTTGTTGAAAATGAAAATAGCTTGTTACTTTAGAAAAACCCTAAATTCTATTATTTAATCAAAATAAATCGTGTAAAATATGTGTGCATTACCTAGATAAGTATTGTAGTTTTATATTGATGCAAAGAAGTGCTTGAAATTGGTGAAATTCAATAAGTACTATGACCTTAAAAAAAACCCGGTACATTGATAGCCACTCTCTCCTATTCAATTTCACCAATTTCAAGCACTTTTTTGCATCAATATAAAACTGGAACACTTCTCTAGGTAATGCACATATATTTTACCCGATTTATTTTGATTAAGTAATAAAATTTAGGATTTTTCTAAACTAACACGCTATTTTCATTTTTAATAACCTGGGTACACAATGAACTACCTCTATAAAAATACTAAAAATGTTCAACAATAATAATATTGCAATTTTCACTTTGTGAAAAAACATTTTTCTATCAAATACTATAAAAAATTATTACTTAGTACTTTTTAATTGATAATGTATAACATAAATATACCTCAAATTTAAGTTAACTAGCTAAAATGGCATTTTATTTTTGCTGTGTTGAGAAGAGTACTGATAACAATCGCGATCACATGCTGTACGCATGCCTAGTTTTATAATCAGGCATACCAATCTGGAAATTAAAAATACACTGAAATTCCAGGTGGTTCATTGTTCCCTGGTACATTGAATCAACATGACATTTGCAACAAAAATGGTTTTTATAACTTAATCCAATATTTCAAAATCTTTATCTCATTAGAATATTGTAGTTAAGGCCCGATACAAAATAAATCGTAAGTTTATTTATTTTTAAATTACCTTATTTCAATTAAAAAACGTGTTTGTATTTTAGGTAAATTTTTTCTTCAGTGCATCAAAAACAGTTTTTTTTAGTTTTCTCTGTAAAGAATAAATCCACATGTCTCAAACTTATGGACGTAGTGTCTTTGCGCAAACTTCATTTATATTTAAAATTAGGAGAATTTTTATGTAATTGTTTCTGAGAAAATTGAAATGGTTCATTGAAAAAACTGGTACATTGATGGCCACTCTCCCCTATACATATTACACTGAAAAAGAAAATTAATTTTTAGTAATTTAAACAAATACCATTTAATGAACGCAAATAATAAGTATTTGGACTATTTGGTACTAGAAAATATTTATAAATAATAGTTAACCAATTGGATATAAGAATCAAATAAATTTTTTTTCTTTTTACGTTTTCCGTTTATATAAAAAGAAAAAAGGATGACTTAATGGAAAATTGACAATTGTCTTAGTACCGCATCAGTATTGGCAATAACTGGTGCTACACTGGCAAACATTAATGCACTAGTGCTAATATAGAATTTTGCAGGTAAGCACTCTAAATTTGAATCAGTTAAATTCTACCGACAACAGTGAAATTTAATTGATTCTCAGTAACCGAGTTACTTTACTCTCTAAGTCTGAATTAGTGAAAAACTACTATTTTAAGGGTGAAAACTCGTTTACCATATAAAATAGTAATTTTTTACTAATTACTTAGAAAAAAACTACTAATTTAATTGGTCAAATAAGTTTTAGGTTATGTTAAATTACTGAAAGAATTGGTAGATTTCTATTTACTAATTACATTATTTATTCTTTACTGTTTAATTAGTTAAATTCAACTACTGAACTAGTAGTTTTCTACTAATAATTAGTTATTTTTTACTAATTGAAAAAGAGAATACTCGTTCACAATCCAGCAATTCACATTCCAGCAATTTGTCAAAATTAACTAATTAGAAGTAGAAATTTTTTTTACTAAATCATTAGCAGAACATAACTAATTGCATTGATGATTGACTTTACTATTTCAAATTTAGCAATAATAGAATTTGATTGATGATTAAAATCACTAACGCATTTTTAGTGAATGAATCCGTAATGCAAATGAATTTACAACACCAATTGCTGGTAAAACCAGTCAATTTTTACTCATCGACTCTCTAAATTTGAATTAGTTATTTTTTACTAATGAATTCGCGAGAAATAGGTTACTATTAACTAGTGATTAACTATTAAATAGTGAGTATTTCACTATAACCTTCAGTAGTTTTCTATTAATTTTTTTTTCTATATACCATTTCAAGTAGTATAATGATTTACTATTTTAATTAGTAGTTTGATACTAAAAAATAGTGAAATTTTTTACTATTTCATAGTAACTTATCTTTCGCTAATTCATTAGTAGAAAATCAGTAATTCAGATTTAAAGAGCGTTGAATGATACTGATCTTTACTCGCATTATGATTTATGGTTATAAGGATCCACTACAATTCTCTAGTTCGGGAGATTTTCAAGTAAAAAATACGTTTACAGTAATTGCTACCTGAGCTACATAGATTTATAGTTACCCGTTATAAAAACTATAACGAACTGTTTACGTTTTACGAATTTGTGAGTATTTGAAATATGGATAATAGTTGTAAGCTTCAAGGTTTATAACTGAAACTTTCATTTTCAAAAGATAGAGTCCCATTTTTAAGAGTAAATAGCTTGATAGTATACCACTAAGAACATTTTCTCTATGGTAAATTTCAAAAATTCTTTCTCATCTTTGCAACTCAATTTAGTCTTAAAGAAGCTCTTCGAGCAGTTACATCTTTCTCAAAGTCTCGTTTAAAAATGTCTATTACGCGAAGTGTAAAGATCATCTATTTGGTAGGACAAGAAGACGATTTGTTGGGAAATAAATTCCCCACTAATAGACAAATGCTTAAATACTTTTTTTACCAACTTCGTACCTTAAAAAAAGGTATTCATGTAAGTGCGCAATGTGCAGTGAAAAAGTGTAAAGAAATTTATGAAAGTGTCAATGTAGCTGTACTTTCAGAAAAGAATTGTGTGACGAAATTAAAATGTTTACATAAAAAATGGAAAAGTCTTATTAAATCTAAAACAAAAGTAAGTGCTATTAGAGACGTACATGAATTCAAATTCCAAGAAAAATTAGATCTTCAGTTTAATATGGCAAAAACGAGTGCTGTTAGGAGAGAAGTTTCAAATGTTTCAATTGAAACGAAGCAAAAAAATTTGATGACCGTTATGGATGATTTACACAATTATAATTGGATAGACTGTGAGGAAGAAAGTGTAAACCTCGTTACAATGACAGATGTCGAAGAGGATGAAGAAAATTAATTTCAAGACAACATAAATGTAGCAGTGCAAAAAAAAAACCTCACTATTGTCCCCAGAAGTTTGTTTAGCTTTGGATCGAACTAAAACATCTGATCGTCAGGCTACATATATTTTGGCTGCAACTTGCAAAGTTGGTCTGAAATTAAAATCAACAAAATTAAGCAGACACACAATTCGCAGACAGAGACAAAAGGTTCGAAAGCAAGTTGCAATAGAGATGAAAAAAAAACTTCACACTTCTTCGCAATTAGTCGTTCAGTGGGATGGTAAGCTTCTGCCAGACTTATTGAACAAAACCTTAAAAGTAGATCGTCTTCCAGTACTTGTATCAGGAAAAAATGTAAACCAGTTGCTCGGTGTACCGAAATTGACACAAGGTACAGGTGAATCTCAAGCTGATGCAGTACACACTCTGCTTGAAGAATGGAAATTATCAGATAAAATAGTAGCAATGTGTTTCGATACAACGTCTTCAAATACTGGACCAAACATAGGAAGTTGTACCTTATTAGAAGGTAAACTGAAACGAAAATTACTACATTTAGCATGCAGACACCACGTTGCTGAAGTCTTACTTAGAGCTGTTTTTGAAGTGTGTTTTGGAATTACATCTGGGCCAGATGTAGGCATGTTTAAGCAGTTCCAAAATGAATGGTCCAACTTAAATCATGAAAACTACCAAAGTGCAGTTACTGATTCTGCTATCTCATCAGTAGTAATAGAAAAAAAAGAAGACCTTCTATGCTACTACTTAGGAATCCTGCAGGTAAATTTTACTTTTACCAGCATTATTTTCTCAAATGTTAAATTACTTATTTTGTGTACCCAAACAAGAAATTTCCTTATGATAATAACGAAAATTAGTACTGATCTGACATTACTGGTGCAATACCGTGACAGTAATAATGGCAGAACTTTGAAATTGAAAAAAATATATAGTGATAGTATGAGGGCAAAATATATCATTTTGCTTCGTTAAGCAACCCGTGCAGAAAATTGTAATGGCGTTGTACAGTCCCAATCTAGCTTCCCTAGAAAATATACTGGCGCTAGACACTTTGACTATATAGCGTCTAGACAGAAATGTAACGTTCGTATATCTTATCGGCTAGATAGTGTGTTTAAATTGGCGCTATATAGTCGTACAAGATATCTCTAGAAAGGTAGAAAAATAATATCTATTTTCAATTGCAAATTCAGTTTGTTTAAACACACTTTTTCACATACGGTTAAACATTCACTAGACTTAGACAATTAAAACTATCTTATTTAAATAAAATCGCACGACAACTGGGATCGAACCCGGGACCCTTCAGACGCAAGTTGTACGCTAAACCCCGCAGCCACGCTCGCTTAGTTCAAAATATAAGAAACCCTATATTTGAGTTACAGTTCAGTTAAGGGTAAGACCATCATTTACTTTTTTAAAAATTTTTTTTTTAAATGTAGGTATTAGAATTTGCCCATGCAATAGCAAATAAAAATTATTTTAAATTATATTTACTCAATGTCCTAATGACTCAAATATAACCCTTGAAGGAAAATTTCGTGGAACTAGCTAGCAGAGCTACACGGCATGTAAATTTACATTGCAGCTAGCGCTGTTACATAGTTCCACGAAATGTTCCTTCTAGGGAATAGCTACTAAAGTTAATGATCGGAAAAAAGTGTCCAACACATTTTTGTTAAATTAGCGTTTTCCTTGTTTTAAATCGTTATAAACATTAAATTTTATATGTAAAAAAAATATTCGGATTTTGGACTTAGAAATTTTTACTTGACAATCGCATAGTACGATTTTCGAAAAAAAGCATTTTACACTTTTTTCAAATGCTTTTAAATGCAATTCAAAGCATTCTAAACAAAATATTCTTGAAACAAAACAAAAAATTCTAATTTGTTTTAGAATTATTCTATTTAGAAAAAAAATTTCATGGAACTAGTTAGCAACGCTAGATACAATGTAAATTTGCATGCCGTCTAGCGCTACTAGCTAGTGCCACGAAATTTTCCTACTAGTTCAGCATGAACCTACTTAATAGTACAACATTGAAAAAAATCACCTAATGTTTTATTGAAAGTGTTTTGAAATGTCATTAAAAGCATTTTGAATAAACTTTTTTTTGATTTTTTTTTTTAATTTGACTTAGAAATATTTTTGAGCAGGAAATATCGACATGAGACTGAATTGAATATGTTTTCAGTACTGCGCCGGCATTGCCTTGCCAGAGTTTGGCTGAATAATGGCATGAGCCCTGAATCTGTACCGTGCCGTTAGTAAACATTACTATCGGCATCACTCAGGCAGTTCCCATTGGGTTGAAGAAAATATAAACTGAAAGAGTTTCTAGCACCTAGATCACGCCAGTATAACAGTCCTATGAATGGGAATGCATGACATAACCTATATACTAGATTTATAAGTATATCTTGTAAACTAGACAGAATCAAGACCGCCCCAGTCTAGCTTTACTGTAATAGCAGCGCGTGACATAACCTGTATTAGATTTATTAGTGTATCTTAGAAACTAGATAGAATCGACCCTACTGAAAAATCCTATATAGGATCCTACATAGGATCCTATATAGAATCCATATGGATTCCTATGAGAATCCACGTAGGATTCTATATAGGATCCTATATAGGTATTGCCCTATAGGAATCCATGTGGATTCTCATAGGAATCTATGTGGATTCCTATAGGTCGCCTATAGGACACGTCCTGTATAGGAACCTATGTGGATTCTCCTATAGGAATACATGTAGGATCTCATATAGGATCCTACATAGGCGTCCTAAAAAAATTTTTGTAAACCCCCCTACATAGGATCCTACGTAGGTTCCCATATAGGATCCTATATAGGATCTTTTATGGGCGCCCAAAAAAGATTATGTACACAGAATTAATTGTTTTTTTTTAACAACTTTATTCAAATATACATTAAGCACCATTATAAGGACGAAAAATATTTACTGCGCAGGCGTAAGTATTGTAGAATACGTAAAAGACGACTGCGCATGAGGAAGGGGTACAAAAAAATTTTTTGGGGGTACCCATGTAGGATCTTATATGGGTTCCCATATAGGATCCTATATGGGAACCTACGTAGGATCATATGTAGGAGGGTGTACAAAAATTTTTTGGGACGCATATGCAGGATCCTATATGAGATCCTACATGTATTCCTATAGGAGAGTTCACATAGGATCCTATATAGGACTTGTCCTATAGGCGACCTATAGGAATCCACATAGATTCCTATGAGAATCCACGTGGATTCGTATAGGACAATACCTATATAGGATCCTATATAGGATCCTACGTGGATTCTCATAGGAATCCATATGGATTCTATATAGGATCCTATGTAGGATCCTATATAGGATTTTTCAGTAGGGCAGACCGCCCCAGTCTAGCTTTACTGTAAATAGCAGCGCGTGACAAAAACTATACTGGCAAAAAATCAATCTAGACTGCCATGACAATTTTCTACACGGGAAACGTTAATAAATAAATGTATTATTATTAAACATTAATTTATTACCGTCTTTATTAAATAAATAATTAATTACTACAACAATCCGGTACATTACATCTCTCTAAATCTGAATTAGTTAAAAATAACTAATTATTAGTCAAATCGTGACTGACTTTTTGTTTCAGCAATTAGTCAAAAATAATTAATTATTAGTAAAATTTGACTAATTATTAGTAGAAAAATAACTAAAAAGTAGTTAAAATTTGACCAATTGAATTAGTAAATAGAATTTTACTAAAATATTAGTTATTTTGACATAACCTAAAAGTGACTTTAACTAATAATTAGTTATTTCTTACTAAATAATTAGTAGAATTATAACTATTTCATTTAGTGACTGACTTTTTGCTTTCGAATTAGTTATTTTTAATTAATTCAGATTTAGAGAGATAAATATCAGTTATTATAAATATAAAGTGATTAATAATTTAATTTATTAATTTTGTTAACTATATAATTATTTGTTATTTAAAATAAGAAATTTTATAATTTCATTTAACTATCTCTCAAAATCTGAATTATTGGTTTTCTACTAAATAACACGCGAAAAATAAATTACTATTAAATAGTAAGAATGTGACTAATCTTTTAGTAGAAAGCCATAATTTTTAGTAGAAAACTATTATTGGAAATAGTGAAAATTAACTATTTTAATTAGTAGTTTTCAAATAATAATTAATTTAAAACTGCTAAATAATTGGTCAAATTCTTACTATTTAATAGTGGATTTAGAGATTTAGACTTCTCCAGTTTGATTTTTATGTACCAATAAAATATATAAATTTATATAGAGAGAACATTGAAGCTTATTGAAGAATTTGTTAATGTGAGATTTTAATTCTTTTATATTTTTGTTTTACACATATTTATAGTGTTACAAGATGGCAAAAATTATCATTGTGATAATATATATTATCTTAATTCTTAACTAAATAAAATTTTTTAAAATACAGAAATATTTCAGTGTGAAATTTTAAATTGTCAGAATATTGGACCAATATTGGGTAATAGTGAAACTTTACTATTTTAATTAGTAATTTTCAATATTTCAGTTAGTTGTTTTCTTCTATTTCAATTAGTAGTTTCCTACTAAAAATTAGTAAAATTCTTACTATTTAATAGTGGCTAATTAAATCGCTAATTCATTAGTAGTTTTTTACTATGAATTAGTGAAAAGTGAGCTACTATTTAATAGTAAGATTTTACTAATTTTTAGTAGAAAATCGACTTATTTTAAAAGTAAAGTTTCACTATTTCAATTAGTATTTTTCTACTAAAAATTAGTAGTTCTCTACTAAAAAATTAGTAGTTTTCTACTTAAAAATTAGTAAAATTCTTGGCTTTTCAAAAAAGTCAATTTCACTGTTTCAGTTAGTAGATATTTCACTTTTCAATTAGTAGTTTTCTACTAATAAATAGTAGTTTTCCACTAAACATTAGTGAAATATTCACAATTTAATAGTGACCGATTTCTCGCTAATTCATTAGTGAAAAATCACTAATCTCAGTAAATAAAGTTTCTTTTAAGAAGCCAGGGGCAGTTCATCATGCAAGATGGATGAGTAAAGCTTTGTACTGTTTAAAAATGTAATTGTTTCGAAGTGAATTAAAGGCAAATAGTAAAACCATCAAGAAACTACAAGACTTTTGTATCTTTGTAGTATTCCTTTATGGCAAATATTGGTTTTCTTCGAGTAAAACACAAGAAGCAGCATCGAATAATAATAGGACTTTCTTTCTTCGATAATAATGTTATAACAGATTGTAAATATAAAATGGTGCAAGCTCTTAAAACTTCTTCTGAAAATCAGATTTCAATACCCTTGAGGCATGCAAATCTGCGAAACTATAAAGCTGAAGAAATTCAGAGTTTATCAGTTGATAGGTTTGTCACTGCTAACACTATGAACTTTTTCAAAATTTTAAAGATATCGACAGATTTCTTGGATTTTCATCCTTCAACTTGGGAATTAAGACCTGATTATGAGAAAGCACTTGAAGTTGTACAACATCTGCCGGTTGTAAATGATAATTCGGAGCGTGCAGTTGCGTTAATGACAGAGTACAATAATATCTTAACTAAAAATGAAGAAGAAAAACAGTTTTTATTACAAGTTGTGAAAAAAGAGCTCAATGAAAAACCAAATTGCAGTAAATCTCTATTAAATTCCAGTTAGAAAAAATCACATTAATGATGGGAGACTTACGAAATTGTGAGAATTTGTTATTTTACAAATGTACAATCTGAGGCTAAATTAAAACTTAATTAAAAAGCGCAAAATTAAATGAGATGTACCTCAACGCATCCTATTAACTATCATTTAATGTTAACATGAGGCATATTACTTCCTCATAAAAGAGGTATTGTAATCGTGCTGGTTCTTGATTTTCTAAAAATAGATTAAATGCACTCATTTTCATCAAAAAAGTGTATACAGTCTAATTTATAGAATATATGACAATTTTTTATTTTTATTACATTTAAAATTCCATTTTTTACCATAATTTTTTAAATTATCATTTTCTAATTATTGTTCCTTTGCAAAAACTATTCTAACTGGAAAACTCATCATCCAAGCGACCTAGAGTTAATATTTAACCCAAAATTAAAAAAATAGAATGCTAGTTTTCGTTTCTTACAAAATTAAAATTTTTTATATAACTACTGCATTTTCCCAATAAACATTTTTTCTTTGTATGGAAGAAATAATGATTATGAAATAAACGCCTAATAAGATTTTGTAATAGTATATATTTATTATCAAAATACGAAGGAGTTAGAAAATGTAATTTATATATCATCTACTAAAACAAAAGGTCTTGTAGTAGTTATAAAGTTCTGCTAGGTGGCGCTGCTGACTGTCATCTCATAAACGAGTTTGTATATTTTTCATATAAGTAAGAACACTCTAACACGAAAAAAATTGCTTAAGGTTTGTTGTATTTGACACGGTGAGTATAAATATTTTCTTTATTATTATTATTTGTTTTTTAACGCAATGTCTGCTGATAAATGTTTGAATCCTTTCAAATTCAAAAAGCATGGAAAGCCGCAAACTCGTTAAATCGATAGAGCAAAAATTAATGGCAAATACAACAAACCTTAAGCAATTTTTTCGTGTTAGAGTGTTCTTACTTATATGAAAAATATACAAACTCGTTTATGAGATGACAGGCAGCAGCGCCACCTAGCAGAACTTTATAACTACTACAAGACCTTTTGTTTTAGTAGATGATATTCAAATTACATTTTCTAACTCCTTCGTATTTTGATAATAAATATATACTATTACAAAATCTTATTAGGCGTTTATTTCATAATCATTATTTCTTCCATACAAAGAAAAAATGTTTATTGGGAAAATGCAGTAGTTATATAAAAAATTTTAATTTTGTAAGAAACGAAAACTAGCATTCTATTTTTTTAATTTTGGGTTAAATATTAACTCTAGGTCGCTTGGATGATGAGTTTTCCAGTTAGAATATATTTTTGCAAAGGAACAATAATTAGAAAATGATAATTTTAAAAATTATGGTAAAAAATGGAATTTTAAATGCAATAAAATATAAAAAATTGTCATATATTCTATAAATTCTGCTGTATACACTTTTTTGGTAAAAAAAAGTGCATTTAATCTATTTTTAGAAAATCAAGAACCAGCACGATTACAATACCTCTTTTATGAGGAAGTAATATGCCTCAGGTTAACATTAGATGATAGTTAATAGGTTGCGTTGTGGTGTATATTCAATTGTAGCTTGTCCAAATATTGCTGTCCCAAAATTCCCTTTAGTCGGTGAAAAGCTGACTAAATACAGAACATTTTGGGGTACTTTAGAAAAAAATCGTAGGGGGGGCGGGGGTTCAAAATTTAAAAAAAAATTTTTTTTTAATTTTTTCTAATGAAATTGTTATTTTGGAAATTAATAGCTGATTTTATTTAAAAGTTTAGGAAATTCTGCACAAAAAATCCTAGTAATTTTTTCAAATCCATCCATCCAGTTAAAAGTTATTGGAATTTGAAAATTACGCTGCATAAAAATTGAGCCCCTGATAATATGGCAACCACGCATTACACGGACCTAAAACTCTACTCTAAATATTTGATTTAATTCATACTATAACATATTCCATTTACAAGAAAGTTGTCAAAAAAAATTTTTAGGGTGGCTTTTTTTCAGAGAATGCGTCGTGTGCATTATATTTTATACATTATTTTCCTTTGTCATTAATAAAATAAAGATTTCTTTTATTTGCTGTTCTTTCTTAAATTTTATGAATTATCATAACAAACCGCCATGAATATTCCCGTTTTCGTCCTCGAAAACTCGTTGCGGTAAAAATAACTTCTATGTGAAGATATACAACACTCGTGTTTTTCGGATTGATATAAATCTTCTATAAATATGCGTTTAATCCTTAATGCCCTCTATTATTCTTGTATCGTTACCTTATCTTCTTATATAAAGATTTGTCCTTAAAAATGCATATGTGCACGTATTTTTTTTTCGCTTATAGATCCCAGAATAGGCATAACTCGAGACTGTGTGCCGCCAGTACTGACAGACGAGTCTTGTCTTTTCGTCGCTTTTGACGGTTTAATTTTTAACAATCTTCCGAACCTGAACTACCCTTGAGAACAGTTAATTATCATTAACATTGTAACTTCTGATTAGTTATTAACTAGAAATATCGAAAGAAAAAAAAAACTTTGTCGAGTTGCTTAAGTAGCTGTTTTTACTACACAGGACTGTTGATTTTTGCTTTGTTAGACAGAACATATAACTACATTTACTAGTTCACTCTACAAGAAAAATGTTGTTGAAGCCTATCGAATTACTTTAAGTAGTAGAATCAACTATTTAAAGTAGTAGTTTCAATTGCAAAGTATTTGTTGATTATACAACAAAAATGTTCTTAAAGCCTATCGAATTACTTTAAGTAGTAGAATCAACTACTTAAAGTAGTAGTTTCAATTGCAAAATATTTGTTGACTGTACTATAAAAAAGTTCTTAAACCCTATTGAATTACTTTAAGTAGTAGACTTTACTACTTAAATCTTAGTTATTTTTAGTGATGCACGTCGAGCAAACGATCTGATCGACTTCAAATCTGATCGTCTACTGTTTGCTCGATTATAATTTAATTGAACAAATTATTTTTTATTTATCTTTCAATAATTAGCATAATTTTTTAAAATATCTTTAGGTAAGGATCCTTTCTTTTTGTTGACATTTTTTATTTGTTACGTGGGTAATTCCATTGACTGTCGTCTGAGGGATGTTTGCTAAAAATATTTTATTTTCATTTAAATTATCATTTAAAAATTAAATTTTTAAATGAATAAAAAAATATTTATTTAAAATGAATTCTACGGAGTTTAATAATGACTTATATATAAAACAAGTGTATTTTTTAGATTTGCAAGCAACATCCCTCAGACAAAAGTCAATGGAATTACCCACGTGACAGATAAAAAATGTCAACAAAAAGAAAGGATTCTTACTTAAAGATATTTTAAAAAATTATGCTAATTATTAAAAGATAAATAAAAAGTAATTTGTTCAAATCAATCATAATCGAGCAAACAACAGACGATCAGATGTGAAGTCGATCAGATCGTTTGCTCGACGTGCATCACTAGTTATTTTAACCTCTTTGAATTTAGTCAAATCAATTACAAAATCTTATTCCACCAACTACATTCTTAATTCTTTTAACTATTTTTATTGTAGTCAAAACAAGCTTTTAAATTCAGTTAAGGACCTATTGAACTACGCAGAGTAGTTAAAAAGTAGTAACCCACTACTACTTTTTTCTTTCAGTGTAGGATTTCAAATCAATTTTTGAAAGCTTAACATGCTGCGCAGTAGTTTTCTATAGCACTTACGGCTGCGCAGTAGATTTTTTTGTTCTTGTAAATATGGTGTGCAACAATTACTGACAAATGAATTATTTTCTTAACAATAATCTTTTTGTAGATTCATTTAAATTGTTTAATCGATTAAGGATCCTGTAAGGGAACACATAAACATGGGATCCTATGTACAGTGTTACCTCAAGGGTTCGTGCCAAAGTTTCCTGGCACACAGGGTCCCATATGGGAACCCATATAGGAACCTTTAAGGGATCCCATACAGGAAACTATACGGGAACACACGTGGGAACACACACGAAATTTTTAAGTGGGTACGTATGTGTGTCACAGAACCTTTGTTCGCGCATCAAATAGAAATGGCTGAACCGTTTGAAACCAAGTTTGGCAGAGTGTTGGGTCTTAAGACCAAGTTAGGTTTATAAATTTACAGATTTGAAAAAAAATAAATAAGAACGGGAGATAATATCATTTTTTCAAAAAATTCAAAAAAGAAAATTTACAAATTTTACATTTTTTGATGGACAGCTGAAAAACTTTCTATAATTGAGTATTACCTGTTATTTCGTTATATTTTAGAATAATATGGCAAAAATATCGTATAACTGAGATATATAAGTACATAATTGGTTTCTGAATGAAAAAAAATTGAAAAACCTACATTTTTTTTTATATTACTGACTTTGTGTTAGATTGCATTTAATCTTTTTGCATTAATTTTGTTATGATCCTTGCAACATATTTTGCTATAAATTTTAAGAAATACTTTAATAAAAATAATGTTAGATGACACAATGCAAAAAAAATGTTAAATCTGAATTGTTTTTGGGTAAAAAAATAAAAACCAGAAAATCTAATGGATTAAATTTAAATCTCATTTAACCTAAATCCCATATAACCTAAAAAGCATTCTGCCTAAGACCCATTAAACATAAAAAATCTTATTTAACCTAATTTTCATTTAGCCTAAATCCCATTAAACTTAAAACGCATTAAGCCTAAATCCCATTTAACCTGAATCTCATTCAACCTAAAATGCATTTAGACTATGACCCATTAAATCCAAAAAGGCATTCAGCCTAAAACCATTTGTCCTAAATCCCGTTTATCCTAAATTTTACATTACAAATTTCGTTCAATGTGATTAAGGCCAAATTTTTTTTAACTATATGCATTTTAAGTGAAAAGGAATTTGGACTGAATGCATTTTATGTTAGATTGGATTTAGGCGGAATGCATTTTTGGTTAAATGGGATTTAGGCTAAATGCATTTTAGGTTAAATGGGATGTAGGTTGAATGCATTTAAGGTTAAATGGGATTTAAGTTTAATGGAATTTAGGTTTAATGGGATTTAGGATGTATGCATTTGAGATGAAATAAAATTTGGGCTAAATGCATTTTAAGTTAAAAGGGTTTTAGGTTAAATACAATTGAAGTTAAATAGGAATTAGTTTAAATAAGAGTTAGATTAAATGGGATTCAGGTTAAATGAGATTTATGTTAAATATGATTTATGCTGAATCCATTTTAGGTTAGATGAGATGTAGGATGAATACTTTTGGGGATAAATGGGATTTAGGCTAAATGTATTTTAGGATAAATGGGTTTTAAGATGCGAATGCATTGTAGGTTAAATGGGATTTAGATTGTATGCATTTTAGGTTTAGTAGGATTAACATTAAATGGGTTTTAGGCTGAATGCATTTTAGTTTAAGTGGGATTTAGGCTGCATGTATTTTGGGTTAAATGGGTTTCTTGCTAAATGCATTTTAGGTTAAAGGGGATTTAGGCTTAATAAAATTTAGGTTAAATGGGATTTAGGCTGAATGCATTTAAGGCATGATCGTTTTAGGCTAATTTGGTTCTAGGTTTTTCTAAATAAATATTTATTTTGATAGAAAAAAATTTACAACATGAAATGCGTATTTTTATTAGATCAATAACTTGTCAAGATTGTGGCAAAGTAAAAATGCCTTACCTCAACCTTGCCAATATTTCTGGAACATCCGGTGCTGGTTGGTGTATGCTAATGTAAAGTATATCTAATAAAATATATTAGAATTTAATAATTTTTGGAAGAGAATTATGTTGCTTAGAAAATTCTTTTTTAAATCATTTCTGTCGAAAAATACTATCTGTAAGAAAATACTTTTTAACAGAAAATTCTTTCTGTCAGAAAATACTTTTTTTAAAAAAATACTTTCTGTCAAAAAATACTGTTCATGGCACGCCACTAGATTTCGTGCCCGCCAAAGGCGGGCTCAACAGCTAGTAATTAATAACACAGACCCACACAAAAAAGTGGCCTTTACAATAAACCAGACTACACTTTTCCTACGTATTTTGACTTCCTGAGCACGAATTTGAGGTCTAGAAAAACTTTTATAAGACAGTTTTTTTTTAAGTTGCAGAAAACGATTTTTTAATTGCAAAATTGCAAAATTTAAATTTTTTTTCCCTAGCAACTAGGCAGAATATTTTAAATGTATTTTAGTGTTTTGAGCACAAATTTAATGTTAAAAAAGCAATACTATTGATAAATTTGCCATTATTTACAAAAAATTAATTGATTTTTATGCAAAATTAGTAAACATTTGAGAGATGTTCTTTGTCAAACGGAACAAAAAGCTCAATTCGAAATTCCTGTGAATGGATTTTAATGATCATAAGCTTAAAATGTTTGATATAAATTTCTCTTTAAAAACCCGTTGAGCCTTTTTAAAATTTTCAAAATGGCAGCTCAATATGACGGCTGGAAACCAGTAAAAAATAGGAAGATCGCATTAATAAACATGTTAAAAAAGAATTGACGTTCGAAACAATTGGCTGATTGCTTAAATTGTTGGTAACTGACGTCCCTAAAAAGTTATCATGCTTGGTTTGTGAAATCCAAAATGGTGGATCTAATATGGCGGTCGAAATATTAATTTTTTTTAAAAAATTATCGGATGCAAGGGAAATCATATACACGGGGGTTTTTGGGGTCGCTGATTACGAATATGATGTGAGAATTTCATGATCCAATATGGCGGTCGAATTTTGAAAAAATAATCGGATTCAATTGAAATTTTCTATTTGGAGGTTTTTGAACTCGCTATTTACGAAAATAATGTCAACCAAAGTGATATAGGCCGCAAACTTTCAGCTGACTAGATTCTGCGAAAAGTTTGCGGATTACGAATATAATGTCAATATTTCTAAATTCAAAATGTCGGATCAAATTTGGCGGATGAATTTTTAAAAAATAATGGAATTGTTTTTGCGAACTTTCTGCAGACTTTCCGCAAAAAATTTAGCAGATTCTAGTCCGCTGAAAGTGTGCCGATAGTCTGCGGACACACACTTAGGCTGACATTATTTTCGTAAATAGCGGCTTCAAAAACCCCACAGTGGAAAATTTCAATTGAATCCGCTTATTTTTTAAATACTAGAACTTCCAAAGCGCGCTACGCGCGCAAAATTGTCCTCTTCTCATTTTTAGGGTTCCGTACACTACAAGTGTACGCACGGAACCCTATTGGAAAGACTTTGTCAAAAATCGTATCCTCCGCCACCAAACTATTTGACTTATAGAAAGTTCAGATTTGGTACACATATGTATTTTCACGTGTAGATTAAATGAAAATTATAGAGTATATGTGATTCTAGGGGTTGGTCATAGCTTTGTCAAGAAAATAACAGGATTTTTTATCATTTTTTATTTTTTGTTTGGTTGAAAACTTTTGCAATTTCTTTGACAGCCCTATCACCATAACGATCTCTATAATTTTTTTGTAATCTACATATGATACTACAGCCGACAATTCATGTTGCAGACAAATATCATTCAGCCGACATTCCATGTGGCCGACACATAATTTTGCCGAAATTTCATTTGTCCGACAATTCATGTGACAGAACTTCCATTTTGCCGACAAACCATGTAGCCGACAATCCATGTGGCCGACAAATCATTCAGCCGATATTTCATGTGGCCGACAGTTAATGTGTCAGAACTTTCATGTAGCCGACAAACCATGTAGCCGAACTATCATGTGGCAGAACGTATTTCAAAAAATTATCTCTCTATCCTTTTTTATCTAATAGAATTAAACAAGGACGCATATAGTTTTTTGGTAAAACGTTCTGACACATGATAGTTCTGTTGCATTAAGAGTCGGTCACATGAAATGTCGGCTGAATGATTTGTCGGCACCATGGATTGTCGGCTACATGGTTTGTCCTACATGAAAGTTCTGACACATTAACTGTCGGCCACATGAAATATAGGCTGAATGATTTGTCGGCCACATGGATTGTCGGTTACATGGTTTGTCGGCAAAATGGAAGTTCTGTCACATGAATTGTCGGCCAAATGAAATTTCGGCAAAATTATGTGTCGGCCACATGGAATGTCGGCTGAATGATTTGTCTGCAACATGAATTGTCGGCTAAATGGTTTGTCGGCAACATGGAAGTTCTAACACATTAAGTGTCGGCCACATGAAAATTCGGTTTGATAAGCTGTCGGACGCATGAAAGTTCGGTTACATGATTTGTCGGTCGCATGAAAGTTCGGTTGAATTAAGTATCAGTTTCATGGAGTATCGGCTACATGGTTTGTCAAATACATGACAGTTCTGACTCATAAAATTATGCTAATCGGCGTATATGCCAATTGGAGTTTGGGCGACTTTCATGCGTCCCAAACTATTTGACTTAGAAAGTTCAAATTTGGTACACAAATATATTTTCACGTGTCCCTGGTAGATGGCCGGAACCGTGGGAGAACGAATCTGGGTTCTTTCAGAGTACTGGTTCGTTCCCGTAGAGTTCTTTGTTGAATATTGGCAAAATATAATGAAAATTGGGCAAAAGGGTTATTATTAGGACAAAGTGTAACTTTGTTAATAAGATTGATAAGGTTTTGGGTGGTAAAATAATTTTTTTAAACAGAAGAATAGAAAATTCTGAAATTGATACTTTAAAGGTGTTTCCACATACGGCACTTGTCAACTTTTGATAGAGTTCGCGGCAGATTTAAATATGCCCATCTGATTTGGAAAATTTAAAAGTAAAAAAAGTGTACATTTCTATAAAATTGTGCATTTAATTAAAAATGAATATGTGTAATTTGACAAAGAAGGATAAAAAAGTGAATTTTTAAGTAAGAAATAATAAAGTGCAGCAACATATCCTGGCAACTTAGCCTAAAAACAAATTACGTTTTTTTCCTAAATTTTTTTGTATTTAATTAGATAATTAATTATTTCAGAACTATTTTCCTATTTTTTCTTTAAATCTTATCTTTTTTCCCCACTTCAAGTATAATAAGAAAATATGCACATCAAATATAACCTCAAAGTGTCACAATGTTTTTTATATATCTCCCTAACGTAAATAAAAGTTAATATGAACAAATTAGAATTTTTCAAGTAAAATTAAGATAAATGACGTGTCTTTCCGATTTATAAACAAGACAACTTACACACGAAATTAAGAGTATTTCAACTTTTTCTGAAAAAAAAAAAACATTTTCAATTTGACTTTTGAGACTTTTGTGTGTCATTTATTGTCCAATTAAGAAAATCAATTTTCTTTTTTTGATTCTTGTTAGATACTATTAGGTGCTTTAAAAATTCATATAAACTTTTTGAACACGTTAAAAATTAAAATAGTGTCGACTAATTTTCCAAAACTAAAACAAAACAATTTTCTCGAAAATACCACCTGTGACTCATTTTGCTCAAGATTATTAATATTTCTGGTATATTATCTTTTACTAGTTTATTATAATTTTCTTGTAATTTATCTGACAGAAAACAACAAGTGCATAAAATTAAAAAACTCTAAATACAATACTTTGCTCACTAGAAAACAAAAAACTGGTTTTCAAGATTTTTCAATTTCTCTTAAAAAGTAAAATCATAATAAACTTAAATCAATTTTCATTTTTTAATATTTATTTTAAGCTCTACAAAATATAATTAAATTATCGTTATATTATGTCAATTCCAAATATCAAAAATCTCAAATGTTTTAAAAATTTCGAGTTTTTTATAAATAAGTATTTTTCTAAAATATTATTTTTTTCAAGTTTATTATAATTTTCTTGTAATTTACCTGACAAAGAAAAACAAGTGTACAAAAATAAACTATAAATCAAATACTTTGCTTACTAGAAAACTAAAAACTGGCTTTTAAGATTTTATGATTTTTCAATTTTTCTTAGAAAATGTTACCATAATTAACTTTAATCCAAATTTTATCTTTTTTCAATTTTAACAATTATTTCGAGCTCTACAAAGTAAAGTCAAATTATCGTCTTATTATGTCAATTCCAAATATCGAAAATCTCAAAGGTTTTACAAATTTTGTGTTTTTTATAACTAGGTATTTATCTGAAATATTATTTATAAAAAACTCGAAATTTTTAAAAGATTCGAGCTTCTTGATCTTTAAAATTAACATAATATGACGATAATTTGATTTTACTTTGTAGAGCTCGAAATAATTGTTAAAAATGAAAAAAGATAAAATTTGGATTAAAGTTAATTATGGTAACATTTTCTAAGAAAAATTGAAAAATCATAAAATCTTGAAAGCCAGTTTTTAGTTTTCTAGTAAGCAAAGTATTTGATTTATAGTTTATTTTTGTACACTTGTTTTTCTTTGTCAGGTAAATTACAAGAAAATTATAATAAACTTGAAAAAAATAATATTTTAGAAAAATACTTATTTATAAAAAACTCGAAATTTTTAAAACATTTGAGATTTTTGATATTTGGAATTGACATAATATAACGATAATTTAATTATATTTTGTAGAGCTTAAAATAAATATTAAAAAATGAAAATTGATTTAAGTATATTATGATTTTACTTTTTAAGAGAAATTGAAAAATCTTGAAAACCAGTTTTTTGTTTTCTAGTGAGCAAAGTATTGTATTTAGAGTTTTTTAATTTTGTGCACTTGTTTTTTTCTGTCAGGTAAATTACAAGAAAATTATAATAAACTAGTAAAAGATAATATACCAGAAATATTAATAATCTTGAGCAAAATGAGTCACAGGTGGTATTTTCGAGAAAATTGTTTTGTTTTAGTTTTGGAAAATTAGTCGACACTATTTTAATTTTTAACGTGTTCAAAAAGTTTATATGAATTTTTAAAGCACCTAATAGTATCTAACAAGAATCAAAAAAAGAAAATTGATTTTCTTAATTGGACAAGAAATGACACACAAAAGTCTCAAAAGTCAAATTGAAAATGTTTTTTTTTTTTTAGAAAAAGTTGAAATACTCTTAATTTCGTGTGTAAGTGGTCTTGTTTATAAATCGGAAAGACACGTCATTCATCTTAATTTTACTTGAAAAATTCTAATTTGTTCATATTAACTTTTATTTACTTTAGGGAGATATATAAAAAACATTGTGACACTTTGAGGTTATATTTGATGTGCATATTTTCTTATTATACTTGAAGTGGGGAAAAAAGATAAGATTTAAAGAAAAAATAGGAAAATAGTTCTGAAATAATTAATTATCTAATTAAATACAAACAAGTTTAGGAAAAAAACATAATTTGTTTTTAGGCTAAGTTGCCAGGATATGTTGCTGCACTTTATTATTTCTAACTTAAAAATTCACTTTTTTATCTTTCTTTGTCAAATTACACATATTCATTTTTAATTAAATGCACAATTTTATAGAAATGTACACTTTTTTTACTCTTAAATTTTCCAAATCAGATGGACATATTTAAATCTGCCGCGAACTCTATCAAAAGTTGACAAGTGCCGTATGTGGAAACACCTTTAAAGTATCAATTTCAGAATTTTCTATTTTTCTGTTTAAAAAAATTATTTTACCACCCAAAACCTTATCAATCTTATTAACAAAGTTACACTTTGTCCTAATAATAACCCTTTTGCCCAATTTTCATTATATTTTGCCAATATTCAACAAAGAACTCTACGGGAACGAACCAGTACTCTGAAAGAACCCAGATTCGTTCTCCCACGGTTCCGGCCATCTACCAGGGGTAAATTACAGAGAAATTATAGAGAACATGATTAAATAGGTTTAACATAACGTTGTCAAGGAAATAAATAGTATATTATGCACCAAGGGTGAAAAGCCCGAGTTTAATGTTCGATGAACGAGTCTGACGTCATCTCACCTTAAAACTTTGATTTTCAACCATGGTTCAGGCGTACAAAAACGTGAGTTTTTGTGCATGAATGGAAGAAAAGATTTTTGAACATTTTTAGAATATATTGGCCTAAATCTAGAGTTCTTATTTTGACAGCGCTATAATCATCACTTTCTTTATAATTTTTCTGCACTCTACACCCAAGAATACATTTTTCTCCTAAGTTTTAGCTCTCTAAGTCAAATAGTTTAAAAGATAAGGGGGGGGGGGATACGATCTTTTTTTTTTTTGCAAAAATGTATTAAAAGTGTACAATTCCAGCTCCATATCTGCCAAATTATTGTACTTAGAGTGCTAAAATTTGGTATACATATGTAGTTTGCCGTATAGATTACAGAAAAACTATAGAAAACTTTGTTACATATCTTTATCATAGTGTTTTTAAGCAAAAACTAACGATTTAAAAAAAAGTTAAAAAATGACCGTATCCTCCTCTCCCATAACTTCCAAACAATTTGACTTAGAGAGTTTAAATTTGGTACACAAATGTATTTTCAAGTGTAGATTCCAGAAAAATTGTAGAGAACATGATTGTCGAAGTTGATCATAGCGTTGTTAAGGAAATAAAATGATTTTTGAGTTTTTTTTATGGATATTGGCCAAAATCTCCAGATTTTTCGTTGACAGCGCTGTCACCATCACGTTCTCTATTATTTTTATGTAATTTATACCTGACAATACATTCCTGTACAAAATTTAAACTCTCTAAGTAAAATATTTTGAATGAGAGGGGGGGGGGGGTGTGCTCCATTTTTTATAAAAAATGCATTGTATATTATATTTTATATAATATGTATAATATATTTATATACTATATATTTAATAGTATCAAATATTTTAAAAATTATTTTGTTTGGTGTACGCAATCCTCGGTTTTAGTGCGAGTGTAACTGGAACTTGCTCAATTTTTTTATTTTCTAATTGTCCCATTTTATACTTACCAATTTCTTTAATTTGTCAATTTCCTATTAAAATTTTTTAATTTTCCAATAACTACTTTTCCAATTTTCCAATAACCAAATCTCGAATTTCTCAATTTCCAAATTCTTGTACTTTGACAATTTCCCGTGAAGAAATAGCCCTAGTTAGCCCAAATAAAAATTGCATTCTGGTCAGGGGATGGAAGGGCTAATTTTTTTCAAAATGAGAACATCAAAAATATAGTAGGGAACTGGCTGAGCTTAGTGTATCTAAAACATAACTGGATTTTTCCTGTCAATATCTTCAGGGAAGTTAAGATCGACTACTCTAAAGTACCCATGTACCCAACAGATGTCCAGGATATTTCCGGTCAACTTCTTCTGTGAATTTAACCTCAAAATGTGATAATCGACTTCTCTAAAGTACCCAAGTACCCACCCGATGTCCAGGTCATTACCGGACAACTTTCTTAGGGAAGTTAACCTAAAAATGTGAAAATCGACATCTCTAAAGTACCCAAGTACACAACCAATGTCTACTTTATTTCCGATCAATTTTCTCAGTTAAGTAAACCTCAAAATGTGAAAATAAATCTTTCTGAATAAACTAACATAAGTTTAAATGTTTTAAATATAAGGACTATAAGTTTCAAAACAAGACATTTGGTTTTGTAGTGTAAGTATGTTAGTTAATTCAGCGTTGTTTATTTTCACACTATAAGGTAAACTTCCTTGAGAAAGATAACCGGAAATAAATGAACATCGGTTGGTTACTGCGGTAATTCTGAGAAGTCAATTTATATATTTGAAGGTTATCTTCCCAGTACAAGTCAACTGAAAATGATCTAGATATCACACTGGTACTTGAGTATTTCCGAAAAGTAGATTTTCACATTGGGAGGTTTACTTCTCTGCGGAAGTTGTCCAGAAACGACCTGGACATCGGTTGAGTACTTTTTTACTTCAGAGAAGTCGATTCTCACATTTTCAGGTTAACTTCCCTAAAAAAGTTGACCAGAAGAGACCTGGACATTGGTTGGGTATTGGGATACTTCTGAGAATGAACTATTTTCATTTTAAGGTTAACTTTCCTGAGGAAGTTGTCCGTAAATGACCTGGACATCGGTTGAGTACTTTTGTACTTCAGAGAAGTTTATTCTCACATTTTGAGGTTAACTTCCCTGAAGAAGTAGACTGGAGGTTAACGGGACATTAGTCGGGAACTGAAGTACTTCTAATAACCCGGCAAGAAGGCTGGAATAGTAAAGAATTCGAATTTACAGAGTTGCGCCCGAAACTTCAAAAATATATTTTCTTCTTAATGCCTGAATTTTCCTCGAATTTCATGGTCACGAAATAGAACTCGAAACCTAGCGACGTGAATTTTTCATTATTCCGAAGCGTATATCCTATACCGTAGAACGGGATTCATTTCAGTCACTTTCAATTTCGAAATATTCCGTCAGATCAGCTATAGGTTGGGAAAAACGAGTTCTACTAAAGGAATTCATTCAGTACATTTTGACTCCCTTTGAAATCCTTTGAGAAAAATGTTGTGAACCGAATATTTTCAATTCTTTTTGATCCAATTATTCACTAAGGGCAGTTGATAAATAACTACTTGCATGACTCCCCTCCTCAATCCGCTCGAAACCGGTTATGAGAGTGTCAAATTCCTAACCGAAAATGTGAAGGAAGACATGTGGCTCTAAATTTCCAACAAAAGGACCTACTTTTTCTTTGTATTCTGTCGCTAACGGTCAGTTTCTTTTTGACTTTCGAACAGTTAAGTTCGCGTGAATTTTAAACTTGTTTTGACAAAGTGCTTAAACTTTAATTAAAATTAAGTTTTGATAGTAAAGTTTAATAGTTGTAATATTTTCTATATGCAGTTAATTATATTCATATTCTTAATTAATACTCTAAAAAGTGCTCATGTGGGTTTTAAGTTATAAGTTTATTGATATAAACTAAACAATAGCAATAATATGTTGTTTATTATTATTACTCTGTTATTATTATGATAATTATTATTGTGTATTATTATTGTTATTATGAATATTATATCATCATTATTATTATTATTATTATTATTATTATTATTATTATTATTATTATTATTATTATTAATAAATCCTATATTTTATATTTCATAATAGCTACACATGTTTTAAAATAGCTACACATTCAAATTGATTATTGTCAAAATGAAGTTTTTTAAATAACTTATTTTATTTCTAATTATTAGTAATATACTATTGTCATATTGTGTCAAACTATTATTATTATTATTATTCTTATTGTATAAACAAGCATTTTATAACATATATATTCATTAAGAAAATGGAAAAAACAGATATACTTTTTAGTCTGCTAAAAAAACTATTTATTACTGAGAATTTTTAATTATCATTCAATTCCGCTTTAAAAAAGTTCTTACTGTATATATGACCTTAAAGGAATTCAGCTTGAACCACTTCTTTTTCTTTGTTAGGAATTAAAATGTCACCGAAGGTTTGATGAATTCCTCTAAATACCGTTTTAGGTTACTCCTAAAATTGACTAAAAGGAATAAAAGTTTAGTATCATTTGTTCCGCTACGCGAGTCGCAAAAAAGAGGAAAATTCAGGCACTAAGTGGAATTCATTTTTTCAATTCTTTACTGTTCCAGCCTTCTTGCCGGGAAGTGGATTTTTTCATTTCGAGGTTAACTTCCCTGAAGAAGTTGACCGGAAATGACGTGAACATCGGTTGGGTATTTGGGTATTTTAAAGAAGTCAATTTTCACATTTTGAGGTTAACTTCCCTTAAGAAGTTGACTGGAGGTGACCTGGACATTAGTTGGGAACTAGGGTACTTCTAATAAGTTAATTTTTTTATTTTAATGTTAACTTCCCTGAGAAAGTTGTCAGGAAATAACCTGAAGATCGGTTGAGTACTTCGGTACTTCAGAGAAGTCGATTTTCATATGAAGATGTTAACTTCCCTGAAGAAGTTGACCGGAAATGACGTAGACATCAGTTGGGTTCTTGGGTACTTTAGAGAAGTCGATTTTCACATTTTGAGGTTAACTTCCCTGAGTAAGTTGTCCGGAAATTACCTAGACATCGGTTTAGTACTTCGGTACTTCAGAGAAGTCGATTTTCATATTATGATGTTAACTTCCCTGAAGAAGTTGACCGGAAATGACTTGTATATCGGTTGGGTACTTGGGTATTTTAGAGAAGTCAATTTTCACATTTAGAGCTTAACTTCCCTGAAGTTAAGCCAACCATTGGTTGGTAACTGGAGTACATCTAATAAGTAAATTTTTTCATTTTGATGTTTACTTCCCTGCGGAAGTTGTCTGGAGATGACCTGGACATCGGGTTGGTGCTTGTGTACTATAGAGAAGGAGATTTTCAGATTTTGAAGTTAACTTCCATGAATAAGTTGACCAGATGAGACCTGGACATTGGTTAAGTATTGGGGTACTTCTGAGAATAAACTTTTTTCATTTTGAGCTTAACTTTGCTGAGGAAGTTGTCCGTAAGTGACCTGGAAATAGGTTGAGTACTTTTGTACTTCAGATTAGCCGATTTTTACATTTTGAGGTTAACTTCCCTGAAGAAGTTGACCGGAAATGACGTAGACATCAGTTGGGTTCTTGGGTACTTTAGAGAAGTCGATTTTCACATTATGAGGTTAACTTCCCTGAAGAAGTTGACTGGAGGTGACCTGCACAAGAAAAAAGTGTTTAATTTGGAAAACATAAGAAACATAAAATGTTTAAACAAATTAAAATTTTTCAAAAATTTGATTATCCACTGCGAATTGTGAATAAATAACTTTTTTATGATGCTTTTATACAAATGACAAAAAAAACCACTTAATATTAGCTTAATTTCAACGAAAGTTAATTTCAACGAAAGTTAATTTCAAACCATTTTAATTGTTTAAACAATCGATTTAATTAAATGTATTAAGTTATATTAATTACATTCTTTTTCCTTTTGCTTAATAAAAAGTTGTAAGCTTTTAAAATATTTCACATATGGTAGATTTCACGTCAACCGTCCAGCCAAAAAAATTTTTGTTTAATCCTTTCCCAATTTTTGTTATGAGTTCTCTTATAGGTAAGTAATTTATCAGCCAAATATTTTTGGATTATATAAAAAATTGCCCGAGAGGGAGGGGGTTAAAGTTTTGAACTTTTTGTTAAGACGCTCTCATTTGTTTATTTATTGAGCTTAAAAAAAATCAGGCTTGGGTCCGTAAATAGTCTACTTCACTATAGAATTTACTTTAATAGTGAATCAGACTATTTACGGACAAAAGCCTGAAAAAAATGATAAAAAAATTTTTTTGTACATGATTTTTCTAGATTTTTTCATCAGCTTTTGATTGGCGTGGACGATTTAAAATTTTTTTTTTTTTAACAAAATTTTTGAAAATTAAAAATAAATTTCACTTTTTTTCGTCTTCGTGCTCGTTTTATTTTATTTTTTTTTTTAAAATAAAGCTGAGATTTTTTCCTACAAAATATGTAATTTGCAAAAAACAGTTTTTTTTGTTTTTGAGAAATTTAATGTTGAAGTTAGCGCGCCCCGTCAAGGCGAAGTCTCACTCTACCGCTCCGCTTGTTGCTGTGCGCTGTTTGCATCATTACGTGGATATTTAATAATTCTAACTTTTAATTGAACTTTTCTCTGCATTTTACAGTGCTGAGACTGACATGAAAACATTTCAAAGTGCCTGCACTATATTTATTTTTATTTATTTATTTATTTACGTCCTTTTATATATACAAAAAGTTTCCCTGCGGTCGAAGTGACCATTGTAGGGTACATAAGTAAAGCTTAAATCTATTCTGTAGACAATCTTCATTTGAGAAGATATAAAATTAATATATTATTATTCGTAATTGTCGCAGTTTCGTGAAGTTACATAAATCGTTGAAGGTTCAATCACATCGAAGATTCATCACGTATTGTGTGGCAGTTTTAGTAAACGAGTCTAACGAAAGCACAAATATGTCCTGATATTTTCCTGAAGTCGTGAACTACCTATTAATATGCGTTGACGCGGAATAAATAATTGAACGCGTCGCCAAAGATAAAGTAAAGTTCAAATAGAACGGCTCATCATATCTCGAGGCAAAGCGTGGGACTCTTAACGTCACATCATTCAATAATGATGTGACTATAGTTCTTTTGTTTATGTTTTTATGTTTAAATTTTGTTGGTAATTTTTTGATATTGCTTTCTCATAGAGAAAGTATTGTTTTACCTCCACAGGATCGATTGAGATTTTCTGAAATATCTTGACATTTTTTGAACTCAATATGTCAAAAATGATGTTTTTAAAAAATGTCTTGCTTATGTGTGCATGTAGTTATGTATGTTAAGATTATGTTGGGCTCTATATTTCGAAAACAATAATTTAAAACATTGTTTTTTTTTAGAGATTATAGGTCTTTAAGGAGGACAAATTATGCCCTACTTTTGAGTCTGATCTATCACTTCTAACTACATTTTTTTGAAATTTAAACATTTTGAAAAAAAATAATTTTTGTAAATGTACATATTTTTTTAAAACAGTAAAATCTGATTATTTTATTTTTTTTTATCTTATTAAAAATGCATCGATTAAGCTCTTAGCGATCCTTTTAGTGCAAATTGATAAAAAGTTATTAATATTCTATAAACAAAAAATATTGAAAATTATGTTCTTTAACAATTTTATTTTTATATTTTGTTGCTTTTTTAATATTTTTGTGACTGCTTGTTGGTCACTAAAAATTAATCAAATGAGCTCTTTGCGAACGGTCTAATGTAAAGTTATTTAGAGTTATCATTGTTTAAAAAAAATTAAGTTTCGTAATTTACGGAATCTTATTTACATTTTATAAGATATTATATACACCTATTTTGCGGAGAGTTTAAAACCACATCGATTGGTATACATAACTTGTCCCCCTTAAAGACCTATAATTTCGCAAAAAAAAACATTGTTTTAACTATTTTTGTTTTCGAAATATAGAGCTTAACATAATCTTAACATATATAACTACATGCACACATAAACAAGACATTTTTTAAAAACATCATTTTTGACATATTGAGTTAAAAAAATGTCAAGATATTTCAGAAAATCTCAATCGATCCTGTGGAGATAAAACAATACTTTCTCTATGAGAAAGCAATATCAAAAAATTGCCAACAAAATTTAAACATAAAAAAATAAACAAAAGAACTATAGTGCAGGCACTTTTAAATGTTTTCATGTCAGTCTCAGCACTGTAAAATGCAGAGAAAAGTTCAATTAAAAGTTAGAATAATTAAATATCCACGTAATGATGCAAACAGCGCACAGCAACAAGCGGAGCGGTAGAGTGAGACTTCGCCTTGACGTGGTGCGCTAACTTCAACGTTAAATTTCTCAAAAACAAAAAAAACGGTTTTTTTGAAAATTATATTTTTTGTAGGAAAAAATCTCAGCTTTATTTTAAAAAAAAAATAAAAAAAATAAAACGAGCCCAAAGACGAAAAAATGTGAAATTTATTTTTAATTTTCAAAAATTTTAGTAAAAAAAAAAAATTTTAAATCGTCCACGCCAATCGAAAGCTGATGAAAAAATCTAGAAAAATCATGTACCAAAAAATTTTTTTATCATTTTTTTCAAGCTCAATAAATAAACAAATGAGAGCGTCTTAACAAAAAGTTCAAAACTTTAACCCCCTTCCTCTAGGGCAATTTTTTATATAATCCAAAAATATTTGGCTGATAAATTACTTACCTATAAGACAACTCATAACAAAAATTGGGAAAGGATTAAACAAAATTTTTTTTTACTCTGCCTTTATCTATCCCAGACACCTGTTATACCTTATCCTCTTTTAAATTTTGCACGCCATTGATTTTTTATATAGGATTCGACCGCCATATTGGATCCGCTATATTGAATTTTGAAATGCTCACATCATATTCGTAATCAGCGACCCCAAAAACCGCCGTGTATAAGATTTCCCTTGCATCCAATAATTTTTTTAAAAATTAAATATTTCAACCGCCATATTGGATCCGCTATTTTGGATTTCGCCAACTAATGATAGCTTTTTAGGGACGTCAGTGACCAACAATTTAAGCCATCAGCCAATTGTTTCGAACGTCAATTCTTTTTTTAACATGTTTATTAATGCGATCTTCCTATTTTTACTAGTTTCCAGCCGCCATATTGAGCTCCTATTTTTTAAATTTCAAAAAGGCACAACACGTATTTAAAGAGCAATTGATAACAAACATTTCAAGCCTAGGATCAGTTAAATCCATTTACAAGAACTTCGAATTGAGATTTTTGTTCCGTTTGACAAAGAACGTCCCTTAAATGTTTACTAATTTTACCAAAATGAATTAATTTTCTGTAAATAACGACAAAATTATCACTAGTATTGCTTTGTTAACATTAAATTTGTGCTTAAAACACTAAAATACATTTGAAATGTACTGCCTAGTTGCTGGGGGAAAAAAAATTCATTTTTTGTAATTTTGCAATTAAAAAATCGTTCTTTGCATTAAAAAAAACTGTCCTATAAAATTTTTTCTAGACCTCAAATTCCTGCTCAGGACGTTAAAATACGTAGGAAAAGTGTAGTCCGGTTTATTTTACAAACAACTTTTTTTTTTGGGCTGTGTAGTTATTAGATATTAATAAAATTATAATAACCAAAACGTTTATGATTTAACAAAATGTCATAATTAGTGCAATAGCAGTAGTCATTGCGACTATATTAATTATAAAACCTTAAGAAATTAAACCTTAATTAAATTAAACCTTAATTGTTAATTATGAAAATAATAACTTTGAGTTAAATAAAATAACAATAGCAACAATTATAATTAAAATAATTAATTATATTCTTATATTGTACGGAAATAATTATAATTACTGATATCGAATAATGAAAATAATATTTATAGTAATGATACGTTAATTTTAAATGGAGTTTACTGAATATTGGAAAGTCAAAATTGTCAAAGTTCTGTTTTTTTAATTACTCACGCAGGTTGATGGTTTTGGATAGGCAATAATATGCTTCTCCTTGGGCTCGTAGTTGGTGTAACATGTTGATCCTTGAAGTGGAAGGAACTTCGAAGTCCTTTACAACATTAAATTCGCTCGTTGTAATAGACCGTCTTATTTCATCGTTCTCTGGAGTGATGACAGTTCTTTCTAGCACCGTTTCTGTTGAAATGGCGCCTTGTCGACGGCGAATCCTGCATAATAAGTGGATTCTCCACTTTAAAGGATTTCGGCAACAGTATAGGGCCATGATAGTTCCCACTAGCATAATTCCACTGTAAGATCCATAGGTCAGGGAACTTTGCTTGTGCTTTAGATGTCGTTAAAGGGCATAATCTTCTAGTTGTTGCTCAAGATCATCTAACGTCCTGGAGTTAGCTTCGATGGCGGAAATTTTGTATGCTTCTCCTCCGCGTTGTTTAATCGAGATATAAACTTATCTCCCAAGTGACTATATTTTGCTAAGATGAGCGATAATTCTGTAAGGTTCAAGTGTATCGTGGCTTCATAGATAATTTCTGTTCGTCCGCCTGGAGCAGTAGTGTCAGGAATGGCAATGTCATTGGTCTTTATAAAGCATCCAGGGTCCAACTTCAAGGTTCCTGTTCCATCGAGAAGGACCTCAACGGGGTCCATTGCGTGACAAATTTTCTCCAAAGATTCGGGAGTAGCAAAAGAGAACATCCATCCAGTCATGTCCGTCAGAGGCCTCCAGTAGGATCTTAAGTGGGAAGTGATACGAATGTCACAAAGCTTTATCAAATCAGGTGTTGGTCAGATTAATAACTCTTTTTCGCAGGAGGGACGATCCCGACGATCGTAAATAGGGGCGCCCTTGACACAAGCGTGATAGGCAGCTATGGTCCGGCAAAAGTTCTAATCCTGTTCTTTCAGAAAAAAATATGTTTGATGGTCGTCGCTCATGATTAAGCAATCATGTTCCGATTCCACATATGCCCTTCCAGTACCGTTTTCCAAAGAATCTTAAACGATTGGGAACGATCCAGGAAGCGGAAAGCTAACATCGGGCATCTTGTCCTGGATAATCCTTAAAATTGGCACAAGTTACTCTGAGAAGATGAGTCCGGGGTGAAGATTTCCGCGCCTTGCTTCATGTACAGCTGCTAGCATGGTAGTGGTCGCCTTAATGTTGTGATCCAATCCTACCATAATGGCATACATTAGAGACAAGGCAGCGTCGACTTGCTTGTTTTCAATTGCAAAGTCTTCTCTAGACTTGTCCAATAGTGATTGAAACTTGTCGTGTAGCTCTTGCAATTGCACACCTTGTTGCTGGACTCTGGAATGCAGTGTGTCGAGTTGGGAGCGGACGACATGAGTCTGTTTCCCGACCAAATGAGAAAGATTGGCTTGAGCGGCATTTAGCTCTTGAATGGCAGCAGCATAATTTTCTCCCTCGTCGTATGAGCTGTTGGAAGTTGCGCATTCCTTTTGTAGCCGTTCCCGTCTAGCCAGTAAATCGTCGAACTGCCTACGCTGTCTGCCAGTATCAAGAAAGATGGCAATTCTCCAGTTGGACATAGATCTCTCACTTCTCCCACGTGCTCATAGTAAAGTCCGCTATTAGCTTTGAATGGAGTAATCTGGTATCCTTGACCCTGGTACTCCTTCTGGCCATCAGTAATGTTCATCCCAAAGGCAACTGTGGTAGTGCAAAGAAGGTATAGCACAATTGAAACTTCCATGTTGATAATTAAAATCCACCTAGAAATTAAAAAACAGTAATTAATAATTCACTGATAATGGTTAGAAATGTGGAACCATTATTTTGTCTTTGTGTTTGGCAAATCTTTCGCCATCGTCATTTTCTAAAATGACGTTGGTTTGTGTGATCCCCATAACAGAGTAAGGACCATAGGCACGGTTTTTGAACTTATTGGCCCTAACTTTTTTAAATACATACACTTGGTCTCCGATTTTAACCTTTGAGAGACGCGACTTCTGGTCGTAATATCCCTTCGATCGCTGCTTTGCATTTTTTAGGTTTTGCAGCTCATGCATTCTCGTGATGATATCCTTGAGGTAGGACCCATATGTCTCCTCAAGGGTAAAGAACTCGGAATTCAAGTGACCCTTCCGAAGGACAATTCGAAAGGAGTAAAGTTGGTAGCTTCGTGAACGGAAGTATTACAATAACACATGGCGAAGGGGAGCAGACGATTTCAATCGTCGAAGTCCTCCGCATAGTGTTTAATATAATCCGTCAGTTCAATGTGGCTTCTATCTAAAGCTCCATTGGTTTGGGGTCGGTAGCCTAAAGTGGTTAGTTGTTTTATCCCGAAAATATTTAAGAGTTTTCTTATTAGCGAACTATTGGGACTACTATGCAATATTTACTAAAATTGCCCTGCATTGTCAAAATGTGGGGGTTCCCGTTTGGGGTTGTTCGGAGTTTCCCTACGCTGTCTAAGGACACTTTGTCAAAAGGGCACGCTGGGGTGTCCGATATTAGCATAGGTTCGCGAGTTCAGGCTCTGGCGAGTTTATTCTCAAAGCAGCTCTTGCATTTTCGAATAAATTCAGTAACTTCCTCGCATCCTAGGCCAATAGTATCGTTCCCGAATTTTTCGGTAGGTCTTTGTGTTTCCTTTATGTCCCCTTATTAGGCTACTGTGAAATTCAGCAATTAGTTTTAGCAGCATTTCTACAGGAGAGGACTCAATTTTTCCGTGGCATGGGGTGATATTTACATCGCCACCGCGGAATATTCCTGCTACAAGTTCCGCTATTTTGTTCTGGGAGAGCGCTCCTAGCAGGTCACTGGAATCAACCATTCTGCAATGTTTTTGATTGTCAAGCGTAACAGCGTACTGTAAGTTTTCAGCCCTTAAATTACGTCTCTCCAATCGAGCTCGTCAAAGTGTCGTCTTTTGACTATGATGGAGTACACCTTGTAAGTTTGGGTATTGAATCTACCGGTTCACAAGCTTCCGAAATAAAATGTGCATAATTGTCTTTCCTATACGTCAAAGGTTCCGTCTATTGATGTATAATGTTCGCTATTGCGCATGCAATATCATGATTAGTTTTTGGAACATGAATCTCGGTGTCCGATAGCTTAGAAGAGGAAGAGGGTGAGGAAAGATAACAGAAAGGACGTCTATGTTTATTAACGAACTTTCAGGGGGCGGGCACTTCACTGTGTCACTAGGTTAAAATCTTCGCGGCGCAATATTAACGTTTCGCTTAACACCTTCGCCCATCCGTTCTTCATTATTGTCTTTGGATTCTGTGAAAGGGGTTGATTGTGACCCTTGGATGGTTGACCATGGTTCAGGTGCTGATGCTGGTAACCTTAGGAATGTTTCTTCATTTTCCTCTAAGATTTCAGGAACATCCATGAAGCGAACAGTGCTTTTTCTTCTCTTCGAGGGTTGGTGACCAGCTTTGGGGGTGCTCTTCGTGGCACCGATTACTGGTGGAACAACTTCCAAAGTGGAGGTGGATAACCTTTCAGCCTTTGGGCTTGTGGAACGTTCCTCCTTAAATTTTAGAAGGAAGTCATTCACCTTCATAGAGAATAAGTAGTCGTCGTGTTCTGTGCATGGATCTAGGGCTTCTAAGCAATTTAGATACTCCTCGTCGCTTTCTCCTTCGGATACACAGGGTCTTCTTAGGGTTTGATCTGAGCCTTCGTGGTCCCATGTTAGGGTCTGGTTGGAAAGTTCGGATGGATTTATCCATTTTCTAATTACGGTCTCTTCGAACCTTCTAATTGACTGATTGAGGCTGCCTTCTCTGGGACTGGCGGGATCTGCTAATTCTTCTTCTCCGGAAACCTCATCCCTATCAGGGACTCGGGAGGCTCCAGTGACGATTATTTCATCCAAGGGCAGTTCTGCTGCCGGTTTTTCGTCTGCTGATTTCGATGAGGATGATTAGGAGGGTGGTTCCAAAAGGGCTTCTTCTCTCGCCAGTTGGTCGGTATTCTCATTCCCATCAATTCCTTCGTGACCAGGGACATGTTACCAGGCAACATCGATATGATTTAGGGCTTTTATCAATCCCTTTTATCTCTTGCACAAGGACTTTTGAATCCGTTTTGATTCTTAGTTTACGAATTCCGGCCTTCCTTGGTTGTCAAATAGGCATGGTAGCCGCTTCAATTTCCGAGTCATTATTAGACTGCCTACCCCTATATCGTCGAGAGACGTTAAGAGGGTGGTCTGGACCAAACCAGAATCCAATCCCGGCACGAGGTCTTACACCGCCATTTACATAAACGTCTGTGTATGGCGTTGAAGACGGAACAACCCAAGAGTCAGGGAGTGAAGTGGGCTGGAAATAGTTTTCGGGAAGGGGGTAGCCTCACGCACAGGACTGAGAGGAACACTGGGGAAAACGCTGTGACTATTTCGAAACCCTAGGGGATCAAAATCTTCATCTGCATCACTTCTAGAGTGAGTCTCATCCAATGATGAAGAGAAGCTTTCCGGTTGGGAACCTGCATCTTGTGTAGAAAGTACAGCATTACGCTTCCTTAGTCGTTGAACCATACAGCTAACATCCAAGTAGGAATTCGCTTCTTTAGTGGAAGGGATATAGGCAGCATCTGCGTCAGGCTCTTTGGGTTTGGTAGTCCCTTTATGTCTTCCTCTGGATTTAGGGATGATGTGCTCTAGCTTAGCTTATAAAAATTTATCGGACTCACTTGAAACTCGTTACTCTGAGGTTTTTGGGTTCGCTGATTCCGAATATGAAGTTCGTTATTAAAAAAAAATGTCGGATCCAATATGGCGGACGAGTTTTGTAAAAATCCATCGGATTCACTTGAAACTCGTTACTCGGAGGTTTTTGGGTTCTCTTATTCTGAATATGAAGTCAGTTATAAAAAATATGGCGGATCCAATATAGCGGACTAGTTTTGTTAAAATTCATCGGATTAAACTTGAAACTCGTTACTCGGGGGTCTTTGGGGCTATTACAAAATGGCCGATCAAATATGACGGACGAGTTTTGTTAAAATTCATCGTATGTACAGTCGGATTTGCTTTTATAGTTCCACAGAATATTTTTTGTATTAAAAACAAATCTGCAGATAAGCATTTGATTGTGAAAAAGTGTACGTGAACATTTTTTACATAGAAATTATTTACACTTAGTAAACAATTTTTGTTTTTTTAATTTTTAATGTATAATATAGAGTAATTATTGTTAACAATCTTTTCTAGACTTATATAAATAGAACTTTTCTTCAACGTAACATTAAAAATTAAAATATTTTTAAATAATCCAATCATGTTTTTAAAATTTTTTAAATTAGTCACTATCGCCATAATTTGTTGCAATTTCGCTTCCCTCACTGTCTAGGACCAGGTTAATGATAATGTCTTAATTTACTTGTCTAAAAAAAATGTTAACTGTAAATTATAAAAAAAATTTTAAAAAATTTACTTTATAATCTAATAAATTTAATAAACATAGCTAAATCGAACATATAATTGAGTTCAATACATAATATATGTTACAGTTTTAAAAATGTAAATGAAAATGTAATAGAAAATGAATCTGTACACTAACCCATCTAACATATAGGATCCGCCATTCAAGTTTAATCAGATGAATTTTTACAAAACTAGTCCGCCATATTGGATCAGCCATTTTGAATTTTGAAAAACCAATTACTAATTCAGAAAAAGCGCCCAAAAATTTACAAGAAAACGTTGTTCCTGCTTAAATCATAAGAATGATAAGCGTGTGATACAGAAAAAACATAAACTTTTCGAAATATAGTCAACTTTGACCTCACTATTCTAGGTTAAAAATCAATTATTATTATTTCTTATTATATTTCCCATAATAGGAAGGGATAAAACAACATCCTATAAAATAATTCATTTGATTAAATTATTCCAATCAAAAGTTCTTTGATTTTGACACACTTTTTATAAAAATGCCCTATAGTGCGTACCCGCTCTTGCTTATTCGCGTGAATCTAATCCCGGTCTCCTCTATCATCCGAATCAAAGACTCATTTTTGTCCACTTACCTCTTTGTCTCATCCTTGTAAACTTCCCTGATCCCTGAAGCTTTAATGGAGTTCTACCCTCACCTAGGAAGGTCCTCAGAACTAAAACTTGACATTTGACTACCCTCGGTGGCATCTAGAGTTAATTATTCCCCTCTGTTCTTTAGTGGGAAGTGGGTGGTATCAATGACTCCAACTCAACATTTACCTCAAAAAATATAAAATTTTTGGTTTATTGTACACCACCCGCACGCTCACGTGTCAGTGAGGGGGTGACCTTAGAATAACTACAAAATAAGAAAGAAATTTCAATATCAGCCGCGTTGGCTGATTCCGCGTCCCGCTGATGACATGACGATCTTGTCTTCTTCCTCCGACTCCGTAGTTTTCTCGGAGAACTCACCTGTTTCCTCCACCTTCGCCAGGGGCGCTTGGGCGATGTGAGCGGCTAGCGCACGCCGGAGTTCCGCTTTAGCCGCCGCCTTCGCTGCCATTGCCTTTCGGCTCGCCGAAGGTTCTAGCTTCTGGGATGTTGGCCTCTCTGTTTCCTTGGGCCTCGTTTGTCCCCTTGGATTTTGGAGGGCGGCCTCCCTCTGAGCCAACTCTTGCTCGCGACGCTGTAAGGCAATTTCCCTCTTTCGTTGGTGTTCCTCTTCTTCTTGTAGGCGGAGGTTTTCCTACTGTCAGCGTCAGTACTCTCGCTGGCGGGCCTCCGCCTCGCGCTCGTTCTCATGTCTTCTAAGATAGGCGTTTCTAGCCCAGTGGTTGCGTTCCTTTACGTGGCTACGCAGGGCTTTCTCGGCCTCTTCCGCGGCATTTTGACGACGGGCCTGCTTCTCGGCCTGCTGGCGTTGTTGCCCGGCGCTCTTTTCCTCGACCTGCCGCTCCCGTTCAGCCCGCTCGTGTTTTTGCCTCCTCTCGTCCCTGCTCTGCAGCTCTTCGCCCCTCGGCTTGCCTTTTTTCCAGCTCCCTGATGTGCATAGGGTGCTTGCTTTTGCGGCTCCGTTGGGGCTGGGCCTGTCCTTCTCCTCTTAGGGCTGCGGCTTCGGGTGGCCCAACGCCTTATGGCGGTCACCCGCTCTTCCGCCTCCAACAATTCAACTCCTTCGAGGGCCCGTTAGAGGTCATCCATGGCCCTCTGTCTCCTTTGTGCCCTCTGTAAGAGTTCCCTTTTTTCAGCTGAGGAAAAATCTACCTTTGTTAGGACTTTGATTACAGGCAATTTTCTCTTTACTAGGCACTGTGTTTCCCACGTGGGAAGTGACTGGTAGATGGAGTGGTGTCATTATTATCCCCTTCACTCTGTTCCCTTTCCCTACGTTCTTGGTCACGGTATGGAATGAGGAATTTGACAGGGAACCTACCTAACCGTCTCCCTTCCGCTGCGCCTAATTTGTAGACGGAAGGTCCTACTATTTGATTACGTTGTACGGTCCCTGATTTTTGACCCCAAAACTATGCCTGATGCCTTTCCTACCCGAGGACGTAACTTGGCCTTTCCGCATGACCTTATCTCCGACCTGAAAAACCGCGTGACGTCGACGTCGATCGTAGTAGCTCTTTTGCTTGTCGAACGCGTTTTCGTGGTTCAAGGTCACGAGATCCTGTAGTTCACTAAGTTTTAACATTCTTTTCTGACATTCGGATGGATTTGGCGGAACTAGATCTACCGGCTCGTCAACCTCTCTGCGCAAACTATTGCATAGGCGTGGCTTTCTGGCGAAATTCAGGTAAGCCGGGCTAACCCCTGTTGTAGTATGTACCGCTGTGTTGTAGGCAGACCTGAAATCTCTTAAATACAATACGCTTCCGTAAGCCCTTCGAACGCTTGGTTTAAGTATTCGGTTCCATTTGTCGGACACTAGCACTTCCGGAGCTCCCCAGCGGAACAGTATTAGATCTTCGAAGGCCTTTATGATCGTTTCAGCATTGGCTTTTCTCATGAGTGTTAAGTCGATCCACTCCGTAAAAATGTCTTCAAACACCACACAATACTCCTAGCCAAATGCTGTCTTAGGCAACTGGCCCATGACATCGGTCGCGACGACTTGCCAAGGCTGCTGCATAACTTGCCTTCCCATTAAATCAGCTGCCGGTCGTTGGTCAGCTTTTATCCTTTGACAGGTGTCACACGTGCGCACCCACGCTCTCATATCGCGATACATGCCAGGCCAGTAGTATTGAACTAAGGCTCTTCGATAAGTCTTGTCGATTCCTAGATGTGCTTTCCAGCCATGAAACTTTCTAGGGGTTTCCAGTGCTTCCTGTCCGCGTCGGCTGTACCAATTATCTTCCACCGTGTCCAAGGTAGCTATCGGGATGGCTATTTCCTCCTCATACATCCGTGAAAGGGCATCCGGAACGAGATGTTCGGAACCTTTCCAGTGGGTTTCCAGCCCATATTAACGTTAGGCATTCTTTTTGCGTAACGGAATACTTCCGTTTGGCTTCCGTCATCGTCCTACTGGCGTAAGCAATTACTTTGTTTCGTCCGTCTTGCTTCTGAGTGAGGACCGCTCCGACGCCGAAGTCACTCGCGTCTGTGTTAAGATCCAGTCAACGTTTGTTCTGAGCAATGCATTGGGAGATTCGGCCACTGTTGCCAGCTGTGGTATAAAATGACGGTATAAAATTGGTATGAAGTGGTATAAAATTTTTCGCTCGAATTCGCATTTCTTTGGATTTATTGCCAATCCCGCACCTTGCAATCTTTCCGCGTCTCGAGCTATCCACTCTTTATGTCCCTGGAACGTGTCGTTTACGATTACGATATCTGCAAGATACGCGTAAACGTTCGGCTCCATCTTGGGACCTATTAAAGAGTCAACGAGTCGCTGAAACGTGGCTGGTGCCCCAGACAGTCCGAAGAAAATCCGGTTAAATTTAAATAACCCCATACCCGGGACTGTGAAAGCCGTATACTCCTTGCTGTCTTCTGCCATAGGAATCAGATGATAGCCCCATTTCAAGTCGAGCGTTGTTATATAATTCGCGACTCTCAATTTTTCGAGGATCATGTCCATCTTGAGGAGGGGGTAGGCGTCCTTTTTGGCAACTTTGTTCAGCTTCCGGTAGTCTACGCAGAATCGGTAAGTCGCGTCGGACTTCCTGACCATAACTACCGGGCTGAACCATCTGCTTTTGGACGGCTCTATTATCCCCTCTGACAACAATCGTGCTGCCTTCTTTTGCATTGCGGCCAGGACCTTAGGCGACTTCCGATTGTATCATTGCTTTATCAGCGGGAGTCATTGGACGTCAATGCTGTGGACAATTCGATCCGTGGCCGGAAGTGATGGTGAAGGTGGCTTAATTACACGCGACACGAGTTCATGGAGTTTAGCTCGTTCGTCCTCTGTAATTTGTTTAAGCCCGCAGAGAAAATTCGAGTTGAGCGGGTCACCGCTGTTTTCCTTAACCTTTGCCTCCACCCCTGCTTCGGTATAGTGGTGGACCACCTCTGGGTAATCCGACATGTACCAAATCCTATTCTGGCCATCATGTACTATCCCGAATGTACGGATGAAGTCTATTCCAAAGAATACCTGCTTTCCCATTCCTGGCACAATGTAGACTCTTATCATACGGGATACAAGATCTATCTTAAAGGGAAGCAAACAACTACCTTGCACTGAGCGTACGGTACCATCGGCAGTAACGACCGATTTCCCCTGAGTCTTCTGTATCGTTGCTTAGTACTGCTCAGCTATTGCTAGGCCGGTATCTCCCATGACAGTTCGTGAGGGTATTTTTGTAACCATCTCATAATTGGTGAAGTTACGGATAGGATTTTTAATTTCAAGATTTTACCACGGTATGGCAGACTTTGCACGTACGCATTTACATACAGAGAAGGCTGTACTATTCCAGCTTTTTCGAGTGATTTGGATTATAAAGAAATGAATAATTTCCTAATAATCTCTACTCAAAATTGCAATGAGCTTTCTAGCTTCCTAGTACGTACTTGCAACAGTTAGAAAGCTATGGTCAATTAAAACGATTTGTTTTAATTAACCCTGTTTTTGTGATAAACTCATAGAGTCATAATTTATGTTATGGTTGTGTGTTTCCCTTTTTGCTTAAAATGATAATAATAAAAGAATTAGTTTAGTTGGTTAAGGATTAGGTCCGTCCTTTAGTCGTCTTTAAACAGCGAATTCTTGAATTTAGTCAGCGATTTTAAAAAAAAGAAAATACGAATTGAATAATTTAAGATGTCAGAGAAAAATTGATTTTTCTATTTTTGAATAACTAGACCCAAAAGTTGCATTGATTAACTGCACCACTTAAATCGCGTCGCGGCTTGCCGTTTATTTCATACTAGAAAAAAAGCGCGCGCTAAAGCGCACGCCAAATTTTACTGTTTCTTAAAATAAAGTTTCATTTATGTATAATTATGTGAAATAAAGGAAATACATAATAAAATAAAAAAAGAAAATTAATGATAAGAAGACATTGCAATAAATTTAAATTGACGTGATCATTTGGAAGTTTTGATTAATTAAAAATTAATTAAATAAAATAATGATAAAGAATAAAATAAAGAATATGAGGAGTAATTATAAAAATTTTGATATACCTAATACCATTTAAAAACCTTACTTTAAAAAGTTTACCGATCAACACTCTCTGCTCTTAATATTTTAGAACCTTCTTCCAATATAACCAATAAATGAATGTGTGGTAAACCACGCTTTTGAAATTCAATAACATAAACATAAGACTTTACTTGTCCAAATAGTTTATCATCTATATAGTTTCGATTAATTTTTTTACTTTTAAATGAAAGACGCTTGCAACTTGTCAGGTTTATTAGAAGCTGACTGATTAAGTACTAAATTTTCTTAAATTTCTTTCCATTATGAACTACATGTCATTGTAATAAATAAATCTGGTCTACCATGAAAGCTACTTAATGGTCATTGCATATTTATATTGTTTTAACATGTTACGAGGTGAATCAACAGTATCAACAGTATCAACATCTTCCTAACATGTACATTATGTCCAATTTCTTGATTATCTAAATGATCAATTAATCCTTTGTAAATTTCACTTTTTAATTTTGTTTGATTATTTTTACAAAAATGTAACCTATCTTTTTCAACTTTGACATAATTATCAACTAACCATTGCTGAAACATTCTTTCACCATATAAAAATTGATTGAAGGTATGATCTCTTACTCCTATTTTATATTTTATATAAGCAGATCTGGACACAGTTTGTTTTCTAGTTGGTTTGTCACTATGAGTACAAATCGTATCGAGACTATAACCCTTGCTTCCTAGAGGATAAAGTATAGGATATATCCAAGGTTCAACATTTGGATCTAAATGACTAACCAATTGCAATTGTTGAATCGATGTATTATAAATCATTACATAAGACTCTGGTATTAAACCTTCAGCATTCATATTTAAAATAGCAGCAACTTCATTACACCTTTAAAAAATGTAAATTAAATTATTTTTTTTTTTTTGCTAACGCAGTTTCTATCTCAATGATCTCAGACATCATTAAAAAATGATCACAATCAATTGTGTTCAAATACAATGATAATTCAGAAGAATTACAGTTATCAAAATCATATTTTAAATCGAAGTTATCCACAGTGTACACAGATTTACAGTCATAAAATATATTAATCGAAAGTGGAGGATGATAATTATCTAACGGCAAAAGCTCGTCATTTGACAAGGTAACAGTAACATTAAGTGGATCACCAAAAATCAAATCAAGTATCGAATTATGTACATTGGGAAATGAATTAATTTGGGATATACCCATAAAACTGAGTGTGTCTGAAATCAAACTTGCTATAGATTTTAGCTGTGGTGACACATCTGTTTTTACTGTACATGAAATATTGTTAATAGCATTATATTTCCACTCAAGAAAAGGCAAGTTAAAATCACCAACTATACATAATTGTGTAAGTGGAAATGACATCGTAATATCCTCAATGACTTGGCACATATCCGCATAAGTATTTAGTGAGGAATTGGGGGGTACATAAATGCAACCTAAAATATCTAATACATTATTAATATAATATTTTATAAAAACATGTTTGATAGTTTAACAGTTAGTATTGATTAATGACCCTTTTAATTCTTTTTTAATAGCTGTCAAAACCCCACCACCCCTCAATTTATCACTAGTTTTATTATTTCTATCAAATCGAAAAATATCAAAATCAAAAAATCCCAATTCCTCTGAACTTAAATCTGAACCTAGTCACGTTTCAGTTAAAGCAATAATCTTATATGAAAAAACAGTAATACTCTGCCGGAGATCGTGAATTTTTGTGCGTACGCCCCTGACATTCTGGTAATAGATTTGGAAAAAATCCTGACGACAAGTAGAGGGGACAGTACCTTGAGCTGTAGTGGTGTCATTACTCATGCATCGGCCTGTGTCGAGAGAGAGACTCTTCTTGAAAAAGGACGGCCTTTGATGAGAGTGGGGATCCCACGGCGGTAGACCTGCTTCAAGTCCGTTTCTCCTTCCTCCAAACGTTATGCGAGTTGATTTTTCAATGACTTTAATTCCTCCAGCTGTAGTTTTGTTTGGTCTCTCAAAAGCCACATGTTCTTCAGATCCTCGGTATGAGATTGGTTTTTTTTTGCAACAACAAACATTTTTAGGATCGCTTGTGCCTTCTCCTCCGTCGCACATATGATTTTGACAGGTCGCGGTTTCGTCTGCTGTACCTGTGCTACATTGCCCAGTCTAAACACTTTGATATTTTCAAGATCTTTAGACATCACATATTTCCCCAGTTTGTTAGTAACATTGAGGCACAGATCATCATGCTTGTGATTATCTGAGACAGAGTCAAGATATTCCAGCTCCGGGAGTCCAAACAATACCAGATTTTTTTTCCGTGCTGTTCGACTATTAATTTCACCAACACATTTACGTGCAACTGAATCGACTTGAAATAATTCATTAGAACGTGCTTTGAATTCTTTTAGTTTAATTTCAACAGTCACAAGCCGGTTAGTTAAATCAGACATTTTTTCTTCTGCATCACCTAATCTAACCAGTGAGCCATCCAGTTTTGTATCCATAGCATTCAACTTAGAGAACACAGCGGTGTTAAGGTTCTCAATGGCCTTCATAATAGACTCCAAGTCAACAGGCGTCGAAGATGATGGAGACAAGGACCTCTGTTTGCAACATTTACTTTGGAGTGACTCGTGTAATTTCGACACCGCACTTTGTACATTTATTATTGTCGGACATCTTCCGCAAAAAACAGTTGAGACCGGTTATCAAAATTCACAAAATTCAACGTGTCCGAAATTAATCTTTTAGGTTATACTTTTAGGTTAGATTTGAATATGTGACTTATTCTTATTAATTGTTTTTATTTATTTCATCTAACATTTCTAAATATCCTGTAATTTGTTTTTGGAAACTACCACCTGATGCAAGTTCGAATAGTTCCTGAAACTTATACATGTGATTGTCATTTAGCATTTCCCAATTACGAATAATATCTTAATCTCTATTATTTAAATTGAAATATCTCTTCTTTAACTGAGAACTCATTTTTCAGAAACAACTTTAAAAAAAAATTAACAAAAAATGAATTTTTTATGACTCACGATCTAACTCCATAATGACCTCTTTATCCTACATGTCATAAAAGTATCTTTATATTTCAAGTCCTAATGATTTTTTGTTTCTGTATCATATATGTTTATCGCATATCTATTTATCTCATCTCATTATCTCATTTCTTTACCTGATCTCTCTCATTGTTTCACATGTTTATCTTATAAGATTGTCTCATGCTATTATTTCATATTTTTACCTTATTTCTCTCATTGTCTCATCTGTTTATTTCATATTATTGTCTCATGTTATTGTCTCATGTTATTGTATCATGTTATTGTCTCATATCTTTATCTCACCTCTTTTATATACAGTACCGCTCAAAAGGATTTGCCCTCCCTACGGCATGCAAGGGCTTTACAGAAAGTTTTGTATCTTCATTCATAATAAAGATAAATTCTTCATCAAATATTTATTTTAAAGTTTAAGTATTTGACTTGAAATGACACCTAAACAAAATTAAAAAAAAAAATTTTTTATTGTTTAACTGCTTAAATTAAAAAAAAAAATTTTCACTTTTTTTAAAAAATTTCAAATTGATACCATTTTTGAAGAAATCATCACATTTCAATTCTACAAATGTCATTTGAAAGCATTTTTTGTCACCTTTAAAACGATGTTTTAGAAGTTGCTCTACGATAATTTTTAAGAAAGATATGATCATTTGTTTATAAAAATAGCCTCTTTTATTAATTGTTGGTAACTTGAGAACAACTGACTTTTGGAAAAAATTGTTAAGGAAAAAATGTGCCTTTTTGTGCATAAAATTAGGAAAAAAATATTTGAACATTAAAAAAAAAAATTTTTTTTATCGATATATAATCGATATATTTAAGCATGTAGGGGAGAGTCGCCAGTTGTGAGACGGCTCCAGTTGTGAGACAGTCCATTTTTTTTAACACGAAGTATAAAAAGGCTGATTGGATATATGTATTGTTTGTGTTAGATGCCAACACTGTGTGTGAAAATCGACTAAAAAACTTTTTTTCAATATGTGCAAAGTACTTTTTTTTTAAGTTAATTATTTGGAAAAGCTAAATGTTATGCATTTTTATTTAGTATTTTTTCGAGTTCATCTGAACACTACACTTTCTATGAATAAAAGTTGCGTATTTAAGTTACTTTTTGAACGGTGTATTTTATTTACGATTTCGTTTACCTATTTCCAATTTATAAGTCAAAAATAAAACCCGTCTCACAACTAGCGACTCTCCCCTATATGTTGTCCGTCTTAAAATATATTATACAGTAGGAAAAATGGAATAAATTTTTTTTTTTAAATGTTCAAATATTTTTTTCCTAATTCTACGTACAAAAAGGCACATTTTTTTCTTTAACAATTTTTTCCAAAAGTCAGTTGTTCTCAAGTTACCAACAATTGAAAAAAGAGGCTATTTTTATAAACAAATGATCATATCTTCCTTAAAAATTATTGTAGAGCAACTTCTAAAAAATCGTTTTAAAGGTACAAAAAATGCTTTCAAATGACATTTGTAAAATTAAAATGTGATGATTTCTTCAAAAATGGTATCAATTTGAAATTTTTTAAAAAAAGTGAAAATTTTTTTTTTTTTAATTTAAGCAGTTAAACAATAAAAAATTTTTTTTTAAATTTTGTTTAGGTGTCCTTTCAAGTCAAATACTTAAACTTTAAAATAAATATTTGATGAAGGATTTATTTTTATTATTAATGAAGATATAAAACTTTCTGTAAAGCCCTTGCATGCCGTAGGGTGGGCAAATCCTTTTGATCGGCACTGTAATTATATTATTAACACTTCTTTTACACTGTAATGACTCTTTAGAATCATTATAATCACTTTATTATTTATTAAACGTTCACAATTAATTTATTTATTAAACAGTTATCAATCACTTATTTAATGAATCCACAATCGCATTTTTTGGACACTTTTAGCATTTCATAACACTTACTCTATTGAAAATAAAAAGGAAATAAAAAATTTAAACACTTTCTAAATATTGTTACTTAAATCAACACATTTTGCAAACTTTCATTTAAATCACTGTCACTTTTCACATTTAATTTTTACTGTATATTTATTATTAGAGTCACTTTATTATTTATTATTTACCACTTACAGTTAATTTCTTTAATAAACACTTTTTGTTTACCGTATTAAGAACTATTGAACACAAACACTTAATAAACAATAAGCATATTAATACTATACACTTTCACATTAAACACATTTCTATTATAAACACTTAAAAAAATACACAATAAGTAGCATTATTCACTTTCACATTATACACACTCAAGTTCTATTCATTAATAACTTTCACTACCGTGTACTTCTATACCACGCACTAATGTATTTATCTCTCTTTTCGTTGAAGCTCGAAAATTTTTTCTCTTTTCCAAAACCAATTATAACACTCATTATGCAAGGGTTGGCTTGAAAAACGATTGGCTTATTTAGTCTATTGTTTATATTTAGATACAAAAATTTAAAATTGAAGAATATTTGAATAATGAGGTAAAATTTCAGAATTTAATTTAATTTCTCTCTTTTCATTAAAACTCGAAAATTTTCTCTCTTTTCCTAAAGCCATTGACCCTCATTATACAAGGGTTTGATCAAAGGATAATGACACCCTGCAGGTAGTCTATTGTTTGTATTAAGAAATAAAATTTAAATTTCAAGGTGATTTGTATAATGAGCTGAGTTTTCTTTTCCGTAAACTGTTAACAAATACCTTCTCTCTCCAACCAAGGAACCAGGTATAAAAATATCCTTTTTCGTTAACTGTTACCCTGTCAAAAATATAATGTGAGAACCATGTTTAAAGAGTGTTTTGTTCAGTGTTTACTTGGTGTAAGTTGGGTGTTGTGAAACCCAATTGAGTGTGTTTCATCCATGTATATTGGAACGCTTTAGTGTTTCATAAACACTTTCTTACATTTCAGTTGTTTGTGAGAAATGTGTTCCAGATACACGAAAAGTATGTTGAATAGTAGTTGTGAAACATTGTAGAAGCAGTCTTTGAACACTTATTGTATAATGTTAACACACATTTAACACTTTCTTCACATTAATTCTCTACTATTACAGTGTCTAATGTGTGTCGTATGATCGTAAATAGAATGTTTACTTTTTCCAAAGATGCATGTTCTATTATCGTTTTAGGGATGTTCTCGTGACTAGAACTGAAAGTTCTAGGATTGTTAAAACAATTAAACGTTTATTTTATGCACAAAAATAGATAAATCATTTAAGAAAATTAATTTATTGAACCAAAAGCAAAAGATAATTATAAAATAAAAAAAAACAATTTTTTTCTTATTCAGTTTTATTTTTCACCGGTTCAACTCCTCCCTTTGAAGGTCTGAAGGTATAGAACTGTTGTACACTACCAAGTTTTCCCCGTACATATTTCTTTTTATTTCAGAATATTTCAAATTTCATTGAAAAACACCTAGGCTGTAGCGATATCACGGAGATGGTCACCCATAGAATCTCTAAATAGTAACCACGCTTGACCTTGCTTAACTTCTGTGAGCGTGGGGTCTGGCCATTCCTAATTTGGTATCGCTGGTTGAAAGAAATTTTATATATCTTTAATAGAAGCTGACTGTTCATGTGAATATCGTGTTTTGGAACTTCTTTTTCTTCTTCTTATTGAAAAAGAAGAAGTTCCAAAACACGATGTTCACATACATATAATTTTGAATAACAAAAGTTGTGAACTTGATGTTTCTATAACCTTATACAAACATTTAAATATTTGTCGGTACATAGTTTATTGTGAATTTCATTTACTTCATAATAAAGTGTATGATTAATGTTATACAGTACACAAATAAAACTTCAACTATCTGTTAAAACCATGTTCTCAAAACACGATGTTGACATGTAAAGTTTGAATGACAACATCAAGTTGTATCATGATGTTTCTTTAATATTATACAAACATCCAATGCATGTTGGTATAAAGTTTAAAGTATTTCGTTTACTTCTTGACAAAGTGTGTGTCTAATGTTGCAGAACACAGATAACACTTTTAATTTCCTGTTTAAAATGTGTTCTTGAAACATGAAGTTCACAGGCAGCCGTAACTGATTTATTGCTTATTAAAAGCTGTTGACATCGTGTTTTGTTACATTGTAACAACATACATAAGTGTGTCATAAAATAGTTACATTTATGTACTTTGTGAAAGATCTAATAGTTTGTGAAATTGTAGTTTTTCAACATTGTACGAACTCTGAAGTCTCTTTTAAAACATGTTTCATGGGTGTTTTTTCTATCTGTAGAAAAATAGTTTTCATAGTCTTTTGTGAATCATACACCAAACAAAATATTCTACGTAAAAGCCGTGTTTATACTGCGTTCAATTATAGAAGCGTGTTTGATGGTATTCGGAAGCACGCATATCCATGTTTAAGCAAAATAAAACTATTTTAAAGCATTTATAAAACATACAGTTGTTGACTAGATTTTCGACAGGGTAACGCTTTTTCGTTAACTTTTAACGCTTACCTTCAGTACTCGTTTCTTATATAGGATAAATAATTGTCGATTACTTACAGGCGGTCGTTAACCGATGATACTTTAACTCGATTCACTTTATCATTACTTGATGCTCTTTTCTTAATTCAGTTTTCCGTCTTGTTTAATAAATGCTCGAAATATTTTGAAAATTTTCCCCAACCGTTTGGCACTTCTCCGATAATCTGTATTTTTGATTTGCAAGACCTTCTTGGAATATTTTACACTTTGGTGGGAATAAATTTAATTACAAAATTTTCAAAAAATCAAAAAGAATATAAACTTAGATTCCAGAAATTACGATTTTCATAATAATTACCACTTTATTCAAAAATCATTTTATAGAAAAACATAGAAATTAGAAAAATAAGTAAGGAGAAGATATTAGAATAGTTAATTGAATAAGAGGCATTCGAAATGCCTTTGCTGTCACAATAAAACAATTTTGTACTTTTACCATCAATTAGCAAGGCTAGTAAATAGTAAAAGAAAGATGGCCAACAGTCGCGTGAGGAAAGACCCCACCGCTGCCACCAGAAACTTGTAACAAACCAAAATAATTTATTTATTATTTTAAAAGAAAAAAAAGCTGTTCGAAAATTATTAAAACTTTTAAATAAAATAGCGACTTTTGAGATGGTCCTTTATTGGTGATTTGCAGAGGCACCAAGCTTCCAAGATCAATAGATCTTGTTTAAATGTTTGCAGGATCGTTAATCCTCTTCTAAATGAATACTAGGACTGTGAAAACCATCTTAATAATTTAATTTATTTAAGTGACTTAAATGAACTCGGGAATAATATAGAAAGAAAAGTAAAAGTAACAAACTTTCCCTTTTTATTAAATTTATTCTTTAAACATATTCTGAATACCTAGTACAAATAACAATTAAATTTACTTAAAATTAGAAACAGTTACAAAATCAGTCAAAGAAATGCATGGAACGATAAGTTCTGAAATTTTTATTTACTTACACTACGACCTAAGATTACCGTCGAAAGTCAACGAAGTGTCGTTACAATTGGTTGGTTTCCGGCGGGCAGAGATTTCTTGTTATGCGTCCCTTCTGTAGCACTATTGTCTTTTAAAAACGCGCACAATTACGCACATGCAGTTCCTAACAAATTCGGAAGGGCAGGCACTACGCGTGAAGAATAACCGGTCAAATGTTTGATAAAAATCCAAATAATTGAATGAAATCAATATTTGAGTTTCCACAAAAATTTGCTTTTCCGCTGGACTTTAATTAAGCTAAAGATTTGAATTTTAGTTATCGACTGCTCGAACTGTTGTCACTATCTAGTAGTGGACCTTCAAATCCAAACTTAATTGGCAGTCGGGCGTGGTCCCAGTGTCTTGATTCGTTCATTGCTCTGTGAGGAACTTCTGTAAGAACAAAACGAGTACTGCGAAATTATTTTGATCGTGCTTAGCTTTTATAGAAACGTTGGTACTCTTTTGGTGGGATATTGACTATGTGTAAGTTCATTGGCAGTACAATTTTCAGAACATTGAACCATTGCTTAAAGTGAATTTTGCAGACTTGCACTTTCGGTGTGTTGCAGGTGTATCAACGGAAATAAAACAGCCATTTCACAACTTATTAACTGTTCATTGAAGTATTTTGAACTCTGTTTTAAAAAAACCCCTCTTGTTTCGCGTTGCATTTTTGTAATTTCCAAATCGAGGTTTCGTTATCCTTACCCCACAAGTTATTCACATTTGAAAAGTGTTTAAAGATACCATACGCAACAGCCTTAAGTTCCAAATTCATGATTGCCTGAACTGAATACTTATTCCCACAAGTTATTTACATTTGAAAAGTGTTTAAAGATACCATACGCAACAGACTTAAGTTGCAAATTCATGATTGCCTGAACTGAATACTCATTCCCACAAGTTATTTACATTTTTTTTCTTTAAGGGCTTAAGAAAAGTTTTTAGGAAGGATCTTGTAAAAGGTTAAAAAGGTTAAACTTTGGAAACGTTCGCATAAATCTACCACGAACAATATTGTTTCAAAATTTTCTATTTCCATGTTACTTTCGCCTAGCAGTTTCAATTCAAATTAATCAAATTATTTGATTAATTCAATTAATTTAACTCAATTACGATTATGCCTGCCACCCAATCTTAGTAAAAGGTTGCATGTGCCCAATGCTTATTTAACAATAACTCATTTCATGACGCTTGTAGAAATTGTCGCATGCCTCTGATCTAGGTCTAGCATAACCTAGAGTAGTCACGCCGAAAATCACGAGTAAATTTGAAATTTCTTTATTTCTTTCACTTGTGCATTATATTTTTTGCATTTTTTTCTTCTGTCATTAAAAAATTGAAGATTTCTTGTATTTGAAATTCTTTGATTTTAGCAATTTATAAATATTTCACCAAAATGAGTTTCTTTCCTCCGCATTTCGGAAAAATGGCGAATGGGTGTAAAATCGAAATTCTCTAAGTGAGGAAATTCAAAAAAAGTTTAATTAATTTTTTAAATATTAATTATGTTATATATTATTATAACAGTTTATCAATTCGAACCAAATTACAGAAAAAGGCATTTCTATCGAATCTAGAAGATTTAATCAGACAAAATGTGTATTTTTCAAACATGAAAAACGACTAATTACTGACTACACTTGTCTTAGACAAAAGATATTTCTAATTTCTTTTAGCTTCATCCGACTTTTATTTCTTTATTAGTTTATGAGTTCCAATAAAGTTATAAAAAACCGGGCCTGTATATCGAATCTAAAAGATTAAATCAGCCAAAAGTGTATTTTTCAAACATGAAAAACGACTAATTTCTGAAAACACTTTTCTTGAACAAAAAATATTCCTGAAATTTTTTGGCTCCACCTAACTTTTTTTCTTTATTAGTTTATTAATGAAAATTGAATTACAAAAAACCGGGCCTTTATATGGATTCTAAAAGATTTTATCAGACAAAAAGTGTATTTTTCAAACATGAAATTTGACTAGTTCTAACTACACTTTTCTTGAACAAAAAATATTTCTAAAATTTTTTGGCATCTCCTGGCTACCTTTAGTTTCTTTATATATAAATTGGAACCGAATTACATAAAACCTTGCTTTTATATCAAATTTATAAGATAGTATCATCCAAAATCTCTTCATCTCTAGATGAAACATGAAAAACGTCTATGTATTTTCTAATTTCTTTTTTGCCCGAAAAACCAAATTTCTCTGTGTAAAAAGTTTTTAAATTTTTATTAATTTTTTTGTTTTTTCAAAATTCCTAAACTTTATTTATTAATATTTTTTTAAAAGGATGTTAGTATTTATAATTTAACAAATTGTTTTATGTATATTTTTTCCTTATTTTTTTTCTATTTTCCTTTTGTTATTTTTAAAACATTTTTCGTCCTTTAACTTTATTTTATTTCCTTTTTTTTAATGATTTTTTTTTATTTTCATATTTTTAACTGGTATTTTTAGATTTTGTATTTGAAGTTTGATAGTTGAAGTTAAAAATGTTGGAGGTATAATTTATTTTAAAATGAATGTTGAGAATAAATGATTTACTCAATAGACCTATCTCAAAAACATTATTTTTTACTCCTTGTTTAAAAAGTTGATATTATGTAAAAAAAGTTATAACCGTTTTTCTTCTTTCTCACATGTTGTAAAGAAATGATAAGGTTAGTAGATAAACCTTTGAGCAAAGTACCTTTGTTAGGTATTGTATTTGTGTTGCGTGTTGGTAAAAGCGAGTTGTTTGTTAGGTTTGGTCGATATGCGTTAATATATAAGTTCAGTTGTGTATGTTTAACAGAGTTTAGATCGTGTGTGAATTGTTTATCCAAAAAAAAAAGAGTTACTTTAATTGTGTAATTTATAGCTATATATTTTAATATTTTTTTACTTGACAAATAGAATTTTATTTGTATTAAAACAACATTTTTATTTGAATACAAGCTTTCGAGCCCGCCTTCGGCGGGCATCGAAATCTAGTGGCGTGCCATCAACAGTATTTTTTGATCAAAAGTATTCTCTGACTGAAAGTATTTTTTAAAAGCATGCACTTTCCGACAGAAAGTATTTTTTGACAAAAATTATTTTCATGCAGGTGTTTGAAACAAACTTGGGTGTACTTTCGAAAAGCTTGAACCTCAAATCTTTTTAATATTTCGTATGCTTACGTAATTTGATGCGCTGTTTACAGATATCATAGTGAAAAGTGTGTGTATATGTAAGTATGTGTTTGTGTGTATATGTGTGTGTATGTATATATGTATATATGCGTGTTTATGTGTATGTATATGTGTATATGTATGCATGCGGTATAAACTTTATTCTTTTACTTGAATGTAAAGTTATATATATGTGAGTGTGTGTGTATATATGTGAGTATGTGTTTGTGTGTATATGTTTGTGTATGTATAAATGTATATATGCGTGTTTATGTATATGTATATGTATGTATATGTGAAAATGTGACTTAGTTGTATATCTCAGTTTCTAAAAATATTTTCTAAAATTTTTTTTTTATAAATCTAAGTTGAGTGTCACTCTAATACTCTGCCAAATTTCACATGAATCGGCTGAGCCGTTTTTAAGTGATGCCCGTACAAAAAATCCTGGACAGACAGACAGAATTTTTTTTTTGCATTTTCGCGATACTTATCACTCAAAACGAAAAAGTATGTAAAAATTTTTGAGTTTGGCGCAATGTACAGACAAAATGTTGATTTTATTTATATAGATTTACTTGGCTTTAGAACAATACATAGTTTTTCATTTTAAAAAAATAATATATTGTTTTCAAATTCCATTAATTCATAATATTTAGAATCATTGACAATTACTTTTGCTACTGTTAATTTTACGGTGCTACACTGAGAGACTTTTAATTACAGTTCTTGCTTTTTTCAATTTCTATATTTGTAATAAAAAGTAAGAATTTAGGGATAATCGAGGTTCGATCATAATAGTTCTTTTAAAAAAAAAGAGATTGTGTTACCTTGTTTTTTATTATTGTAATTTCGTGAGAAAAAAATTAATATATATAATTAGAATTAGTATTATTTGAGGTTATAAAAAAGTAAATGTGAAAAAGCGATATTAATTTTTAACACATTTTGATCTATTTATTATGGCATGTCTAAAATTTTATTAGACTTTTTCTAGGACAGTTTTTCGAGTAGCCATATAATTTTTTTTAATAATTTTAAAAAAAAACCAATGTTGTAACCCTAATAGTGTCCAAAATACAATTTGTCAAAGTTGACCACTTTTCTGAATAAATGTGAGCAGGCCTATTTTCTTCGTATAATAATTTTTTGTTTTATCTTTGCAATCTTAACGCACAAAAAGGTTGTCTGAAGATTATTAAGTAATAACAGCTTTGAAACCATTCTGCTGCTTTGATCGTGTGCCCTTAGTTTTCCGGGGGGTAGGGTATATAATTTACTATATAGAAATTGTCTTATTTCAAAATTCTTCAAACTTGGTATATGAATAATATGATTAAAATATAATTAATGATTAAACCAGTATGACGCTTGGATCATGTGACCCCCCCCCCCCCTCAGTATGCCATTTATATCATTCCTCCCCTCCCCTCGGAAGACAAGTGGGTGGCTACGATCCAAGGCACAGCCTTTTTTTAAAAGTCATATTTCTAAAAATGTTAATCGTACATTAAGTAAATTGGCCACATCCTAAGTTTGGAATGTTTTAAAGTAAGTCGATTTACATATGCTAAAAATGACATGCTCCCCCCAGCAGATTGTGATAATTACACGATCTAAGCGGCAGACTAATTTTAAAACTCACATTGAACTCCGAATAGATCGTGCGACAAGTTTTGTGTGTTTTGAAATAAGTCAATATGCATGTTAAGAACTACCTACATATTGTGGGGTTCCCCCACCCCTCCGGTCACGCCATCTGATTGGCAGACTTATAAAGTAATTTTATCATCATATTCAACTATTCATTTAGGCATGTAAGAAATGTTTTGAAATAGTAAAATTTTTTGTGAGAGTAGCTCTCGGATTAAAAGTTTTTAAGTTTTGGTAAGAAGCTATAAGCATTTTTAAAAAAATTATAATATAATACAGTAAAATTTAAAAATAAAATATTGTTTTATGCCTAACGCACAATTTAATAATCTTCAGACAACCTTTTTGTACGTTAAGATTGCAAAGATATAACAAAAAATTATTATACGAAGAAAATAGGCCTGCTCACATTTATTCAGAAAAGTGGTCAACTTTGACAAATTGTATTTTGGACACTATTAGGGTTACAACATTGGTTTTTTTTTAAATTATTCAAAATTTAGTGGGCTTTAACTTTTCTGTGGACCACTTTTTCGAAAAAAAGTTGAGTCAAAAACGGTACACAAAAAACTCAAAAATATAGATTTTTGGCTAAAATCACGAAAAAACGGGTTTTTTTCAAAGGTTGTATCTCAGTCAATATTGTAGTTACAGGGATCTATTTTTTTTAAATTGATCAGAATTTTATACACTTTCTTTTTTGTCATAACTATTTAGACGCTAAAATGTATTGGAACACATCAATTCACAAAAAACTGATTTTTGGCACAATTTTCAAAAGAAATTTCCGGGTTCCGGTAGGAGTTCGAAGTACCAAAGTTAGGTACTTTATTTGGACCCCAAAATGAAGCTTTTAAACGAATAAAACTTCAGTTCGAAGTTAAAACTTGAAAAAATTCTTATTTGACTGGACTAAATATACTTTTTATCGGACCCAGTAGTGTATGTAGGTATTAAAAAACTGAAAAGAATGGCATATATTAAATCTCTGATATACCTCCAAAACCTGGTTTTAGAGCCAAAAAACCGTTTTTAGGTAAATTCACGTACATAATACCTCGTAACTTCGTCATTTTTGGTCCGATTGTAAATTTTTTTTTATTTTGATTGTGAAAATCAGATCTTTAAAATCATGCAAGGTTTGGTTTTATATCATTTAAATTCATCAAGATGCAAGCCATGGGCGTACCCACAAAAGTTTATTGGTGGGGGTTTTATGTGGGAGTGAGAGAGACAACAATATATTGCTATCTCTTTCTCTTTTATATAAACTGACTTTCTAGGGCGGGGGGGGGGGGGCAGCGGCCCCCATGCCCAAACGTGTGTACGCCCATGATGCGGGCAAAAAATTTTAAGAAAATTTCATTTTTTCAATAATTCTTCAACTTTGACACTTATTTATGTGTCTTATCGTATTTTAATTATATTATTTCTCATCGTAGGTCAAAAGCCTAGTTAATTTTGCTTCAAATGACCCCTGGTTGAATAAAATTTGCTAAAAATTGTCTAAATTACTCTACTTTTAACTTTGTAATTACGTCATTAAATTTTGACGTCATGGACCGTTTTTCATTTTTTTCTCTAGCTTTTGAGTTGCAAGTTCATAAAAATTTTGGGTTTTGGTTCTAGATCAAAAATTGAAAAAGATTTTCTACCGACTGTAGACCTTAGCTTAAAAAAATGAATTGTTTAAAACGACCTTCTAGACCGCTATTTTAACTTTTTCAACATAGCAAAATAATTTTTTTATATTTCATTAGATACCTAATAATAATAAATAAACCGGTTTAATTGATTTTTTTTTGCTCCTTTAAAAAAATCTTAAAATTAGGTCTAATTTTCGTGCTTCACAGTGGTCTAACTCCTTAAAGCGAAACAGTTAGTTGAGCAAAAGTTGTCAGTAAGTAGCACCTGACTAGTACCTATAACGCACAAAAATTCATGAATTTACTAATTTACGTTAAACGTATGTCAAATTCTGAATAAAACAATTCTTTAAAAGGTCAATATGTTTTTCAAACCATTTTTTTCTCAATCTTGAATCATTAAAGTCGATATCGATAATATCGAAAATCTCGGAAGTCCTTTATTGATATAGTATCGAAATTTTTTTTAGAATATCGTCTTGATATCGTATTGAATTTCAAGACGATATCGAGACGATATCGATATTATACCGACATATCGTGAAGCACTAGTTATTTTACAACACTAAGGAACATTTTTTAGAGTTTAATTGCTTAATAGTACCTATTTTAATCCTTTTACGTCCGAGAATATTATAGATTTAATAAAACGACACTTTCGGACTGAAATTTGGATGTTTATTTACTAGAAGTCCAACGTTTCGAGAACTAACTGTTCCCCTCTTCAGGGATTATAATTTAAATACATATAAAAAAGTTTTTTTACTAAAAATTCATAAAAAAACAGTCAATATTCAAAGACAAAATTATAAATCACAATAAAAACATAATATAAATAAAAAATATAAAAAATACAATTTTACAATTTTTTGATAAAATTAGTTGATGTAAGAGAACTCTTACCTAGAGTTAATATAATCCATAGTTTATTAATAATCCTGACACATAACTTAAACTTTAACTTGAAAATATCAAGTATGTCAAAAAAATTTTAAAATTAACAGTTGTCACATAATTAAAATTTTTAGTGACTAAAAATTATAAACTGTTCATTTCACTGGTCAAATTTAAAACTGAGAATTTTGTTAATGATAATTTTACCTATCAAGTTTAGAGACCAATTATTAGTATTTGTAAATATTAAGGTTTTGAATGTACAATACAAATTTTAATTATATTTTGAATCTTTATAAGAATTTAATTAGGATATTGAAATAATATTTATTTTAAAAATTCAAGAATTGCATTGTATGATGTATTAAAATTTTCCAGATCATTTTTTACATTTATACAGTTATCACCTGCCTTTTTAATATGGACCATTTCTGCAAAATGTCTTTTATATTCATTAGGTTCATTATGCAATATTTCAAATTTTTCCCAAAGAATTTCATGAGGCGTATTATTATTTAATTTTCTATGTCTGCTGATGACGTTATGGTATTTTTCATTATAGCCAAAATTATCGTTATGTTCTTTTAATCTGATTCTCAATGGTCTGCTGGTTTGACCAACATAACATTTTCCACAAGAACACGGGATTTTGTAAACAACGTTAGGTTTGTCTATTGATTTTAATTGGTCTTTACCTAGTTTAATAAATTTATTTAGTTTGGAATTAACCTTAAAAATTGTTCTTATATTATATTTTGATAATAATCTTTTTATATTTTCTGAAATTTGGCCATAATACGGAATCGTTACAAAAGTATCCTTAGTATTGTAAAATAACACAAAAATTCAAAAAAAGTAAAAATAAACACTCTGACGAAGAAAAAACTGTAAAACAGTCCATGACGTCAAAATTTAATGACGTAATTACAAAACTAAAAGTGGAATAACTTAACAATTTTTAGCATATTTTATTCAACCAAGGGTAATTTGAAGCAAAATTGACTAAGCTTTCGATCTACGATGAGAAAGAATATAATTAAAATACGATAAGATACATAAATAAGTGTCAAAGTTCAAGAATTATTGAAAAAATGAAATTTTCTTAACGTTTTTGACCTGCATTTTCATTAAATTAAATGATATAATAAAAAATCTTGCATGGTTTTGAAGGTCTGATTTTCAGCTTCAAAATGAAAAAGAAAATTACAATTGGACCAAAAATGACGAAGTTACGAGGTATTATTTACGTGAATTTACCTAAAAACAGTTTTTTGGCTCTTAAACCAGATTTTGGAGGTAGGGGAGAGTCGCTAGTTGTGAGACGGGTTTTATTTTTGACCTATAAATTGGAAATAGGTAAACGAAATCGTAAATGAAATACACAGTTCAAAAAGTAACTTAAATACGCAACTTTTATTCATAGATAGTGTAGTGTTCAGATGAACACGAAAAATTTTATGTTCAATTTTCCGAGCACATCTTTTTAGTAAAAAAAAAAAGGTGTCCAGTTGTGAGACACTTACAAAGTATTGGAAAAAAGTTTTTTAGTCGATTCTCACACACAGTGTTGGCATCTAACACAAAAAATACATATATCCGCTTCGGTGTAGACACAAAAGTTGACTCGTACAAAAAGAAATGTTTTTATGTAAAATAATCAGCCTTTTTATATTTCGTGTAAAAAAAATCGACTGTCTCACAACTGGAGCCGTCTCACAACTGGCGACTCTCCCCTATATCAGAGATTTAATATATATGCTATTCTTTTCAGTTTTTTATTACCTACAACCTCCACTTGATCCAATAAAAAGTATAATTACTTCTTTTTATTTTGTAGCACCGTGTTATTAACAACTAACCTAAAAGTATGTAAAATAGCATGTGACGCTGACCAACTCAAGGTTACCGTTATGCAATAGTATGTGACGAAGCGTTTCGTCACGAACAAATTGTTATATTTTATTGTTGTTGACCACCGCAATTTGTGAGACCCCCAGGGTGACGGGTAGGACAACGTTTGCCACTACGTTAACCACCACCTCATCGGGGGTCGGACGAGGGGTACCGACGTTTGTGACGTGGGTGGGGGGGACTGGAAGTATACCAGCCCCAGGAGTGACTCCAGATATGTGGAGTATGAGACAGAGGGTATGAGCGTGGGGGTAAAGCCCAGATCAACGTGCAATTTATGCACAGCAGCAACTGTTGGAACTGGAACAATTGCGTGCGCACAATGCGTTGTTGTTGGAAAAACTCCACGGCAGTTCCCACAATTACCAAAACACGCATGCCCAGGACGAAGGGAGGGGGAAAAGTTGTCGGAGACATCCGATACACGTGAACCCCGAAGAAAATCGCGAATGGAACAAAAGAGGGGGTACAAATGATAATTTGAGACAAGGGAACACATCTCCCCCACCTCCGCCCCGGGAACTTTTCCGGAAGCAGAAGAGAGAAGGGGAAAATCTACCGGAAGTAGGAGTTCCGGTTCTAGTAGAAAAAGGAGACATAGACGCGTCGTGTTATCGTCAAGTGGGACGGAAACTAAGACCGACTCCACGCCGAATAGGAATAACGGTAGTAAGCGTTTTTATTTGAATATGAGTGGGAGGTCGAAAGTTGTGAAAATTTTATGGACTGGGACATTAAGTTTTGCGGAGGGGAGAAAGAGGACGCGGAGGAATTTTTAGAGGGTCGAGGATTGCAAGGAGTGCAACCTTTTAAGTGATTCATAAATTTTGACAGCCCTCCCGAGTGTTTTACGCAAAAATGCGAGCCGGTGGTTCCGGCTTGTGCCTAAGGACCTGTGTTCTTGGAACTCGTTAAAAAAACTTTTTAAACGAGAATTTTCGGTTGCTTTGGTGGACGATGATGTCCTCGATGAGGCACGTGCCAGGACACAGGCAAAAGGGGAAAAGATTTCGGATTTTATTTTGAACATGAGAGTTATTGTGGGACATCTGAGACATCCCATTTCTCGAGAATCCTTTTTAAGGATAGTATTCAAAGGCCTGACGCCGGGGTGCCGACGTCAATTGTCGAATTCCGAATTCGACAATATCGAAGAGTTAGAGCGAGTTCTGAGGCTAATCAACGCTATAAACGCGTGAAAGATCTCGATAAGAGATACGTCCCACATCCGTCTCGGCACAAGATGAGAATTCCGTCCGCGGCTCCGAGGGGAAATTTAAGAGGGCCAAAAATAGATGCTTTGCTGGGGGTCTCGGGTTCTGAGACAAGTGGGGAAGAAAGTGGGACAGTCCTTACTGTTCCAACGAAAAAGGGGGAAAATAAGAAAACTAAGGGGAATTCAGTCCACCCTGAGACACCCAGGGTAGAGAGGGGAACAATAGAAGAGAAAGTGGTTTTAGGGACAACTGGGACAGCGCCAATAGCGGCTGTTCAGCAGGTCCCAGTACAACCAACACCGGTGACGTATGCCAAAATGGTGGCAACCAACCTTCCTGTCCCATCGACTAGTGGTGGACGCAATCTGGGACAATCATTCCAGAATGGTCCCGTTGGATTAGGACAAGCTTAGAATCGCCCCTATGGAGGGGGACAAGTTCCGAATCGTACTTTTGGTGTGGGACAAATGGGACAATTTTTAGAAATTGTCCCACTTGTGAAGATCTGAGAACGATGTTGGGAAACGGGGCAAGGGGGGGATCGAGCAACCTTTCCCCGCCAGGGCCTTCGTCGGTGGGACAATAGCGGAAGAGGAAGTGAACCCGGATATCTTTTTCACTTTAATTCGCGCGGAAGATTATTTTGGAGGGGAGAAAGTGGAATCAGAAGAGAAAATAAACGAAGTAGGACATGGAGAGTACAGTGGGACAATTGGGACACAAGTCGAACAACAATATGGGGAACCCGAAATTCAAAAGGAATTTCAGCAAATTGAGGATGAAGTAGGGGAAGCAAGCGTCCCAATGTCCCAAAACCTACAACAACGGACGGTAGTGGAGGGAGAAAATGGGACACCCATTGAAGTGCTACCAGTGCTTCAGGTGGGAACTTAACCATTACTGGATCCAGCCATCCTTACTGAAGCTGGGACGCAATCCAGTAGTGATGAGACGGAACATCAAGAAAATGGGACACAAGTGCAAGAGTGTTTTGGAACTGAAACTTCTGATGTTCCATCAGTAAGTTCAGTCCAGGAGAGGGGTGAGACTGTAGGGAATACAGCAGCACCTGAAGTTACAGAGGAGAGGATAGATGCCTCATCCATGGAAAATCGTTATTTTCTGAATTATTTTTCGCTGGTTGGGCCGGAATTAGCAGAAAAATTTCGGGGTAGACTTACAAAAGCGAATACAGCCATTGGGAGCGCGCTTGGGGGATCAACAGCAGCATTGGGGAAATTGAGGTTATGGTTAACAGTAGATGGTTTTTCTCAACCGTTTGACTTACGGATCGTAGATAATTTGTCTTATGAAAGGCTTTTGGGTCAGGATTTTTATCGAGCGGCCGACATGGATGTGAGGTTAGGAAGGGGTATGTGGAGAGTTCAAGAGGGGGAATTGCACAAATTTTTGGAGTATGGAGAGCTGAGTCCAGAGGAGAGAAGTGGTATAGGAAATAGTGTAGAGAGGGATATTTTTGCGGAATGTGCGGGGATTTGTGAGTTATCAGAGGGGCAGAGATTGAAAATTCAAAAATTGGTGGATCAGCTGATTTTACCACAGGAGGTGGAACATGGTATGACTTCCTTGACGGAACATAGCATCAGAGTCACTGATCCAACACCAATTGAACATCGATCTCGTAGGATGTCGCCCATGATTTTAGAGTGGGCAAACCAGGAAGTACAAAAGATGTTAGAGAGGGGAGTGATTGAGAGATCGGCCAGTAAGTGGAGCAGTGCACCAGTTATCGTCAAGAAAGGAGAGGGATCATTGCGTTTCTGTATTGACTACCGAGATTTAAATAAAGTGACAGTAAGAGACGCATATCCCATTCCCTCCATTGACTCGATTTTGGATAAATTACGGAAAGCTCGTTATATTTCCAAGATCGACCTTAAGCAGGCTTACCATCAAGTTCCGATGTCCCCTGAGAGTCGCAAATATACAGCTTTTGCTATTCCTGGTTCGGGGTTGTAGCAGTTCAAAAGAATGCCATTTGGACTCAAAAATGCTCCGATGACATTCCAGCGGTTAATTGATTCGTTATTTGGACCTGAGTTCGAGCCTTACGTGTTTGGGTATCTGGATGCCATAATCATCGTTACTGATGATTATGAGAAACATCTAGAATGGTTAGAGATTGTACTGAGGAAATTGGCGGAGGCTGGGTTGGTGGTGAATTTCGGAAATGTGCGAATTTAGGTGTTCGAGAGTGTCATACTTAGGTTATGTACTCGATAGTCAAGGGTTGAGACCGGACCCAGACAAAATCGCACCAGTGGTTGATTATCTGGCACCAACTAATATAAAACAGCTCCGTCGATTTTTAGGTATGGTGGGGTGGTATGCGCGTTTCATAGAGCATGATAGCGAATTAAAAATATCACTTTTCAGGTTATTACAAAAAGGCCGAGCCATTGATATTTGTCTAAAAATTTTCTTGTGTATTTTGCCAAATTTTTCTGGCTAGGCAAAAATTGATTGAATTTTCATTATTTGACAAGTTGTAAGTAACGCGCAGTAACTTAATTTTTGTCCAATTTTGTTGGTTAATGGATGAAAAAGTTTGAAACTTTATCTAGAAACATGAAGAATAATTGATATTTGTCTAAAAACTTTTTTGTGTATTTTGCTAAATTTTCCTTCGAGGCAAAAATTGATTGAATTTTTATTTTTTGACAACTTATAAGTAACGCGCTGTTCTTCAATTTTTGTTTAATTTTGTTCGTTAATAGATAAAAAAGTTTGAAATTTTATCTAGAAACATGAAGAAGAATTGATATTTGTTTGAAAATTTTTTTGTGTATTTTGCCAAATTTTTCTGGCTAGGCAAAAATTAATTAAATTTTTATTTTTTGACAAGTTGAAAGTAACGCGCAGTGCTTTAATTTTTGTCTAATTTTGTTCGTTAATAGATTTTGGTTAAAAGTTTTTTTGTGGGTTTCCACACGTTATTTTTTTTTGTTGATTAGATTAAAATTGCTTACCTAAACGTGAATTACCTTTACTCATACCTAACTCACTCTGTGGGGATTTGGGAATGTTTTGACTCTTACACACTCAAGACTCTGCTCATTGATTGCTCGGTAATTGCTTGATGAGTTATCACCCGTTATGAGGGGTTGTCATTTCCCGAATTTTGGCATGTTAAAATAGCAAATAAGTTATTCAAATCAAGCATGATTTATTTTGATTGAACTGTAAGTGCTTCCCAGGTATTCCGACTAAGTTCTCGGTTTTTCTTCTTTTGTTGTGGTCACTAAAGTCTGAAATGAGATCAAAGAGAGGTTTTTAACTCTTAGTTCCCGGCAAGGCCGGGGATGTTGTGACGTGGTATTTTGTACGTCACAAAAATTCGCGTATCTTTTCTTTATTTCGGAACAGGAGTCAAAATACCTGGGAAAGAGCACTATAATAATTTCTTTTATTTGTTTAATAATTACGTTTATTTGTTTCTTTGTTTTATGAGCAAATAAATTACTTAATGGACAAGAGTGGAAAACTTTGTCCGTAATTTGAATTGAACTTCGCGCCGACCGCCAGAAGGAGACAGCTGTCGGAGTACCTGGATCGACAGTGGGTGCCGAGTTTTCAGAGTGCCACAATGGTTCTAAAAAGTTGGAATTTTGTTTGTTTGGCACCATTTCTGGACTCTAACTCGAGGATTTGGGAGAGTTGGCCTTTTTTATGGAAATTAGTTGTTTTGAGCATCTCTTCCCAAGTTAAAATGTATTATTCCGGTGCACGGAATGGTAGCTGCCGGGGCTCCTCAACAACTAGTCTCTTCAATGGTTTTTCAACTCGGCTGACGTACGATCACGTGACTGAAGCCAAAATTACGTGATTGGTCGGAGAAATCGAAGTCAAGAAATACTAACGCCGTTTCCTCACTCTTGTTCCGAATGTTATCGTAATGAAATCAAAAGACACATTGCCTTAAAGTTTTATTTGTAAATTTTAAGTTGTTTAAATTTTTTTATTATTAAATACTGAACTATGGCAAAAGTTCTATCAACTATTGTAGAGAAGGTGAGCCTTTCTTTTTTTCTCACAAAAGAGTGGCCAAAAGTGTTAGTTTTCTGATTTTTTAATTTTTAGGTTAGAATCTCGGGATTCGATTAAAGTTCGGTTTTAGTTTAAAAAGTGCTTTTTCTCAGTTTTAAATACTAGATATGAGTATAATAAATTTTTCTCTGTCAATTAACTAGAATTTTTCTTATGTTTTATTGTTAATTCTTGAGTAAATTAATGATTCTTGTGAACTTCCGGAACATGTGCTTAGCCTTTCCGGTAGCGGCATTTAGTTTATATCGAGTCAAAACTAGGTAAATTTCTCAAAACTAATTTATGTAAATTGTTTTATCTTGATTAATAAATTTTGTTTGCCGTACTTGAGGCAATTTATCATAAAATATCTGATCTTACAATGGCATTTCTAACCTCGAACTTTCAACCTGATTCCCGGAAGTCTTTCACGCTCTTGAGTTATTAAAGTGATAATTAAAAATAAAATAAATTTTGTTAAATAAATAAAAATTAAATAAATAATAGAAATTTATGGATTAAACTTTATTTAGCTGGCGCCCTTGATTTTTAAAAGTATTAAGTCTCAATGAATTTGTTGTTTTGTGAATTGAAAATTCCGGTTGTGTTAATTAAGAATAATTGCTTAATTGTGATCAGAGATTAGGCAATTACATTCTTACAAATAAAAGCACAAAATTTTTATTTCAGAGTATATTTTACCATTTTAGATATTTTTGAGAATTTTTTTGCGCAAATTCATATTTTGCTTTTTAATTTTTTCCGAATGTTATCATTTAGGGTGGTTCTCAGGGATTGATAACTTTTTTCATTAATTTACAAAGTTAGGGTGTATATTTCTGAGTATGTTTGACTCTTTCAGATTGTGATCTGATTTTTTTTGTGAGAATTGCTACATTCCTTTATAATTTTATCAGAATATTATCCTTAAGGGTGGTTTTCATGGGTTGATAATTGTTGTTATTAATTTAAGTAATTAAATTGTATATTTCTGTGTATCATCAACCATTTTAGATTTTGATTAGATTTTTTTGTGCAAATTTATTGTTGTGCCCCCGTCTGCTACTAACTGTCGTACATTTTTATTTTTTTTATCTTAATCTCTCAATTTAGTTTTTGTGTAATTGAAGTTTTATTTTTTAAATTGTTAATTTTGTGGTAGATAAATATTTTAATTTTTTTATTTGGATTTAATTTTTAAATTTAATTTAATTAATTGTAACATTTCGTTCTTAAGAAATGAAATAATTATGCTTTCAATAATGATAAGAATTACTTAATCAATTATTTTTATTTAAACTATTGATTTTTGTACTTGTATATTCTTTAAGTCTACATGAGTGATTTGATTTTGTTGCGTAAATGCACGTGACCCCCTCTGATTGGTGGTCAATCTTTGCAGGTTAGTTGGCTTAAACAACTTACTTTTTTCGCTATTTTTATTATTAATTTGCTAATTTTTAAAGATTATACAAGTGGGGAGCAAATTCGATTTTTCTTCAATTTTCGCCTAATTGACAGGGTTTAATGTGAACTTGTATAATTAATTCAATTTCTATTTAATTTTCTTCTTTTTTATTAATCGAAGTGATAAAATTGAATTACTATTTATTAAATATTGATAAATTTATTTAAAAAACAATATTATTTACATAAAATTCATCAACTTGGAATAATAAAAGTAAAAAGTTACATTTCAATATTTTATAAATAGACTTTAGAATATACATTATCCATTATTATTATAAATTATACTTTTATTTACCAAATTCAGTTGCATAACAAAAATTAAAAATTGTTTCCATTATCAATATCATTTTATTTTATAGTAAAATACACATGTGTATTTGTGATTTGAGGTTATATTTCATTTATTTTTTAAATATTTGTGAAATTTTAAATCCAATTTAATAAATTAAACACTACTTGTTTATTATTAACAACTAAATGTTTTTTTAACTTTCAAAAGAATGTTATTAAGTGTTTCTTTTTATTATAAATTATATTTACCTGTAAATAAACTAAACTAGAAGAGAAAACCTAAAATAATCACTACCTTGAAATAAAACAAAAAAACATTAACAAAAGTGTTTTTATTATAAAACATGTTTATTTTCACATCTGTCAACTCAGAATATAATAATTGCATAAGCAACTAACATATAACCTAAATTCTCACTTCAATATTACACATGTTTAAATACTTTATTATTTTACTTAAAACAATAAAAATTATAATTTAAAATTTATATTATTATTACTATTATCATTATCATCCATTTGTACTACAACAATTTTTAAATAAATTATGTACAATTTAAATCATCACTTTAAACACTTTACATACTGCACTTTAAATCAATATAAACAATTCACATAACCTCTTCTGTCAGTGATTGAAATATATATTGAACGGGCGTGTTATTCTTGGGTTCACCCATTTTCCAAAAGAATTATCCAGGAAAATTATCCGAGAAAATTGGAAAGTTTTGTCTTCGACTTGGTGAGTAAAAATTCAAAAACATTGTTACGTTTTCCGTGGAATTCCCCTTTGTGAATCTTGAGTATAAGTAGGTGGTAAAGTAAGAAAATAATAACAGAAGAGTTTAAATTAATGAATAATAAGTGCAAGTGTTATAAGTATTGGGTGAGGTATCCATTTTATTGTTTCGTGGACCTTTGTAACTTGGCTGCCACATCTAATTCTTATCCATCCAACAAAAATAGTTCTCCCAGCCATCTAATTGGATGGCGCTGGAGAGTTCAACAAAAATAGCTGTCTTATCCAATAGGCAGGTGCAGGTATCCAACTGATTTTCTGCGTGAGAGAGTGAGAGAGGTAGCGCTATTGTTGATATTATAGTGTTATTTTTTTCTCTCTTATATATGACCCCTCCCCCTCTGTCGATGTCAATTTCTTTCGATATCTCATCACTAATCTAAAATGAATTTACACCGAACTGGGTGTCCAATAGGTGCTATTAGGTTTTATGAGGGTTTCTGAGTGCGCTGGGGCATAAACACAACCTCAGATTACATTTTACACGCAGTGCCGGCTTTAGGGTAGTGCGCGCCTGTGCGGCCGCACTAGGGCGTTGAGTCTTAGGGGTCGCTGTGATTTTCAAAGGGGTGGTTTCAGAAAAATTCGACAACTAAAAAAAAAAAGGTAGACACTGACAACAAGAGAGAAAAACTACTAAAAAGGGCGCTATACAAATTCTCGCACTGGGGCGCGAAATAGCTAAAGCCAGCACATTACACGGAAAAAAATAACCTGTGTAATCCACAGAAATATTTGTGTCATCTCCCTGCCGATAGGAAATACCTAAAAAATGACTGTCTAAAATGACTAAATGAATTCAGTCATTTTTGAGGTACGATTTGAATGATTCCGTACTTAAAAAATGTCCAACGAAAAAGGGATCCGAAAGGTTAGTTTATGGCTATTTATGACCGTAAATTTTAAACCCTGAAGAATGTTATTAGGCTTTTACCCTCGCATAAAATGAAAAGTTCTTTTACAGTCCTTTTTTCAATTCTAAATTATTTATATTATTTATTGAAAAATTATACTCGTTTTTCAATAAGTTAGTTACTTATCTGTTTATATGAATAAGACTTCTTTTGAATCAAAATTAAAAAATGATATCAGATTTTTAATATCTTCTACTGTTTACGAGTTACGCTACTATTCTTTTAATTGTAAGGCCTTTGCCAAAAATTTAACATCTCCATAATGGTCAGAAATTACAGATTCTAAATTTAAAAAAACCGAAATTCTAACTTACAAATTAGAAAAATCTTATTTTTTACCAGTACATTTGTCGCAGTTGAGATATTGAGAAAGGGGCGAGCTATGTCGTAAAACTTTCAAACATCTGGAATAGATTAAAAATCAGAAATAAAAATTTCTCCTATTTTCTAATTATAAATTTATAAATTGAGAATTTGCACTCTACGTGTTTTAACGATTATGTGTATCTAATTTTTATTCCCAAAATTTTATTTTTTATAAAAAATAACAATATTTATAATAATTGATTGTCATTAAATTTTATTCATTTTGAGAAAAAATTTGGATATTTATAATCGTGAAAAACAAGATTTATAATTTTTCAATTTTCAATTTCAAATTGGCAAATTGCAAAATTTTTGAGTCATTAAACTTTTGGGTGATCGAAGACATAAATGAAAAAAATTTCCTGGTAGGCATCCATATATTCCAGTTAAACGTATTTATGATCCTATTAAAACATAAATAAGTACTTCCGAAATTTAAAAAGACTACCTACTTTGAGTAAGAAGTGGTATCTAGCATTGTTAGAGTAAAAATGACTAAAAAGTATCGAACCAGTCATATTTTGGATATACATTTTAGGTATATCGTATCGGCAGGGCTACAAATGGAGATAATAGTTACTACAAATAGTTTAGTTTGTGAAATACACAAATAAATTTGTGTAATACACAAATATGTTTGTGGACTGCATAAATAAATTTGTGGATTTTATAAATAAGTTTCTGGAATACACAAATAAGTTTGTGGAATTTACAAATCAGTTTGTGACTGACAAATTTGTACGTATTTGTGAGCACCATTTTTTTCCGTGTAGTCACGAGACTGGCGTGAGAGAAATCTTAGCCAACTACTACACCGTAAAAAATGAAAAAAATAAAATACATTCTTTGAGGTTAGAAGTACAAGTGGACATGTAATTTTACAAGTTTCATAGTGGTAAATGTACGCGGCGTGGAAATAGTACAGAATTAAACTGCCACAGAGTTGCTTTCGAGGTAGGTAATTTTCGAACCTATTTTGAAAGAGAGACTTTTCATTTATAATGTAAATTTACATGAAGATGTGAAATTATATTATCTTAATGTCACAAACCAAATCAATCAACCAACTTACATTTATAAACGTTAAATTGACGTGTTTCAAAATACAGTAGAACGTCTCTAGTTTTAAGGTCCTATCGTTTCAAGTTTCTCCTATTTCAACCCCCCACCACGTAACTAAATCATGAAGTCGGTAAATACTAAATACTCGATAAAGGTGGTAAATTTAAAAACACTTAGGAAAAATGACTTCTATTATTATTAAATAATCATTTTATATTTTAATATAATTATGAATTTAGTTTATTAAATAATTAAACGAAAATTAACAATATAATTATGAAAATTGTGATAAATTTAAAAAATACTTACGAAAAACGACTTCTATAATTATAAAGTAATTAATATTATAATAAAAAGTTTTATTGTAACTCATACTAATTTTCTTCAAGGCAAATGTAAGTTTTTTATACAAAAACAAATAATACTTCTTAGCATTTGTTTATTTATTTTTTTTTTTAAATAAACTTTTTAATTAAGGGCATGTGGTAGTCGTCAACTTCACAATATTGTCATAATTACATGTATTAATTTCCACCAATTTTCTAGTAAAATACAAAATAATTTTATATGAAATTAAAGGACATAGTAAATGGGACCTAGGCGCATTGGCGTCCAGTCCGCTCGAGCCTGAATTTAGATTAAAAATAGTATTTTTATAAACTGCCAAATATGACATTTTTGTTCTCGCATTTGACATTTCTCAATTAGTTAAAAGACGATCGAAGTTCATTTTAAAGATTAAAAATTAAAATAGAAATGCAAATATGATAAATTATTTTCCTATAGTAGAAATTCCCGTTCAAATACCATTATTTGTTGTGATTAAAAATTACACAGCCCCACAAAAAAAAAAAGTGTCATGTACTTTTGACCGGAATACCCTAGCCCTATGTATTTTGACGCGCTGAACACGAATCCGAAGTCAGTTTTGCTCCACCACGTCAGGATTTTTTCCTAACCTCAAAATCAATAAAATGACACTTCTTGTTCATTAGCATGTGAACCCGACTTAACATTAATACATGCCTTTGGCGAATAGAAAGCTTGGATTGTGACCTTTAAAACGCTTTTTTAAAAATTGTTCTACGATGATTTTTAACCAAGTTATGATGTTTTATTTAAAATCATTTTTTTCCATTACACCATACCACATCAATAATTGAAGTGTTATTTACATTTGGAAAAAATTTATATTTTAAATAAAACATCATAAGTTCGTTAAAAATCATCGTAGAACAATTTTTAAAAAAGCGTTTTAAAGGTCACAATCCAAGCTTTCTATTCGCCAAAGGCATGTATTAATGTTAAGTCGGGTTCACATGCTAATGAACAAAAAGTGTCATTTTATTGATTTTGAGGTTAGGAAAAAATCCTGACGTGATGGAGCAAAATGGACTTCGGATTCGTGTTCAGCGCGTCAAAATACATAGGGCTAAGGTATTCCGGTCAAAAGTACATGACACTTTTTTTTTTTTGTGGGGCTGTGTTATATAATAAGAATATATATTACTAAAAACTCCCTAAAGAATATTGCTGATGAAAAAAAAACTAAAATACTATTTTCTTTGCCTTTTTATAAAAAAAAAATATCAATACAAAAAGATACAAGATTAAAATTCCTTTTTACATTATTTGTAATAAAATTATGAAAACACTAGAAAATATTTAAAATTCCAATTTATTAATTTTTTTAATTTTAATCATACATATAATACATAGAATTTTTATGGAAACAATTTAATCAAATCGCATAATTCTTTCTTTTTACAATAATAATAATGCTCATAACAATAATAATAATAATAATCATAAAAATAACAATAATTAGTAAACTACTTTCGAAAAATTTATTTTCAAAAGACATATACAACATACATACAGTGTTGTAAAATTAGAGAATACTTTTAAAATAAAATACGTGATAACAATAATACACAAAAACCTGAAATGCTCAAATCGTTGCATAAAAATGCCATTTTTTAGCTCAATTTGTAAAAAAAATAAAAAAATCGGTATTATTATGCAACGTTTTGAGTTCCTATGGTTTTGTGTGAACAACGTAAATAACAATACTAAAAGTGACAATAATAATGTTAATAATAATAATAATAAAACTAAATAATAATAATCCTAATAAAGAAGGAGGATGAAAAACGGCAAAAGTATCAAGACCTGCTGTTCGAATTGAGGAGAATACACAGAGGCTATAAAGTCCATTTAGTTGTCCTTATTCTCGGCTGTCTAGGGGGGATGAGAGATTCATTTGTTAGCCAGCTTCAAAGAGTTCCAACCTGCGAGCGTCAAGCTGACGCATTGGCAGGTCGAATGCAGAAGGCAGTTCTGCTGAGCTCTCTTCATCTGGTCAGGCAGCACTGTTCTTCATAATATAACATCACGAAGGTAGCTCTAAAAAAGCATCCAATAGCGTTCCTGGCCACCGCGTAAGAACAACAGCGGCAACGGACAGGAACACCTACAGAACAGTGAACTGAAAACACCTCGAGCAAAGGAATCGCGCTATTGCTTACCTTTCAGGACGGAAGGAGCAAAAGCGGATAAGAATACGTAAGGCAAGAATGGGAGAGGTTGTTTTAGTGAGGTATTACCACAGCATGTGGTCGAGTCCCACACGAACAAGTGCGTAAATGCATTTTTTCCTCTCCTAAACTTGTTTTGTAAAAAAAAAAAAACCTAAATAATAATAAAACTAAAAGTAAATAACAATACTAAAAGTGACAATGATAATGTTAATAATATTAATAAAACTAGTAATAAAAACGAAAATTACAATCATAATTTTAGCGTAACTAAGTAAATAAAACTGATGGAAATTTATTTATTTATTTCAGCCAAACTTAAAATTATGCTCATTTAATAAACATCCTGTTTTTATGACAATGAAAAAGCAACAATTCATGTTGAATAATTTCTAGCAACAATTACTTTTAGCACCACAACAGCACCAACAATAAGTGTTGTAGTTTGTAGTAATATTATATTTGTAATGAACCAGGCCACAACAGTTCAAGCAATCACTGAAATGAAATAACCAAGCTCTTGTCTAAACATTTCTGGGAAACATTTTATAAATAATTCATTAGCAATACATCAGCAACAACAACAGCAAATGTTGTAGCAACATCATTTCTGTGATATCAGAAATCACCAGAAGTAGAGCAAGCATACAAGTGAAAAAGTTTTATATAAACTTTACAGGCAAGCTGTTTATGTGCAATTTATTAGCACTACAACAGCAGCGGCAACAACAACAAGTGTTGTAGTAACATCATTTTTGTGATGTAGCAAGCCAATTAAAATAAAGCAATTGTACAAGTAAAAAAGCAACGATTTTGTAAAAACGTTTTAGGCAAGCAGTTTATGAGTAATTTACAAGCACTACTACAGCATGAAAAACAACAGCAAGTGATGTAGCAACATCATTTCTGGGATGTAGCATGCCAATGAAAGTGAAACAATCATAAAAGTGAAAAAGCAACGCTTTTGTACAAATGTTTTAGGCAAGTAGTTTATGTGTCATTTACTAGCACTACAACAGCAGCAACAACAACAGCAAATGTTGTAGCAACATCATTTCTGTGATATTAGAAATCACCAGAAGTAGAGCAATCATACAGGTGAAAAAGTTTTATGTAAACGTTTCAGGCAAGCTCTTTATAAGTAATTTACAAGCACTATACAACAGCAGCAAAAACAACAGCGAGTGATGTAGCAACATCATTTCTGTGATGTAGCATGCCAAAGAAAGTGAAGCAATCATAAAAGTGAAAAAGCAACGATTTTGTATAAACGTTACAGGCAATCAGTTTATGTGTCATTTACTAGCACTACAACAGCAGCAACAACAACAGCAAATGCTTTAGCAACATCATTTCTGTGATATTAGAAATCACCAGAAGTAGAGCAATCATACAGGTGAAAAAGTTTTATGTAAACGTTTCAGGCAAGCTCTTTATAAGTAATTTACAAGCACTATACAACAGCAGCAAAAACAACAGCGAGTGATGTAGCAACATCATTTCTGTGATGTAGCATGCCAAAGAAAGTGAAGCAATCATAAAAGTGAAAAAGCAACGATTTTGTATAAACGTTACAGGCAATCAGTTTATGTGTCATTTACTAGCACTACAACAGCAGCAACAACAACAGCAAATGCTTTAGCAACATCATTTCTGTGATATTAGAAATTACCAGAAGTAGAGCAATCATACAAGTGAATCAATTATTTGATATTTTGAATATTATGTTGGTTAGTTTCTTCGAATTGCTTGATATTGCTGTCAAGAGAAAGTTTTACCCTTTCATTTGTTCAGTTTATTTACAAAAATACGATGTTCAAAATAAACGATCAAAACAAACTTTCTAACCAACATAAAATTCATAATACAAAACATTATCAGATATGAATTTCTGTTTTTAAGTCTTGTACACAATCTTGGTAACATAAAATAATGCGTGTTACAGAAAAAACATTAGGCAATAAATATCTAAAGAAAGAATTCTGAAAATATTTTTTTTTATATGATATACATATACAAGTTATGAAAACCCATTAAACGAAATAAAGGATTAATTTAGTAGGAACGATCAGAGGAAGGCAGTGGAAAAAATATTCCAAATTTTTTGTCGTCTAACAACTTTGCGACGTTTCGTTGCCCTGGTTCGGCAACCTCATCAGGCTTAAGTAATAAATTATTACTTAAGCCTGATTTTAACAAAAACACAATTTTAAAGTGTGTGTGTCTTCAAAAAATGTGAATTCTAAACAAAAAATGAGGATTTAAAAATTTATTACTTAAGCCTAATGAGGTTGCCGAACCAGGGCAACGAAACGTCGCAAAGTTGTTAGACGACAAAAAATTTGGAATATTTTTTCCACTGCCTTCCTCTGATCGTTCCTACTAAATCAATACAATATGGAAGGGATAAATTCTTTTTGTTACTAAGAAATAGAAGATTAATTATTTTACAAAGCAGGTGGCAGAGAAAGAAGAAGAGAGACCACAACAGCTCAAGTATTTAATTTTCAAAACTTGTAAACTGATTTTTCTATATAATACTGATTTAAATAAGTGTAAATTATGTAATAAAAGTAAATGAAATTATACTAATTAAAACGTAATCTGAATGATAGAAATAACGTTTACTTTTTAATAAAAATCACAATTAGCATAGTATATACAATATATTCGTTTCTAAAACATTTAAATCATTTAATGTGAAGAAGAAAAAACACTATTTACAATTAAAAATATATCCCATTACATTACGTAGTGTTTTTCAAAAATAAAACTATAATTAAAATTTTTTAGATATTCAGCAGCTTATTTTCTAGCTATAAAAAAGTCCATAAAAATTATTAAGTCCATGTAAAAATATAAATCATTTATAGAAAAATGCAAAAATTATTATGGATTGTAAAACAGAAAATAGAGGTCCTTTTTCATTACGGACATACGCACAAAAAATTAAAAACAAAATAATGTGAAACATAATGGCTTTTAATTCTTTAAATTACATAAAGCTTTAATGATCAACAAATTATATTATTTTATTAATTTATAATATCAAAAATAGTTAATTCCTAATTTTAAATTTAATATTTAGAAACAACGAAGATTTAATAAAGTCACCAACGGCTACAAAAAAAGTAACAAATAAACAAGTACAGTTCCTAATGGACATACCCAGAGATAAGAACAAAAGAAAGAATAATTAGAAAAAGGAAAAATAAAAAAGAGAAAATAAAAGTAAAAAAAAACATCAAAAACACCATAAACAAATAAGGTACTTTTAATTGAAATTTTTAAAAATTTAAATACAAATAAATAATGTATTTTGTACTTATAATATTAAACAATTCGTACAAGTAATACGTAACAAGAAAAAAATTGATTATTAAAAAAATGTTTTCCATATCAAACGCTATTTTAATTTTCTATTTCTGTTACACGACTATTCAAAGTTATTTCTTTCTTCTAAATTTTTTTTATTTGGAATTTTTTGACTAGCGGGTTTCTGTAGCTGTAAATCTTATTGGAAAACTTTAGTAAAATTTAACTCCCCCTACAGGATTCTATAAAACTTGCACATTTTTACAGTTAACTTATAAGGAAAGTTAACGTCTTATACTTTATTTTCTAATTCACTTAAAAATAGTGCGTGCAAAACTCACTTTTTTTATTTACATTTTCAATTTCAAAAATTTTACTCATAAGGTTCGCTGCCTTAAACTCCTCACATTATTACAAGTGTAATATGAGGCATTCTCTGAGCAAAAAGCCACCCTAAAAAAAAAGTTGCCTAATGTTTTGGTCAATGATATGTAGTCAAAAAACAAAAATTTTAAGTGGGTTCTTAGGTCTGTGTAATGCGTGGTTGCCATGTTATCAGGGGCCCAATTTGATTGCAGAGTTATTTTCAACTGCCAATAACTTTTAACCGGATAAATTGATTTAAAAATCTTATGGGTGTTTTTTGTTCAGAATTTCCTAAACTTTCAAATAAAATTACTCATTATTTTTATAATTTTATTTTTGACAAGAAAAATGCATAAAAATGTTTGTTTTTTAATTTTTGACCAACACTCCCCCCTAGGAACTTTTCCATAGCTACCTAGAAATGATCCTTATATTATAAGCTTTTCAACCCCCTAAATGCCATTTTGGGAGAGCAAGATTTGTAGAAGCTATAGGTGAATGTGTGTTACAGTACACCTTACAAATTTGCATCCAGTTTTCTTTTATAGTCTTAAATGATTTTAATGTTACCAAATTTCTATACTTGAACAAAAAAGTGAAAAAATAGTATATATTGTTTTTTCTACAACAAAAAGAACGATTTGTAAGGTGTACTGTAGCACACATTCACCTATAGCTTCTACGAATCTTGCTCTCCCAAAATAGCATTTAGGGGGTTGAAAAGCTTATAAAATAAGGATCATTTCTAGGTAGCTATGAAAAAGTTCCTAGGGGGGAGTGTTGGTCAAAAATTAAAAAACAAACATTTTTTTGCATTTTTTTTTGTCAAAAATAAAATTATAAAAATAATGAGTAATTTTATTTGAAAGTTTAGGAAATTCTGCACAAAAAACACCCATAAGATTTTTAAATCAATTTATCCGGTTAAAAGTTATTGGCAGTTGAAAATTACGCTGCAATAAAATTGGGCCCCTGATAACATGGCAACCACGCATTACACAGACCTAAGAACCCACTCAAAATTTTTGTTTTTTGACTACATATCATTGACCAAAACATTAGGCTTTTTTTTTTTAGGGTGGCTTTTTGCTCAGAGAATGCCCCATATACCCAGTGGGTAAAATCCATGTACGTTTTAAAAACGTTTTTAGAACGAACATGGATTTTTGCCCACTGGGTACTCTCTAAATCTGCATTAATTAAAAATAACAAAATTGAAAGCAAAAACTCAGTCACAAATACAAATACAGTTATATTTCAACTAATCAAATTCAAATTCAACTAGTCAAATTCATTTTTAGGTTAAGTCGAAATATTTAATATTTTAGTGGAATTCAGCTACTAATTTAATTGGTCAAATTTTAATTATTTTTCAGTTATCTTTTTACTAATAATTAGTTATATTTTACTAACAATTAGTTATTTTCCACTAATGGCTGAAACAAAAACTCAGTCACGATTTTACTAATAATTAGTTATTTTTAATTACTTAAGATTTGGAGAATAAAAAGCTTTTTAAATTAATCATAATAAAAAATTGTATAATAAGTCATAACATAACAATGAAAAGAATATTATAACTGTTTTTCTTTTGCAGAATCAACAAAATCAGTTTAACGCCATATAACCGTACCGAATGAGACTAGGAAGCAACAACCAATATTATGCACATTGCACATAGTTTTAAGCATAACTAATAATATCTGTTTTAAATTTATTGAAAATGTAATAACCATCTTTCAGCTCTATATGTATCTGTTTTCTTTGGAAATAAAGGCTTTATATTTCTGGTTTTTTTACCTATCGGTTACAGAATCGAGAAGATCCTCTGCAATACAGCCAGAATAAACAGCTCTACAATCAGATCTAATCTGCATTATAGAAGTTCAGTCGACGTACAGTAAGTGTAAATTACACTAAGTTTCTTAAACTTGGAAAAAGCATTGCTATTTTTAAAAGTAGGCGCTTTTTCATTTATTCATATTTTTGCATAGTGTAACTGCTTAAATAAAACATGTTGCTTTTTTCACTGAAGTGTCTGCTCTAATAATTTTGGTAATTTCCAGCACTACGAAAATGATGTTACTACAACACTTGATGATGTTGTTGTTGTCGATGCTGTTGGATGCTAGTAAATTATTCATAAACTGCTTGCCTAAAACGTTTGTACAAAAGCGTTGCTTTTTCACTTTTATCATTGCTTTACCTTCAGTGGTTTCATACATCCAAGAAATGATGTTACTACAACACTTGATGATGTTGTTGTTTGCCGCTGCTGTTGTAAGTGCTTGTAAATTAATCATAAACTGCTTGCCTGAAACGTTCCTACAAAACTTTTTCACTTGTATGATTGCTCTACTTCTGGTAATTTCTAATATCACAGAAATGATGTTGCTAAAGCATTTGCTGTTGTTGTTGCTGCTGTTGTAGTGCTAGTAAATGACACATAAACTGATTGCCTGTAACGTTTATACAAAATCGTTGCTTTTTCACTTTTATGATTGCTTCACTTTCTTTGGCATGCTACATCACAGAAATGATGTTGCTACATTCACTCGCTGTTGTTTTTGCTGCTGTTGTATAGTGCTTGTAAATTACTTATAAAGAGCTTGCCTGAAACGTTTACATAAAAACTTTTTCACCTGTATGATTGCTCTACTTCTGGTGATTTCTAATATCACAGAAATGATGTTGCTACAACATTTGCTGTTGTTGTTGTTGCTGCTGTTGTAGTGCTAGTAAATGACACATAAACTACTTGCCTAAAACATTTGTACAAAAGCGTTGCTTTTTCACTTTTATGATTGTTTCACTTTCATTGGCATGCTACATCACAGAAATGATGTTGCTACATCACTTGCTGTTGTTTTTTCATGCTGTAGTAGTGCTTGTAAATTACTCATAAACTGCTTGCCTAAAACGTTTTTACAAAATCGTTGCTTTTTTACTTGTACAATTGCTTTATTTTAATTGGCTTGCTACAATCACAAAAATGATGTTACTACAACACTTGTTGTTGTTGCCGCTGCTGTTGTTGTGCTAATAAATTGCACATAAACAGCTTGCCTGTAAAGTTTATATAAAACTTTTTCACTTGTATGCTTGCTCTACTTCTGGTGATTTCTGATATCACAGAAATGATGTTGCTACAACATTTGCTGTTGTTGTTGCTGATGTATTGCTAATGAATTATTTATAAAATGTTTCCCAGAAATGTTTAGACAAGAGCTTGGTTATTTCATTTCTGTGATTGCTTGAACTGTTGTGGCCTGGTTCATTACAAATATAATATTACTATAAACTACAACACTTATTGTTGGTGCTGTTGTGGTGCTAAAAGTTATTGTTGCTAGAAATTATTCAACATGAATTGTTGCTTTTTTCATTGTCATAAAAACAGGATGTTTATTAAATGAGCATAATTTTAAGTTTGGCTGAAATAAATAAATAAATTTCCATCAGTTTTATTTACTTAGTTACGCTAAAATTATGATTGTAATTTTCGTTTTTATTACTAGTTTTATTAATATTATTAACATTATTATTGTCACTTTTAGTATTGTTATTTACTTTTAGTTTTATTATTATTTAGTTTTATTATTATTATTATTAACATTATTATTGTCACTTTTAGTATTGTTATTTACGTTGTTCACACAAAACCATAGGAACTCAAAACGTTGCATAATAATACCGATTTTTTTATTTTTTTTACAAATTGAGCTAAAAAATGGCATTTTTATGCAACGATTTGAGCATTTCAGGTTTTTGTATATTATTGTTATCATGTATTTTATTTTAAAAGTATTCTCTAATTTTACAACACTGTATGTATGTTGTATATGTCTTTTGAAAATAAATTTTTCGAAAGTAGCTTACTAATTATTGTTATTTTTATGATTATTATTATTATTATTGTTATGAGCATTATTATTATTATTGTAAAAAGAAAGAATTATGCGATTTGATTGAATTGTTTCTATAAAAATTCTATGTATTATATGTACGATTAAAATTAAAAAAATTAATAAATTGGAATTTTAAATATTTTCTAGTGTTTTCATAATTTTATCACAAATAATGTAAAAAGGAATTTTAATCTTGTATCTTTTTGTATTGATATTTTTTTTTATAAAAAGGCAAAGAAAATAGTATTTTAGTTTTTTTTTTCATAAGCAATATTCTTTAGGAAATTTTTAGTAATATATATTCTTATTATATATTTTTTATCACAAAAAATAATGGTATTTGAACGGGAATTTCTATTATAGAAAAATAATTTATCATATTTGCATTTCTATTTTTATTTTTAATCTTCAAAATGAACGTCGATCGTCTTTTAACTTAATTGAGAAATTTCAAATGCGAGAACAAAAATGTCATACTTGGCAGTTTATAAAAATACTATTTTTAATCTAAATTCAGGCTCGAGCGGACTGGACGCCAATGCGCCTAGGACCCATTTACTATGTCCTTTAATTTCTTTAAAAATTATTTTGTATTTTACTAGAAAATTGGTGGAAATTAATACATGTAATCATGACAATATTATGAAGTTGACGCCTACCACATGCTCTTAAATAATTAGTGCAAAATATTATTACCAAGTATGTGATTGATATTAAGTAACTAAGCATTAAATGCAATGTTTATTGAAATTTTATTCTTTTGAAATTTACATATTCATGTTAATATTTTCGCAATCTTTAAAATTAATTTAAACTAGCCCGCCTGTCTACGTCATGCGCAGTAACTTACTGCGCAACAATTACCCCTGATGGGCCTCGAGCCTATCGTTTCTAGTACCCCTAAAGTGTTGAAACTAGAGACGTTTTACTGTAGTGGATTCACAACTTTTACACGGGGAAAACTTTTAGACAGCCGCTGCGCCAAAGAATGCGCAACTGCTGTCTGTTTACTATGTAAAACTGCTGCCCAACTTCGGGACGTCTGCTATCTAACTTTGGGACCTCTGGTGCCCAATAGAGGCGCACGAGCTGTCCAGGAATCGTCTGTCCATGTTTATTGGGTAGGAGCTGCCCAAAAAATGGACTGCTGGAGTCCAGAAAATGAGCAGCTGTTACACATAACTTATAGTGCAACCGCTGTACTATAGGTTAGTACAATATTATAGTGTACAATATTTTTTCCCCGTGTAGTATTGAATCAATATTCATAAGAAAAAGAGCAAATGACACAGAATGTTAACAATAAATTTGTACTTTTTAAAATTCGAAACATCAGTTTAAGAATTATTTGGGCGAGAAATTAAAATTTATGTTATAATTTTATACGCGATTTTATTTACAGTTATTTCTAATATTTAAAAACAAACACAAATTGAAATTGTTTACTTTATATCCCTACTAAAAATCCGGACTAATTCGGTACGAATTCCAAACAAAATCCAGACAAAACAGTCCGGTTTTATCTGGAATTAATCCAAAATGTGTCCGGAAGTGATCCGAATTAGTCCGACATTTGTCTGACACAAAAAATTTGATCTGAAATTAATCTGGAAAAGTCCGAATCTTGTCCGGCAATCAATTTCGAAATTATTTATAATCAAAGTGACGTCCGTTTTTTGTCCGGAAACTGTCCGACACAAATTTTACAATCTGCTTTAAGTCTGGTTGTAACTGGAATTAGTCTGGCAGTTGAATCAAAAATTATTTTCCGTTTTAAGTCTGGTTTTATCTGGAATTAGTAAGGCAATCCATTTAGAAATTATTTTTAGTAAAAGTGCAGTCCGTTTTTCGACTGCCTGGCAACTGTCCGAAACAAAATTCACAATCTGTTTTAAGTCTGGTTATACCTGGAATTTGTCTGGCAGTCATATATGAAATTATTTATAGTCTGAGTGAAATCTTTTTTGTGTCCGTTCACATCCAGAAGTTATCCGGCAGTCAATTCCGAAATTATTAATAGTCAAACTGACTCTCTAAATCTGAATTAGTAGTTTTCTACTAGGAATTAGTCAAATTCATGGCTCATTTTTCTCTAATTCATATAGTAGAAAACTACTAATTCTTAGTAGAAAATTACTAATTCTTAGTAGAAAACTACTAATTGAAATAGTGAAACTTTACTTTTCAAAAAAGTAAATTTTTTTACTAATTTAATTAGTAGTTTTCTACTACAAGATTAGTAGTTTTCTACTAATTCTTAGTAGTTTTCTACTAAAGATTAGTAAAATTCTTACTATTTTAATAGTAGCTCACTTTTCGCTAATTCATTAGTAGAAAACCACTGATTTGATTTGATTGGATTGTTAAAAATCTGTATTTTTTTCCAAATGTTACTTTTATTTATTTTCATTTTCATTAAAACGACACATCACGACATGGCCAAACGTCCTCAAGAAAAAATTGTTTTAAAAAAAGGGTTTCCCATTTTCTTACTAAATCGTACTATAATCTAGATTTAAAAACATGTGACGGATAAAATCAGTATTTGTCTGGATTCTTTACGGATTCTAAAAAGAATGCAGGAATATTTTTGCACTGAACAGGACACTTTCTGAATTGAACTCCTTGCTATTCACTTGACTTTTTATGGATTGTAAAAGATATGCCAGACTTTTTCCGTATTCCGGTGAAGAGGAAGAAATGAAAAATAGTTAAAAAGATGCAGATGTTCTTAGAAAATTTAGGGAGCTAATTTAAGTGACGAAAATTCAGAATCTGCATTGATTTTAATGCAAAAATATTTCTTCGATGAAGACAATTAAAACGGTTGGCAATGGATTTCAGATAAATTGAAAATTCTATTGCTTTCAATTAGAAGGTCGAAAAATAGTGCTTTAAAAATAATTCAGATTTTGAATTAGTTTCTATTATTTTATTTTTAACGCTTGCCTCGTTAAATTGTTCTTTTGAAGAGAAAAGTAATAGAAAATCATTCAGAATTTGGATTATTTTTAATGCAACTATTTTCCAACTTCCTATAATTAAAAGCAATAAAATTGTCTATTTTTCTAAGATCCATTGCAAATCTTTTTAGATGTCACCATCCAATAAACATTAGCGATTTATAAAAACAATTTAGATTCCTAATTTCCTTTAACCCTCTGATGGTTTAACCCGAGTATACTCGGGGTAACTTTTCTGTACCTGAACGGTTAACCCCCAGTATACTCGGGGTAACGTTCTTCTTTATATTTTAATAATATCGAATCCGCCATTTTGAATTTTTAAAATCTAACTTCAGATGTGTAATCTGCGATCCCGAAAACTATAATAGAACCTAAAATTAAAAATTTTTCTATACAGGAATAATTTAACCGTTTCGGTACAATTTTTCGACACTTAATTCACCCGTCAGAGGGTTAATAAGATCGACTCGCTACTAATAGAAAAGAATGCTTTTGCAGATGTATTACAGCTTTCAGTCAGAATTAAAAAACAGAAAAGTCGCATATAAAATATAATTGAATGTTCCGCATGTTCTAAGGAAATTTCAAAATCAATGAATCTCCAAAATCACCGGAATCCGGAGGTTAACGAACGGGGAAGGGACATCACAATGACTATAAATAATTTCGGAATTGACCGCCGGACTAATTCCAGATAAAACAAAACTTAAAACGGATTTAAAATATATGCCGGACACCTGACAGGTGTGAACGGACTAGAATCGGACTTTACTTAGACTATAAATAATTTCAGAATTGACTGCAGGACTAATTCCAGATAAAACCAGACTTTAAAGGGATTTAAAATTTACGCCGGACAACTGTCAGGTGTGAACGGACTAGAATTGGCTTCCACTTAGATTATAAATAATTTAGGAATTGCCTGCCGGACTAATTCCAAATAAAACCAGACTTAAAACGGATTTAAAATTTAAGCCGGATAACTTCCGGATGTGAACGGACACAAAACAGATTTCACTCAGACTAAATAATTTCATATATGACTGACAGACAAATTCCAGACTAAAACAGACTTAAAACAGATTGAAAATTTATGCCGGACAACTGCCGGATGTGAACAGACTAGAATCGGATTTTACTTAGACTATCAATAATTTCGGAATTGACTGGCGCACTAATTCCAGATAAAACCAGACTTAAAACGAAGTTTAAATTTATGCCAGACAACTGCCGGATGCTAGCGAACTAGAATCTGATTTCACTAAGACTATACATAATTTCGGAATTGACTGCCGGACTAATTCCAGATAAAACCAGACTTAAAACCGATTTTCAATTTGGTCGGGTCAATTTTTGGACGTGAACGGACGACAAACGGATTTCACTCAGACTATAAATAATTTTATTTATGAATGCCAGACAAATTTCAGACTAAACCAGACTTACAACAGATTGAATATTTATGCCGGACAACTGCCGGATGTGAACAGACTAGAATCGGATTTTACTTAGACTATCAATAATTTCGGAATTGACTGGCGCACTAATTCCAGATAAAACCAGACTTAAAACGGAGTTTAAATTTATGCCAGACAACTGCCGGATGCTAGCGAACTAGAATCTGATTTCACTAAGACTATACATAATTTCGGAATTGACTGCCGAACTAATTCCAGATAAAACCAGACTTAAAACCGATTTTTAATTTGGTCGGGTCAATTTTTGGACGTGAACGGACGACAAACGGATTTCACTCAGACTATAAATAATTTTATATATGAATGTCAGACAAATTTCAGACTAAACCAGACTTGAAACGGATGTAAAATTTATGCCGGACAACTGCAAGATGTGAACAGACTAGAATCGGGTTTTACTTAGACTATCAATAATTTCGGAATTGACTGGCGGACTAATTCCAAACAAAACCAGACTTAAAACGGATTTAAAATTTAAGCCGGATAACTTCCGAATGTGAACGGACACAAAACAGATTTCACTCAGACTAAATAATTTCATATATGACTGACAGACAAATTCCAGACTAAAACAGATTTAAAACAGATTGAATATTTATGCCGGACAACAGCCGGATGTGAACGGACTAGCATCGGATTTCACTTAGATTATAAATAATTTCGGAATTGGCTGCCGTACTAATTCCAGATAAAACCCTACTTAAAACGGATTTAAAATTTACGCCGGATAACTTGCGGATGTGAACGGACACAAAACAGATTTTACTCAGACTATAAATAATTCCATATATGACTGCAGTGAAATTCCAGATAAAACCAGACTTTAAACAGATTGTGAATTTTGTGCCTGACAGTTGCCAGACTTAACCAGTCTAAAAATGGACTTAAATTTTACTAAAAATAATTTCTAAATTGATTGTCGGACTAATTCCAGATAAAACCAGACTTAAAATGGATTGTAAAGTTTGTGCTGGATATTTGACGAACTTGACGGGTCTAGAAACGGATTTCAGTTAGACTATAAATAAGTTTCGAATCAATTTTTTAATTGCAGTAAAACTCTCATATATATCGGATTCCATAGGTCTGAGAAGTTTTTTCGATATATGCAGGAATTAGATTTATTTTGAGTAATAAATACATTGCATTTAAATTCAAGGGGCCTGCAAAAATATCATATATAATCGGGAATCCGATATATAGGTTCCAACATACGTGGGTCATTCAATATCTCTCTTGTTATCGTGTAATAAACTGAACTCTATCCGGATTTAAAAATGAGTGCCTGATCATGTCCGTACTTTTCCGGAATCTTTTAGAATTGTAAAAAGAATGCTGGATTATTTTGATACTAAACCAGACGCTATCCGAATTTGAAAGCGATTGCCGGATTATTTTGATACTAAACCAGACTCTTTCCGGATTTGAAACGTGTGCCGGATTATATTCGTACTGTGCCGGACTTTTTTCGGATTGTAAAACGAATGTCAGACTATTTTCGTACATACTCCGGGTTTTATTTGGAATTAAGAATTAGTAACGGATTATATCCGTACTTTACCGGACTCTTTTCGGATTTAATCCACAGATTACATGTATGTTTGATTTAACAAGTTAAACCTCAGAGTTCGTATAACTCAGTCGGTTTAGGTTCTGCTTTGCGTGTGTAACATCCAGTGTTCGATTCTCCTCATCCGTTCGATTTTTCTTCTTCAATATAAATGTTGTATATAATCGTTGTAATAAATGTATGAATATTTGTGTAATGTTAAGTTACAAACATTGTTTAAAAATGACTTGAACAATTAAAAACAAATTTTTTTTGCTTTTCCGACTAATTCCGGATGAAGCCGGACTAAATCCGGATTACAAAAAAAGTTTGACCAGATTAGTTCCGGACTCTACCGGACTACATCCGGATTCAACCAAAGATTAGGACCGGATTTGTTCCGGACTGTACGGGACTACATTCGGATTTAAGCAACGCTTCGGACCAGATTTGTTTCAGACTGTACCTGACTTTAATCAGATTGAATCACAATTGTATTTCAAAATTATTACATTAGGGCTATTTTTAAAAAGTCCAAGTTCCTTGAAATGTTCTTAGTTGTTTAAAAATAAAATTTCTATAAGTATCTCATGGCTCAGTGGTTAGGATGTTGGATTATCAAGTTAAAAATCCCGTGAGCAATTCCAGCTGCTACCTGATTTTTGTTTGATTTTTGTTTAATTTTTGTTACAGTGTGTTACAAGTGTTTTCTTTACAGTGTAGCTAGCGAATTGTCAATTTATAGAAGTATAACCTCAAAATTCACTTTCGACCACGAAGTAATAATAATGAGACTTTATTTTGTGACTCGAATGTCCCCAATTTAGGGAACAAACGACTGTGAAAATAGAATCTCGCAGAAGTGGCAGCCCTAGCGGGAAAAACGAGTAACTGCGAATTTTTCAATTTGCTTACATCCTGCGCTTCATCTGCCACTGTTATGTTATAGCGTGCCAAGGGAAAGTGATTATTTTAACAGTTTTTTGAAAATCATTTAATAAACACACAATTTTATATAGGGTTTCAGGGCAAGTGCTATTATTTGTAACAATTTATCAAATTTTATTAAAAAACTCTTAAACTTCCGAGAGTAAATTATTAAAAAGCACCAAGAAAAAACAAAGTTATTCGGATAAAGTTGTTTAATGTTTAAAATTTGTTCTCAGACGTTTCGAAATCTATTTTATTTCCTCTTTAGGGAGTCTAACAATAAAATAAAATAACAAAAATTATAATTATTTCTTCTAAGAGAGACAAAAAATAATAATATTAATAAAAAACAAAAATACGAAAATTTTAGAAGTAACCATTGTATGGAGTCAGAGAAACTAAAAAGAAATTAAAAATAAATAATATGAGAATTTTTAAAATTAGATAAGAAAAAAAAAATTCATATATTTAAAAAATTAATGAAAAACTTAAATTGAAGGGTGCGCTAAAACAAAGCTGTAACCGCCAATTGTTTTTGAGTTTCTTTTGCACCCTATTTGACGTTTTTTCATAAGCATTCTTCTTCACTGTGTTGCTGACTACATGAAATTGTTATTTTAATATCTCTTACAATAATTATTAAGACTTTTAATTAACAGTACAACGACATTTATTGTAAAATAATTAGCTCTAAAAGTTGGAATGCCGTCCTGGGGGTCGATTATGTAAATTAATTTAATTCAGAAATGATTTTATTTCGCCAGACTTCACTGTTTTTACTTTTGTTGATTTTTGTTTTCGAAAGTTTTGTCAGTTAAAAAGTCGGACAACTGTCAAAACTTTCGAAAACAAAAATCAACAAAAGTGAAATTAAGTGAAATCAAATTATTTCGGAATCAAATCAAGTTACATAATCGACTCCCTGGCGGTCACAGCTTTGTTTTAGCGCACCCTTCAATTATTAAAATACACATACAAAAAGAATGTGTTTAATAAAACATGAAAACGCATAAAATAATAAAAGTTAATAGAATTAAAAATTAATAAGAAAAGTATTTTTCGATCGAAATGAGCAAAAGTTGAGTAGGTAAAAAAAACACTAACACATTAAATACACCAAATAAATTATTTATTGGCGACGTTTCGTACACATCTCGTGGACATCTTCAGGCTGTAATAATAATAAGTATAACACTTAGTATAAATTTTTTAAACGCGAACCAACACAGAATTTAATTTTTAGAGAAAAGATTTTTACCTCATACAGAAATTTATAAATTTTCTTTAAATATCACAGAGTGTGATTAGTCATTTTTGGTCAGGTGTCTGTAGGACCTGGATCAGTGACAAACTAAATGAAAGTGCGATAGTGACAATCACAAATATAAGCGACGAGCCCAAATAAAGACTGAATAAATTATACAAATAAAGTTAAAAGCAATCAAGAAATTGGAAATGTTTTTTGTAGAGGATGTTTGTAAGTTTTGTTTAAACCATCGAAATTTTCTTTAACATTTATGCTATTCGGATCACTATTAATAAAAATCATTTCTGAAAGAACAGTTTTCTCCAATCCCGTTCGTATTCTACAATTTTAGTATTTTCAAAATCAAATTTATGCTTATTGTTGGTACAATGAATATTGATAACAAAATTTGGATTTTGGTTATTTCTGTGTTCAGAAACTCGTTTTTCGAGAAAACGTTTAGTTTTGCCGTAGTAAACTGCCTTGCAATTTTTGCATGGAATCTTGTAGACTACACCTAATTTTTTCCATTTGTCTACTGGATCCTTGCCTAATCTAACTATATTATTTAAGGATTTTTCAACTTTGGGAATGGTACAGATGTTATAATTTTTTAAACTCTGTTGACATTTGGAATAAAAAACTTTGTTTTTAAACGGGATTGTAATTTTCACTTTTTTAGCATACAAGGATTTTTTTAAAGTCGATAAATTCTCATTGTTATTTTTCTTCTTCAATCTAACATACTTGAGTCTCTCCGAGATACACTCATTAATAAAACTCTTTGGGTAGTTATTGTTAGTAAGTAAACCTTTAATGCATTCAATGTTTTTTTTGTTCAAAAACAAAGTTTTTTATTCCAAATGTCAACTTAGTTTAAAAAATTATAACATCTGTACCATTCCCAAAGTTGAAAAATCCTTAAATAATATAGTTAGATTAGGCAAGGATCCAGTAGACAAATGGAAAAAATTAGGTGTAGTCTACAAGATTCCATGCAAAAATTGCAAGGCAGTTTACTACGGCGAAACTAAACGTTTTCTCGAAAAACGAGTTTCTGAACACAGAAATAACCAAAATCCAAATTTTGTTATCAATATTCATTGTACCAACAATAAGCATAAATTTGATTTTGAAAATACTAAAATTGTAGAATACGAACGGGATTGGAGAAAACTGTTCTTTCAGAAATGATTTTTATTAATAGTGATCCGAATAGCATAAATGTTAAAGAAAATTTCGATGGTTTAAACAAAACTTACAAACATCTTCTACAAAAAAATTTTCCAATTTCTTGATTGCTTTTAACTTAATTTGTATAATAATTTATTCTAATTTGGTAACTTTGTTTTGATTTCTCAATGTCAGTCTGTATTTGTGCTCATCGCTTATATTTGTAATTGTCACTATCGCACTTTCGTTTAGTTTGTCACTGACCCAGGTCCTACAGACACCTGACCAAAAATGACTAATCACAATCTGTGATATTTAAAGAAAATTTATAAATTTCTGTATGAGGTAAAAATCTTTTCTCTAAAAATTAAATTCCGTGTTGGTTCGCGTTTAAATAATTTATACTAAGTGTTATACTTATCATTATTACAGCCTGAAGATGTCCACGAAGTGTGGACGAAACGTCGCCAATAAATAATTTATTTGGTGTATTCAATGTGTTAGTGTTTTTTTTACCTACACAACTTTTGCTCATTTCGATCGAAAAATACTTTTCTTATTATTAACAATGATGAGTGACGAATTATTACTTTCTAGAATTAAAAATTAATAAATATAATAATAAAAGTCACCAGAATTACAAATTAGAAATTATATAACAGTGTTAAATGGCTTCACTATTTAAACTGAACTACAAACACCTTTACTCCATTAACAATAACATAAATTAAACATACTAAAGGACATTAACCATAACAGTTAAAAAAGAAAACAGAGAAATGAGCAATATGAATATTGTCTATTTTAAAATTATCAAAAATAAAATTCAACAATATTTCATAACATTTATAAAAATTATTTAAATCCCTGATTTTATTTAAATTATTGTTTCCCTCTTTTTTAATAAAAAAATATATGAAATCATTTAGATTATAAAACGTTGGAGAACAAATTTTAAACATTAAACAACTTTGTCAGAATGTATTCGTTTTTTCTTGCACCTGTTTATGAAATTTATTATTAATTAGTTAATTAATACATTATATGTTGTAAAAAGACAATTTCTTTTCTATTTAATTATAACAAAACATACCTTACAAACCACAACAAAATACACATACACATATAAACGTTTAACACAAACACTGGAAAAAACGCAGTTTCTCGTTTTTCCCGCTAGGGCTGCCACTTCTGCGAGATTCTACTTTCACAGTCGTCTGTTGATTTGTTCCCTTAAATGGGGACATATTTTCAAGATAATCCCCATAGAGTGAAGCCTCCTTATTATCAGGGTCTGTAATCTTCCATTAGAAAAATGGACAGAACTCAGGCAAGCTTCCAGTGCCACGGGTAGAGGCGCTGTGCTGTGTGTGTGAGGGAGGTGGAGGGAGACTGGATGGCCATGTGACTTTTAAGAGAGCTGAAAGCCGCCAGCCGACATTTTGCTCCGTTTTGTTTATGTTGTGCATTTTCATGGTGTTTTTATTATAAAATGTGCGTTGGTAAAAAAATTAGCAGCGGTTCTTGTGTTATGCCAGAGTGCACATATACCAGAAGAAGCGATGGAAAAATGAACCAGACGCATCGCATTCCAAAGAAACTGGATTTGAACAATAAATGGCTTAACAATATTGGATGCGATGAGTTGAGTAAAATTTGTTATTCAGAAATGTTTAGGAAACATTTATTCATTTGCCCTCAGCATTTTTTACCAACTGACTTTTTATTTAAAAATCAGGCTGGTTGTGTCAGACTAAAGAATGATGCAGTGCCATCAGTTAACCTGACACTGTGCTTAAATAGTGTAAAAAGTATTTGTCAATCATATTTTTGTTCATTCTATTTTAACGTTTATATACACTCTAAAAAAAATCTGTGTTATTTTACAACGTCCGACGATGGAAATTTATTTCACTATGTCCGACATAGTAAAGTTACAAGCGGTGTGTAATCTAACATAACCTGTAAGTTATTTTACAACTGAATGTAAAAATACAAACGTTGTATTCCTTACAATAAAAAGAAAAAATTATTTGAAAAATAAGTCAGCAGCTGGGACTGACCACTGCTCCATGGAGATACTTATCATAATTTTGTTTTATTCAAATAAGTAGATAAATATAGATCAAATCGCGTATAAAATGAAAACAAATTCTGATATTATGCCCAAATAATACTTATTAACCTAGTGTTTTTAATTGATAAAATAGTTTATCATTTCTCATTTGTTTTAATACAGAATTTTAAAATCTCTTGTTATAACCTACAAATAGTCTACATTATTTACATGCGTTGTGTTATTCAACAGCCTCGACGAAGTAAAATTACGGCACCTTACGTAATATTACGACACATTGTGTATTTTTATTAAATAATGTATATTAACTGTATTTTGTTAAAATACACTTTGGACTTAGTGAAACTATTTTCCAACGTCGGATATTGTAATTGTACACAACACTTCAAAAATACTTTATGTCATTTCTTGTAAACCATATTGAATCATAATATATTAAACCTCATAAAGGTACAAGATAGAAATCCATTCAATACTTGTATGCATAGAAGTTACTTGGGAAAGAGAAATAACAATCTTACATTCTAAAATCATCAAGTACAGGTGAAGCGAGGACCCTACAAATTATATTAAGAAGGAGTGATAATCTATAACAGTCAGATGCGGAACCTACGTTTGGACTACAGGAGATAATGATAAATTCGTGCTAAGAAGAGGGGTTTAGATACACACCAAACGTGTATTTTTTAGAACTGCAGGAAGGGATTGATACACAATCATGTTAAAAGAAGGGTTTTGATACACACCAAACGTGTATTTTTTTAGAACTACAGGAAGGGATTGATACACAATCATGCTAAAAGAAGGGTTTTGATACACACCAAACGTGTATTTTTTTAGAACTACGGGAAGGGATTGATGCACATGAAACGTGCATTTTTTTGTACCACACGAAGCAATATCCCTTACTATAAAAACAGACTAGACCAGCTCAGTTGGTTGATCATCAGTAAAAGAATCTACATCAGTAAAAGAATCTACATCATCAAGAGAGTTAACATCAGCTCGGTATTCATTTAACCAGTATTCATTCAGTCCGTAAATATCACCAGTTAGTCGTGATCATCATCAACAGAACAACGTTAAGTGAAGAAACAGTGAACTCTAGTAACAGCAGTTATCATCATCAATCCAGTCTTGACTAAGAAAGTTTTGTCAAGCAGTCAATCAACTCAGTTAGTTTACTCGAGAATCGGAAGAAGAATTCAGTTCAAGTGATTAAATAATAAAAACCCATTCGAATCTTAGTGAAATCCCTGTTTCATCTCGAACTACAATAAACGAGTGGAAACCTATAAGCATTAGCGACCCTTCAAAGACTTTCTTCAAATATTAAAAGTGTAGTGCCATTAACCCCAACACCAGTTGCAATCTTGTGTCAACAATCAACCCGAATAAGTCACAACTACGAGAGCTACGCCTAATCGTCCACTCGAAGCAGCTGAAGACCACTATCTCCGCCATCCACACCCAAGATAAGGATCTTCACGGATTAAGCATTCACAAACTGTTTTTCTCTTCCCAAAAGTAAGACTATTTCTAATACTAATTTTCATTTGTAACATTTTCTATCTTGACAGAAATAAATATACTTTTTAATAACCTAGCTTGCTCATTGACTTATCCTCATCCCAAATCAGATTCCCATTGAAACTGATTTAAAACGAGGAAATTAGGGAAGATTAGAAAGGACTTCTACTTCTAACGTAACATAATGTAGAAAGATAATATAAGTTAAATATAACCTCACTTTTTATAGATATTGCAAGTTTCTGCTATATTATTTATTATATACAAATATAGCAAATATACATTTTTATTTGCTTTTATCAGGCACTTCTTGAGGATGAGGCTCTTCCAAATTTTGAAGAAGAAAGGACTTATATAGCAGAAAATAAGCTTCCGTTACAAAGTAGACAGGGTGCTGATGAAGCAGTGGAAGATATGAATATAGAAAAGGGAGACTATTTTCTGCTTCCAGGAAACGGGGACCTTGAGAAGGAAAACCCTGACTCTGAAGTTGAACCAGAAGTTGAAGATAAACAAAGTGGATCTGATATGCATAAATCAAGACCTAACAGAAGGAGTGTGTGGCGACAATGTAAGGTCTCTTCTCCTGTGAAGAGAAAATTGTACGACGAGCTAAATAGAAGTAAACATGACCTAGTGAATGCTAATAAGCGGTTAAAGAGGTATAACTTTTTTAGTGTTTTTGAAATTAAATTTACGCAAAGAAATTTGATTGTGGTTAGAAGTGATTAGTTATTACTCAAACATATTTAATTTTATTTTCATTGTGTAAAATAGAAAATAATTTCTTATGTCCCAATCTCTAAATCTTAATTAGTTAAAAATAATTATTTATTAGTAAACAAATCTGTCTAATTAAAATTAATCTACAAAATCATAAAAAATTAAATGACATTTTCTTCGAAAATAGTTTGTAAAATAGACTAGAATAATTAATTTTAAGTTATTGCCAAATATTGAAATCTACTTATATAAAATTATCTACAAAATCAAAAAAAAAAAAAAATTAAATGACATTTTCTTCGAAAAAAAGTTTGTAAAATAGACTAGAATAATTAATTTAAAGTTATTGCTAAATATTGAAATCTACTTAAATAAAATTATCTACAAAATAAAAAAAAAATTAAATGACATTTTCTTCGAAAATAGTTTGTAAAATAGATTAGAAAAATTAATTTTAAGATATTGCTAAATATTGAAATCTGCTTAAATAAAACTAATCTACAAAATCATAAAAATAGGAATCACAATTTTATATAAAGAGTGAGTTTGGTGTTTCTCCTATTTCTGTTTTAGATGTAAAGAATAATAAAGGACACCTGAAGACTGTTTAAAAAGTGTAGATTTTAACCGGAATATCAAAAAGCTAACTATAGTACAGAGAAACTTAATAATGGCTATTATAAGAAATTGTTCACGAGAGCCAAATGGTAGAAGGTTTACGAAGGATGAGCACATTCTGGTTTTAACGATTTATAAGAAGTCTCCATTAGCTTATCGCTTTCTGAGAACGTTTCTTTCTCTTCCTTCATTTACAATTTTTTGAGGAAGTTGTTGCAGAATATAACGATCGATGCTGGAGTAACCGCTGAAACCAGAAGCAGACTCCAATCAGCTGCTAATGAGGCAAAATCGGAAAAACAAAAAACAGTTATCCTTATGTGGGATCATGCGCGTATCCAGGGGGGTATATCTTGTGATGATAAAACCTTTTAAACTTTAAACATAATTAATAAGACTATGACAAAAGTAGACAATTTTTAATTTAAGAAGACTATATACCGGTCAGTGTTAATTTTGAAAAGAAGATTTCAACCTTACCGGCAAAGCGACATCTACACGTTTGATGCCTATAAGCTCTTGGTTTGAGCTATAGATGGTAAATTTTAAATTTAAATTCGAATGGTTTTTCGAATTTAAATTAATTATAAAATTTTTATTCTGAAAAAATAAGTCGTGATAGAGCACACCGTACAACCGAGAGGACTCGAACCCTTACCAATGGCCACCTTTTCGGGGACTTACACCCTATTAGCGCACCATGCCAATACGACACGACTTATTTTTTCAGAACAAAAATTTTATAAGTAATTTAAATTCGAAAAACCATTCGAATTTAAATTTAAAATTTACCATCTATTTCCGGTAGGGTCGAAATCTTCTTTTCAACATTTTTTAATTTAGTTACTTGCAATTTCTGAGAAATTATTTTATTTTAGATCAATGTTTCATTCTACATGAAATGGAAATAATACCTCTCTTCGATCCGCCTCACCTCATAAAGTGCCTTCGTAACAATTTGCTTACCAAGGACCTTGAATTTGATTGTGATCCTTATGATAACAGTGATAGAATTGATGGTCGTAAATTTGCTAACTGGAAACATATTGTAGATGTCTACGAAATTGATGTCCATGGCCCTCATGATAGAAGATTTTTAAAGAAGCTAACTGACCGACATATTTATTCAAACAAAGTAAGAAAAATGCGTGTAAAAAATGCTATGCAAGTCTTCAGTAACTCGGTTGCGAGTAGGTTTGAGGCTGTATCAGGAGGACCAGGTAAGAATTCTACAAATTGATGTTAAATTTAAATAATATTTTTTTCATTAATTAATTACACTGTTGAGTTATAAAGACAAATAAAAATTTTGTCATAAAAATATAATATAAAAATTTTTCTGCTTTTTATAGAGAAATACTTCTATTGGAATCCGACAAATTCCAGTTGAAGGGAAGAACACAGCGCGCATATGTAGCTTCCTAAACGACGTTGCTGATGCATTCAATGGAAAGATGATGAATGATGACAATAGCGACCTTAGAACTTTACTAACAGATGAATGTTTTCACTTAGAATTCTTTAAAGATGCTGCGAGGCAATTAGGTCGAATGTGGTATGTCAACATTGAAGATTAAAAGCGTTCAAAAAATCACCCACCGTCTTTAAAGAATATGAAAACTACCATAGAGCGTATTCCCCTTTTATGGAATAAATTGAAGAGTTTGGGTTTCAAATCCTTAAAAACAGTTTTTTTGAATCAAGACACGTTAGAAAATTTCTTCAGTAAAATTAGACAATGTGCAGGACCAAATCGCAAACCCACTTGCTATCAATTTCAGAATAATTTTAAAAGTTTATATATAAATAATGTAAATGGGCAAGACTCCGTCAAAAGAAAAACGATCTGCAAGTGGTCTTTCGATTTCTTTCAAACTGTGGGAAATAATAGTCTTAGGTATGATTGTCAAAACCCAGAAAGGATTTTCGAAAATTTACAAAATGGCGCCCGCTACGCCATGTTGAATATCAGAGCAGTGTTTTTTTCAAAACTCATTATTTCCTAATCCACAAAATGAATTTTAATGAAAATTTTAGACAAAATAGATAAATTAACGTAGTTTAAAAAAATATTACAATAAAAAAAAAAAAAAAAAATTTTGACCCAAAAAAAGTTTTTTAAATTTTTTGAACTACTTTTTAATTAATTTGGCCACTTTTTTGGATTTTCTAATGTACATATTCTGATTCCTTATAATTTCACCTTTATTTAACAAAAAAAAAATTTTTGGAGACTTGAGTAGTTTTTGAGATATTGACATTTTAGTGGGAGCGCACACCGCGTTTTCATCTCCACGCGTCAAGCGCACAGTGGGACCAAATTGGAATTTACTGTTCAAAAACGTCTAGAGCTATCATTTTTAAACCGATTTTACTTTTTTTTTGTCTTAAATGAAAGATTATAAAATTTAGAAGAGATTTGTAAAGCCTGATTTTAAATCTTTTTTGTTTATATTAATTTTTTAATTGTAAAGTTTAACAAAAGTAGCAATTTTTAAGAAAATGTTATCTCCAGTTGCTATAATTGAATGATACGTGCTATAGCTATTTAAAAATGCACCTAGAGTACCCCCTAAACTGTAAAAAAATTACACAAGTGAACATTTGAATTTTATAAATTAATTATGTTAACAAATAATTAAGGTTACAACAAATTGTTAATAAGGACAAAGGCTTCGTTAGATTTTGATGGAATTTTTTACTCGGGGGTTTTTGGGGTCGCTTATTACAAATCCGTTATCAGTTGTTCAAAATTCAAAATGGCGGATCTATTATGGCAGACGACTTTTTTTAAAATTCATCAAATTTTTTTTGAAGTTTGTTCTTCAGGGGTTCTTGTGGTCGCCGATTATAAATCCGTTGTCATCTGCCATATTGGATCCGCAATTTTTAATTTTGAAAAACTGATAACGGATTAGTAATCAGCGACCTCAAAAACCCCCGACTAACAAATTTGATTGATTTAAAACCAAGTCGTATGCCATATTGGAGCCGCCATTTTGAATTTTGAAAAACTAATGAGGGATTCGTAATCGGCGACCACAAGAACCCCTGAAGAACAAACTTCAAAAAAAATTTGATGAATTTTAAAAAAAGTCGTCTGCCATAATAGATCCGCCATTTTGAATTTTGAACAACTGATAACGGATTTGTAATAAGCGACCCCAAAAACCCCCGAGTAAAAAATTCCATCAAAATCTAACGAAGCCTTTGTCCTTATTAACAATTTGTTGTAACCTTAATTATTTGTTAACATAATTAATTTATAAAATTCAAATGTTCACTTGTGTAATTTTTTTACAGTTTAGGGGGTACTCTAGGTGCATTTTTAAATAGCTATGGCACGTATCATTCAATTATAGCAACTGGAGATAACATTTTCTTAAAAATTGCTACTTTTGTTAAACTTTACAATTAAAAAATTAATATAAACAAAAAAGATTTAAAATCAGGCTTTACAAATCTCTTCTAAATTTTATAATCTTTCATTTAAGACAAAAAAAAAGTAAAATCGGTTTAAAAATGATAGCTCTAGACGTTTTTGAACAGTAAATTCCAATTTGGTCCCACTGTGCGCTTGACGCGTGGAGATGAAAACGCTGTGTGCACTCCCACTAAAATGTCAATATCTCAAAAACTACTCAAGTCTCCAAAAATTTTTTTTTTGTTAAATAAAGGTGAAATTATAAGGAATCAGAATATGTACATTAGAAAATCCAAAAAAGTGGCCAAATTAATTAAAAAGTAGTTCAAAAAATTTAAAAAACTTTTTTTGGGTCAAAATTTTGTATTTTTTTTTTTATTGTAATATTTTTTTAAACTACGTTAATTTATCTATTTTGTCTGAAATTTTCATTAAAATTCATTTTGTTTATTAGGAAATAATGAGTTTTGAAAAAAACACTGCTCTGATATTCAACATGGCGTAGCGGGCGCCATTTTGTAAATTTTCGAAAATCCTTTCTGGGTTTTGACAATCATACCTAAGACTATTATTTCCCACAGTTTGAAAGAAATCGAAAGACCACTTGCAGATCGTTTTTCTTTTGACAGATTCTTGCCCAAATTCGTTCCATTCTGAGGGTGCTAACTGCATCGATGATGGTGCTAAACTTGCCCTTTCTTGGCGAAACTATTTAAAGATTTCTGAAGTAACTGAACCTCATTCTGTACCATCCTGTTCCGTTCCTCTTGAAACATTTAAGCTAAAGCATTGCAAAACAGATCCCATTCCTGAAAAATGTAACATTTCAAGCTCTACTCATTTTATTTTAAAGGGCATGCAATCAAAATTGCAATCATTGCAATCATGCGATGATTGCAAAGTTTCACTTGATCGACTTAACTCTAAAACAAATGATTGTACAATTAGAAGTCTAACACTAATAAACGAACTTGTTTTAGATAAAACGTCAATTTTAAAAACGGCAATGAGTCCGGTTCTGCACAGAAATAACTTAGTTAACAATGATCTAAATAGTTTATCTAAAGAATTCGAAAGCCATCACTTTCAGTGTCCAACACATGCCAAGGAAGCAATAAATTTGTTTATCACATGATGTGTCAGTATATTGTATCGACTACATCTTTTCTGTGTTCATTGCTTAAGGGGAAAATAAATTTGTTTTCAACAGAAAATACTAATTGTTTAGTAAAAAAGGCTATTGAAACGAGAAATGCTTCGATACAAAGCAACTTAACATTTTGTACTCTAGAAGCAAGTTATGCTGCTTTAAGTACAGAGAAAAATGAAGTTTGAAAATTAATTATAATTTTTAAAACTTTTATTTTCTGTTTAAATAAAAAGTTCCGCAAAATTTCTAACGTAAAAAATAATAAATACTGTGATATATGTGATTTCACAGTTACATTAACCATTCCCCAATAACACCGAATATTCTATTCACATTCCGGGAATATTCTAAAGGAATATTCCATCCATATTCAAGGCATATTTTAATGTCCTACCTTTGGAACATTCTTTAGGAATATTGCAGGAACATTGTTTTGGTATATTGCAGGAACATTCTTTTGGAATATTGCAGGAACATTCTTTTGGAATATTGCAGGAATATTCCATTGGAATATTGCAGGAATATTCCATTGGAATATTCATAAATTTTTTAAAGCAGAGAAGAAAAAAAATTTTTTGTTTTTAAATTTATTAATTCTTATTAGAATTATTGTAATATTATGAATTTATTTCCATAATATTATGAATTTATCACTCAGTTAATAATTATTGAAAAGATATTATCGATTTCACTGAGTCAAATAAAATTTGACTCAGTCAAATAAATAATTTATTTGACTCAGTGAAATCGATAATATCTTTCTTATTAGAATTATTCATTATTTTATTTTTACGCCTTATAAAAAATTAAAAATTCTAAACGCGTCGGGAGGATTCGAACCCTAAACCTAATACCTATCTAACGACTTAACGCTCGCAGCTATTTTATCGGTATGAAAATAAGAAACAAAACCGAGTTGATAAACTTTTAACACATATCTAAAATAGTTGAAGTTCATCCAGATTTATTGTATAATTTTCATATCGATAAAATAGCTGCGAGCGTTAAATTGTTAGATAGGTATTAGGTTTAGGGTTCGAATCCTCCCGTCACGTTTAGAATTTTTAATTTGTTATAAGGCGTAAAAATAAAATAATAAATAATTCTAATAAGAATTAATAAATTTAAAAACTAAAAAATCTTTTTTCTTCTCTGCTTTAAAAAATTTATGAATATTCCAATGGAATATTCCTGCAATATTCCAAAAGAATGTTCCTGCAATATACCAAAACAATGTTCCTGCAATATTCCTAAAGAATGTTCCAAAGGTAGGACATTAGAATATGCCTTGAATATGGATGGAATATTCCTTTGAAATATTCCGAATGTTCTAATGAAATATTCCCGGAATGTGAATGGAATATTCCCGGGATGTTAATGGAATATTCCTGGGATGTGAATGGAATATTCCCGGAATGTGAATGGAATATTCGGTGTTATTAAAGTTGAAATCAATAAATTTCGATACTGTGATAGCAAATTATGTAATTTCATAGTTAGATTATCAGGATCATTAAGAAAAAAGTAAATGATTAAAAATTACGAGACTGTGATATAAAAAAACGTAATTTCATAGTTACGTTAAAAATACTAAAAATGTATAATGTACCAAAGAATTAAATAGGACAAAAAATAATTTAAAAATATAAAAATGAATAACAATTAAACAACCTTAATTGTAATTTTTAACAAAGTGAATTTAAAGTGACTTATAAAAAAAATAAAAATTAGGTTCGTCGTTTTTATATTGCGATATATTATTTATATATTTCCAATGCCTCTGTTGCATACATGTATATGGGGGATATCATATCAACTGATCAAGGTGAAAAAAAATTTTTCACTTGTGACTTTCCAATTCAGGTATTTTGTAGTCCTATTGGATGGTAATTATGGGTAAATTTTTTTTTACATTTCGATTCATATTTACTGAGGGGGAGGGGGTGAAAATTTTGGGTTACCGTCTTATTTGGTAATTTTTTTCTTTTAAATAAATTTTTTCATGCCCTTTCGATTGGTAATATGCATTTTTGAGGAACAAAATTTTTTGACCTTCAAAAATGAAAGTCAAAAATAAATTTTTGTTTTTTTGGTCCGAGACTAGGTTTTTTGTATTTTTTATTTTTTTAAACGAAAGCTGAGACTTTTTCCTATAAGAACCCATAAATTAACTTAAGGGACCGAAATATTTAATAAATGAAAATTAACAATTTTGTACTCGCTCGGGCGCTGCGGATCAGTGCGCGACTCAGGGCAGTGTTTGGTATTATTAGTAGTGGTATATGGGAGGATATTTAAACGCTCTCTGCATTCTACAGGGTTGAGACTGTCATCGCTTGAATGCCTGCATTACGTTAACGTAAAAATTTTGAAAAAAATTTAAATAAAAAAAATTTAATTTAAAAAATATTAAATTATTGAGATTATTAGAGTGAGTTTGGAGTGTACTGCAAAAAAGTTGGTTGAACTGTTATGCTCTGTACCACAGAAGGTCTCCAATTATTTAATATCTGTATATTTATAGATACATATACATATTATACATATTGTATTCTAAAAATCGGTTAATATTAATACAATGATGTGCTGGTATTTAATTTAAAATTGATACCCCAGAGAAAAAAGCTCTTTTTTGATTTTCGTAAATTTGCCACAGAATTATCTCAAAAAATTCTTATAAGTCTTAACTCAATCATTTCTGAACAATTATTTCTAAAAATTCTAAAATTTATTGATTTACTAATTTCTATTATCTATTTTTTATATAGTTGCACAAAATCACCATAAAAATATAAAATTTTAAACAAATTTTAATATATTAGTTCTTAGTTATTTCTCTAAAGTTTTTCACTAAAAATGATATAAAGTGACAAATTATTAACTTTAATTAATGGATTTTTCCTCATTACTTGAAACATTTAATTAGTATTAATTAATAATTTAAGTGCCTTTCGTGCCGTTAGCACCGGCACAAAGGTTTTGAGGTTGTTATTGATACTTATCAATATTCTAACCTAAATGTCTGAATTGTTTGTTTTTTCCATGCGTAGGTATGAATTGTAAATTTGCTAAAGACATCTTAATGAGTTTAAAAATATAAATTATAATATTGTTAATTGTTATCAGATACTGAAGAAAACTAGCAATTGCAGTCGAAAAGCTTATTTGTAATTGAAACTTTTTTAACCCCTAAAAAAGAAAATTAATTAATAATTGATAACAAGTTTCTATTAATGTTACTTATGTGTGAAAAATCTTTTTCAATTCTAATCAGATTCTATAGAATTTGAAGAATAATTTTATTTTAATTCTATTATTTAAAAAACAATAATTTGTTTAAATAATTACTCAAACTTTACTGAAAATTTAATTCTCATTACCAACTGTTCTGAGCAAACCATATTGTTTTCAACTTAAAAAGTTAACAAATTAAAAAAAAATACAAGCTTCTAGGTTTATTTGTACAATTATTATTATCAGTTATTAATAATAAATTGTTTTAAAAAATTAAAAATTCATAAAAATACAACTTAAATAATTTTAATGTATTAAAATTTGTTTGAAATTTTATATTTTTATGGTGATTTTTTGAAACTATAAAAAATAGATAATGAAAATTAGTAATTCAATAAATTTTAGAATTTTTAGAAATAATTGTTCAGAAATGATTGAGTTACGACTTACATTATTTACCAGCATATAATTATATTAATATTAACCGATTTTTAGAATATAATATGTATAATATATATATGTATTTATAAATATACATATATAAAATAATTAGAGACCTTTTTTGGGACAGAGCATAACAGTTCAACCAACTTTTTTGCTGTATACTCCTAACCCCCTCTAATGTTCTGAATAATTTGATATTTTATAAATTTAATGTTTTTAATTTAAATTTTTTTCAAAATTTTTACGTTAACGTAATGCAGGCATTCAAGCTATGACAGTCTCAACCCTGTAGAATGCAGAGAGCGTTAAAATATCCTCCCATATACCACTACTAATAATACCAAACACTGCCCTGAGTCGCGGACTGATCCACAGCGCCCGAGCGATTACAAAATTGTTAACTTTCATTTATCAAATATTTCGGTCCTTTAAGTTGATTTATGTGTTCTTATAGGAAAAAGTCTCAGCTTTCGTTTAAAAAAATACAAAATACAAAAAACCCGGTCTCGGAACCAAAAAAACCAAAATTTATTTTTGACCTTCATTTTTGAAGGTCAAAAAATTTTATTTCTGAAAAATGCATATTACCAATCGAAACGGCATGAAAAAATCTATCGAAAATAGTATTTCTGAAATTTTTTTATTTATTTATTTAAGAGCAAAAAATTACCATATAAGACGGTAACTCCAAATTTTCACCCCCTCCCCCTCAGTAAATATGAATCGAAATGTAAAAAAAAATTTACCCATAATTACCATCCAATAGAACTACAAAATACCTGAATTGGAAAGTCACAAGTGAAAATTTTTTTTTCACTTTGATCAGTTGATATGAAATCCCCCATATATTTAAAACTTTTCTAAATATATTTTACAATGTTTACTGAAATTTTTTCGTTTTTATTTTATTTTTTTTCAAAAAATTATCCCACAAATCATAAAATTTGAATAAAAAATTTTAAAATAATTTATATTAATAGTAAGAAATTTAAACATTAAATAAATTGCATTTACTTTCAATACACGAAAAGAAGAAATTTTAAAAATGTTTAAATATTCGCTTTAAAATGTTAAACAAAAGTGACAATTTCTAGTATTTATTTTTCTAAAATTAATTTCAAGATATGTCAGTAATTTTTTTTCAGTATAATAAAAAAACTCAAGGCGTATTAAAAATATTTTATATACAGTAAAAATACCTTCTAGTTTCTTACGAACCCATGCAGCGTGCGTTGCGTGGTTAGTTGCTTAGGGTTGCGGACTGGTAGTGTTAGGGTCAAGCGTTCAATTCTCAGCATAGAGAAATTTTTCGGTTAGAAATAAGCGATTATTAGACATAAATAATCGTTCTCGATTATAATAAATATAAGTAATGGAGCAGAAAACAGTTGTGGGTGGTAATCCGAAGACAAATGTTTCAGAAGATATTTGAAATATACTTTTTGTTTAATATCTTTGATCCATTACTAAATTACAATACCGACTAAAATTTTTTTCAATGAATATAAGGATTTAATATTTTATTGACAGATAAAGCATTTTAAGACGGTGTTGTAATTTATTTCACACTGATTCAAACTCTCTTTATATTTATTTTTATTTCCTTTACACTTTATCATAAAACTTTGCACTTTTTAAATTAAGATATACTACTGAACTTTTTAAAATGCCTTTTCATTTAAGTACTTGTGTCTCCTTCTAGCCCATGCAATGGTACATGCATTAAAAAAAGACAGACAAATTAAATGAAAAGGTCTATCCACCCACACAAATTCAGGTCGGAAAACATGTGTACATACTAACACATTCATATTTAGTTCCAGTGCCACTGCCAGAGGCGCTGTGCTGTCAAGTTTTTAGGTTAGTCGTTAACTTGAAAGTGCGTTACATATATAATACGCCTAGTGTCATTTTAGTGTCGCGGAAGTCTAATCAGGCAGCTACCTAGCGCCACGAATTTTGTCTATAAGGGATTTATATATATAAGCAGTTTAAAAATGAAAAAAGAAAACTTACCATTAATTAGTTAAATATTTGGAATCGCGAAACTGGTTGGTTACTGGAACTATTCAAGATTTATACCAACAAGAAACTGGCAATGGAAAACGTTACTCGGCTGGTATATAGTAGATAGTGCATGTCGGTGATTTGTAAATGGTATTTTTACGTAACTTGAATCCAGCATCTTGTATCCATTAACAATTCAAAAGAAGTACTGTCGTGAATCTAAAGAAGAAATCAAAATAGACAAAATTTATTAATTATTATAATCATCAAAAAGTATTTTTTCTGTATGTGCGATTTTTACAAAACTGTATTATTTTAAGGTGTATAAGTTTCAAAGAAATTATTTTTTACCCCTTTAAGTCACAGTGGTAAATATAATTATCACCTTTTGAATCTTCTTTCTAAATCATATTTTTCAGTTTACATAGAAATTCTTTAATGTTTATATATTTTTATGTTCTTAAGACTCAAAGCTCAGTAGTTTTGTAAAAGATTTATAAAAATTTAAATAATTTTTTTGTTTAGTTTAGTTTATGTTTTTTGTTTAAACAAAAAAAAAAACACTTTGTTTTAGGTCTAATTCGTTTATGGGGGATTATTAATTTTCTCAGTCGTCACTCAAAGGAAAGGTCTTTTTGAAAACAAAAGAAAATCCTCTTGAATGGAATTTTATAGAAGCAGTTAGATTTCCTCTGGACTCAAGCGTAATTAATTTCGGGGCAATATTATATAACGTTATTAACAAAATGATTTTCATTTTCGTGGGAAAATATCGACATTCATTTTTTTTAACATCAAATGACAGTTTACGTTGTGTCAACATGAAGAAAATTCTTCGAGAAGGGCATGTCCTAGATCTTGTAGGACTAAAATATATAAATCTACCTTATCTCCCATATTTAATTTGTAAATAATATAATTGTTTTTTAAAATTATTAATGAGTCGAAGATTTATGACACACTTTATGACTTTCGGAAACGCTTTCCAAAATTTCAAACCGATATCTTCTCTAGTTTAGACTTAAGTACGTGTAAAAAAATAATAATTCTTTAAGGATCCACAAAGGTCCTGCAATAATTCCTTGGAGAATCCTGACACGATCCCTTGACGGAATTTGGAACAACGATCCTTTACAGGTTCCCGCGAAGGAACGTATAATGTAAATATTCTCATGCTGGTTCGCACGGCCCACATAGCATATGATTTTGCAACGAGTTCGCAGGGAGTTTTCAATGCAAAGTTCGCGGGTTCGCATTGCGAACTCCCTGCGAATTTTCTGCGAATTTTAAATGTTCTTCTGGAGGCGACCGGCGAGTTCGCAATGCAAACTCGTTGCAAATTCGCAATGCAAATTTGCAATGTGAACTCGCTGCGAGATCGCTGAGAATTAAAAAAAAGTAAAAAAAAATGAAACATAAAATTTGCAATTGCGAACTCTCTGCGAACTTCCTGGATAGTAATGTGAGGATATTAATTATTACCATTTTTTATGAATTAATTATACTTTGACTCTTTAAGAAACGCACGCTTATTTGTTTCTTCACAATTTTAACCTATTTAAATCCTAACTAACGTAATAAAATATCTACGCTTTGGCCGACTCGATCCCGCGACCCTAAACTTGCAAAACGGATTCGCTAACCACTACGCCATGTGGTGTACGTAAAGTTGTATACAAAAATTTGACTGTTTAAAATATTTGTAATAAATATGAAGATATCACACTTTATAAGGACGATTGGTTTATACTTTACGTACACCACATGGCGTAGTGGTTAGCGCATCCGTCTTGCAAGTTTAGGGTCGCGGGATCGAGTCCGCCCAAGCGCAGATATTTTATATAGTTAGTTACGATTTAAATTGGTTAGAATTGCAAAAAAACAAATAAGCGTGCGTTTTTTAAAGAGTCAAAGTATAGTTGATTCATAAAAAACAGTAATAGTTAATAATATTACATTATTATCCAGGAAGTTTGCAGGAAGTTCGCAGGGAGTTCGCAATGCGAACTCGCTGCAAAATCATGTGCTATATGGGGCAGTATCCTTCAATACAAATTTGTTAGGTAATTTTTTTTTTTTTTGATCTGGTAATTGATCAAAATTATATGTTATATTTGACGTAGAATTCTAGAAAATTAAAAACTACTGCGCAGCCGTAAGTACCGTAGAAAGCAAGTTCGACCAGTGCGCATCATATATTCAGTTCTTTGAGAAACTATACATGTTCCTACATAGGAACTTACTTATGTTCCTTTAACGAGTCCCTCGCAGGACCATAATAGAGCTTAGGATCCTGCATAAGTACACTGTTAAAAATATTTTGAAATTCACGACACTTTTATGTTACATTTGTAACAGAATTTCCTATATGTCAGTACAGAAAATAAATTCTGATACACGTGACAGAAATCTCTGTCACAATCCTCCTCGCGCATGCGCAGAATCAATAAGGTTATGTTAAATTTCTGACAAGGTAACAGAATTTTCTGTCACATGTCACCAGAAAAAACTGCTGTTTCAGGTAATAGCAAATTATAGTGGGAATTTTTAACAGTGTACACGCGGGAACCTATGAAGTATCGTTGTTCCAAATTCGGTCAAGGGATCGTGTCAGGATCTTCCAAGGAATTAATGCAGGACCTTTGAGGATCCTTAATGGACCTGTCAGGATCTTTAAAAGATGATTTGAAGTTTCTTTAATGTTCATGACACGATCATTAAATATTCCTTTGAAGGAATGTTTAACTTGGGTAATTTTAAAAATAAAGGTTATTAATGTAATATAATTATGAGTTATAATTAAATGACAGGACAAAATAATAAAAAAGAAATTCATTTTGAGACAGGATTAAATCCTCTTGCCCCAAACGGATGCTGTCAAAAAGAAATTATGGTTGGAACAGAAGAAAATCCTTAATTCACAAATGTAGAATTTATCGATTTCTCCGAGCCAAATTCTTAAATAAGGTTAATTAATGAATAAAAAAATTTGGTTTGACGTTTCGACCATCAATGCGGTCCTCTTCAGAGCTGTAATTTATTGTTTTTTTTTTTGTAATTACAAGTACAAAATTTATATATATTAGAAAATGAATGTTTATAAATAAAACCGAAGTACTCACTTACAAGAACAATAATAGACATGTGTGCCTTAATCCCAATCAATTTTTTGGATTCACCAATTTCGTCATTTTTTTTCTTTAAATTATAAAAACAAAACACTTATTTATTTTAATAACTTTGAACTTATTATTTTAGTGTAATAAGTAAACTTTGTCATAATTTATAAAATATTTTTCTGTGTTTATCGTGTGATTGTCAAAATGTAACTGAAGATTCGTTCTTAAACTTGTTTACAAATTTACTATTTACTAAGTGATACAAGGAGAAATGAACAAGTTTGATTTTAATTAGTCAAATAATTTATCAATTTAATTTACATTTAATTTCTCGTAGTATTTCGTCATATTGTTTATTAAAATTTAAAATATCTTGTTTTCTGTTAATTGAATTTTTTTGTAATTTTATATGTATCATTTCAGATACAAGTCGTTTTTTCTTTGATGGTTCACTGTCAAGTATTCTAGTATTTTTCCAATCAAAATCGTGTTTGAGTTTGTTTTCTTATTTTTTGAATTTTTGTGTTCTACCATTACCGTATCTTTTTTGTTTTTATGTTCATCAACTCTTGTGATTAAAGTTCTTTTGGTTTGTCCCACATAGGATGCCGAGCAATCTTTGCAATTTATTTTATACACTGTGTTAGTTATGTCATTTTTATCCGTTTTATCTTTTATTTTTTTAATCAAATGATTAGGATTATCTTTGATTGTTGGAATTGTATTAATATTGAATTTTTTTTTGGTTTGATATTTTGGTAAATTGTTGTCTTAAATAAAAGTAACAAATCCCTGAAATATTAATTCATTTAAAAAAAAATTTTAAAAAATATTGGGGGTTGAAGTTTGATATTTTATGTGACCCTGTCATTTTCAACTCCGTATAACATTGACAAAAGTTTATAAATGTAAATTGTTATATAGTATATTTTAAAGCATTTTTATGTACTGCTTAATAATTAAAATTAAAATTAAAAAAAATTTTCATCCCTATCTTTCAAAATGAACACTTATTTTTCAATCTTGACCCATTTCTATGATTTTAATTTTTTTATTTTCATTGAAATGAGTTTAGTATTGTGCGCCATAGTAAACTCCACTGCGTAAGTCGTTACAAATATGAGTGGCAAATGAAAATAAAATTGGTTAGGTAACAATGCACAGGTAAACATTATTTATAGTATCTATGCAATTAAGATAACTGCGAATTAGGATCAAGGGAATCCGGTCACTTTTGATCAGATAGGTAAAAATCTGGAAAATTAATGTCTAAAACCAAGTTAATTTATATCATTCGAAAGCTTATCATTTCTACTTTCAAAATAAAAAAGAGTTTTTGATTCATCTTTTTTAGTTTTACTTGTAGATCATTTTTAATTCACATAAACCAAATTTCAAAATCACAATTTTCCAGGGTAAATGGTCATCTCTAGGCGTAAATCCGGTCACTTGATTTTTTCAAGAATTTAGGGTAACTCCGACCGTTTTATCTTTTAAATATTAAAATTCGCCTTATTCCTGTCTTAAGTATGATCTGATTTTGATTTTATGATTGATAAATTATGAGTTCTATAAACAATAAATATTGGTTTAATAAATAATAAATATAGGTTTCATGAAATACAACTATGGATTCAAATAATGTTATATTTTATTAAGAGAAGGTAAAAAGTGAAATGTGGTTACTACTTTGGATCCTACAAGTTATAAATTTTATTATTAGTAAAATGTAGTACGTTAAATGTGATTGGCTTTACCTTGACGTCACATGACCTACTTTACCCCGAATGTATTTCTCATATTTTAGAATAATTTGAATTAAATTTTTATGAAACCAAACATCACTATATATGTACTTCGAAAAAGGACATTCAAAAGCATCGAAAAAACTTATCCAAAAAAATTAAGATTCAAAAATAATGATCAAAAAACGTAAAAATCCGAAGAACGTTTTCTTTTGCTGACACCTCTAAAAACACTTATCCGCCTCTGATTCCAAGTTGAATTCGTGAAACTAAACGGAAGTTCGTTAACATAAGTTGAATGTTAAGTACTATTCACAGTATCAATATCTCCCCAGATGGAAAAAGTAATATTAAAATGGTACTGACCACTGGCGTAGTATAAAGACGATAGTAATTTCATATAATTAACAGGCCTCATACTCAAGCCCTATTGACACTTTTTGCCACTTTTTTCAGCTGATGCCACTATTTAGCTACTATTTTGAAAAAAATGCCACCAATGACACTTTTTTTAAAAAAAAGGCCGCTAAAGACACTATTTTCAACTCAGATGTTTAAGAAGTCTCGAAGTATTTGCCTGCTGTCCTTTTCTTTATTAGACTTCAATTATAAAGAATGCATATAATTGGTTCCAATTATAAAATTATCAAAAATTATTTTCATTCAGAAGGAAGAAAATGATCGAAAAACTCAAGCAGAAGCCAAAAAAAAGGAAACGCATTGTGGTTTGTTGTAGGATTTGTTTCTAAACTTTGGGGGAAAATCCATTGTTATTCGGGAAATTTTCCAATCTTTAGGATTAATTTTCGATTTTTTTTTGGAAAAAGTCCATTTTTCTGAACTACGGAAATATTTTCATCTAGACTTAGGATTTATATTTTTTACTTTTGGGAAAAAATCCATCGCATTTAGACGATTTTCTAATTTCTGGGAAAAAAATTCCAATGATTTGATAAAAATATTTTTCTTGAAACTTTGGAATTTTTTTCACCAATTCCTGGGATTTATTTACGAATTTTCCGAAAAAACCCACTATGTTTGGAAATTTGTCCAATCTTTAAGAATAATTTCCATTTTTTTTAAATAGGAGATTTTTCCAAACTTTAAGAAATAAATCCACTAGTTTGAAAGATTTTCTAATTTTCGTGGAAAATATTGAAATCAAGTAACTCTTAGGTTAAAATAAATGGAAATAAAGATTCTAAGACTTAAAATAAACCTTAAAATATTGGAGACTATTAAAACATCACAAATCACACAACATTAAAAAATGGCCAGGCTGATAATGTTCCCATTAGTCCAGTTAAAGTAGAAAAAAAATATTACTATTCAAGAACTTTTTTAAATGAAGTATTTAATATTTTTTTAATTTAATGTATTTTTAATATATTTTATAAAATAAAAACAGTAATATTATATTAATTTTTGTTATTTTTACAAACATAAGATTAAATAAATAAATAAATTTATATATATTTGTTAACAAAAATATGCCACTATTTTGCCACTTTTTTGAACAGTTTATGCCACTTTTAAAACTATTTTTAATTGCAAAACTGAGTATGAGGCCTGCATATAATGCCAGTACAGACAAATCTGTACCAAGCCGACTGTTGGCATTGTACTAAAACTGTAGTAAAATTTGTATTATGCCAGTACTCGCAGTTGGTACCGTTTTGAGAGTAGGCATTGTACTATAACTGGAGTAAAATTTTTATTATGCCAGTACTCACAGTTGGTACCGTTTTGAGTGTTGGTATTGAACTAAAACTGTACTAAAATTTGTATTAAGCGAGCACTCGCAGTTAGTACCGTTTTGAGAGCTGGCATTGTATTAAAACTGTAGTCAAATTTGTGTTATGTCAGTACTGCTAAATAAAAAGTTGGTAAACAACAATAATAATAGTAGTAGAGCTATGCCGATTCTAAAACAGTTACCCTGTAGGAATCTGCCTTACCGACCGCGAGTAGAAATCTGTTTTACCGTGTAGGAATCTGTTTTACCCTAGTTACCGACCAGATGGCGCTGTGTGGGGGATTCCCCGCACCATTTTGGATTTTTACCCCCACTTTTGCGCGGGAATTAAAATTTTACTCCCACTTTTGAGCGGGAAGTTAAATTTTACCCCCACTCTTAGGTTTTTCAAGCGCGCTATTTTGAATTTTTACCCCCACTTTTGCGCGGTAAGTTTAAAATTACCCCTACTTTTAGGTATTTCAAGCGGGGATTTCCCTACTTTTGAGCGGGTTTTTAGTCTGTTGTTAGTGAGAGTTCTACGTTACCGACAGCCATTTTAGTGAGTTAGCACACCGGCCACTACTGATAGACGGCGCTGCAATCGAATCGCGCCAAGTTTAACTTAAAATGCTAACCCTTTTAATTTGCATAAAGTGTTATGTAAGAACTAATTTGCATATCCTTAATACCATCAATCTAATTTGCAGAAACTGTGTATTGTTGTTAACTTTTAACTAAGAACTAATTTGCATATCCTTAATACCACCAATCTAATTTGCATAAATTGTGTATTGTTGTTAACTTTTACCTAATAACTAATTTGCATATCATTACTATTTAACCACCCAATTTGTCTAATTTGCATATCACCTACCCCCACCCACCTAATTTGCATATGCTATGTATTGTTTTTAACCCTTTTCTACAACTTACCTACCACCCACCACTGACCCACCTTATTTGCATTCACCCACCAATATATGTTTCCATTGTATCTACCCTATCCCCCCCCTCTTACTCATCCACTCCACCTACCACCTACCACCCACCACCCATCTAGTAGATGTTTTAAATATCTCTATTCAATTCTCAACACCACCCACTACCCACAACTCACCTACGAAACTAATGTATTGGGACTTAAATTTTCAAAACACCACCCACTTTTGCATATATGTTATCAAATTTCAAAAATCATAATAAAAATCGTGAGGAATCAAGGGAAAGTGATATTAACGCTCGGGCCTAAGTGGGCGACTCAAGTAGGTGGTTGGGAGTGGGTGGCGCTAGGACCCAGCCCACGCAACTCAGCGCGGCATGCTGCTGCAGGCTGCGCGCATGCTTCCCAGAGTCATCGAGTGTGGGGGGACTTGTGAGAGTGGGAGAGCCTCTAATGTATAGGCGTTCGCAAGAGATGAAATCTTATTTCGCTTCAGAGTTTTGTAGCAGCAGGTTCTCTCCCAAGAGCAGCTCCGTAAGTATTTCTAGCTTTACAGATTTTGTATATTTTACTAGTAAAATAACAATTCGTTGTTTATAATAATGTTTTTTAATGTTACAGATACACAGACATATTTTCTGCCTACTTCTCTAGGAGGTTCACAGTTGTCAATAATAAACTCTGTAAGTAATTTAAAACTTTGTTTATTTACAAATAAAATAACAATTTTTTGTTTATTTACGAATAAAATAACAATTTTTTGTTTATTTACGAATAAAATAACAATTTTTTGTTTATTTACAAATAAAATAACAATTTTTTGTTTATTTACAAATAAAATAACAATTTTTTGTTTATTTACAAATAAAATAACAATTTTTTGTTTATTTACAAATAAAAAACAATTTTTTTGTTAATAACACCCCCTTCTTTTCTTCTGTTATAGGTACACATGTTACACTGCCTACTTGGATAGGACGTACAAATACACTAGGCATCAGCACTAAGTTCCGTAAGTATTACTATTTTTAATAATTTTGAAAAGTTACTAATAAATAACAATTCATTGTTTACAACATTTTTCTTTTCTTCTGTTTTAGATACACAGTTCTAGTCTGAGCCTAATTTCCTCTGGTGTGAAAATTTAGCAATCTTCAGCCCGACTTCAGTGAGAACAACGCAGCTCGTTCCACTTCTATTTTTTCAGCTTCTCTTTCAGCCTTCTTTTTTAGCATTTTTTCAGCCTTTTTTAGCATTTTTTCAGGCTTTTTTTTAGCATTTTTTCAGACTTTTTTCAGTTTTCTTTTTCAGATTTTAGAAAAAATTTGTCAAAATGCCCCGGTGTAGACACAGTGTACAAAAACGTTTTGCCTCTGCTGACAGTGTAGATGAAATTTGTGAATGTTCCGCCAATTTCATCGACACTGCTGAATTAAAGTTATGCTCTGTAAAGTCCAAACTGGCTAACGCTCGTCTTATTAGTGCATTCGAATGGCAGCACAAATGTAAACAGCAATACGCTATTTTAAAAAAATTCTTTAATAGATATAGCTTTACGGTTCCTCAGAAACAAAAAATCTTAAATTTATTAAACAGAGTGCATTACTTGAATTGTCATTTTAATTTATTAGAGAAGAGCGGCGCCGGTCTCAATAACTCAAATGGAACAATTAAGTGGGTTGACACGGATACAGCCTTTAATAATCAATTACAGTCGGGAACAATAATAAATTTAACGCATATAGATGTTAACCAGTTCTTAGATTATACAATTACACGGTATTGTACGTCAAATTTAAGAAAACTACCTGACGGTTCAGAAGAATTTTATTTAAAACACTTTGCAGTTAAAACAAGTGACATTTTACCTTCAACTCAGTTAGATGAATTTTATAATGTTAATGTTAAACAACTAACACTTAGAAAAATGGAGGAATTTGAGGAAAAGGAATCCAATTGGACTCTTGACTCCATTCATAGACTTGATGTTAATATTAATAAATTCAACCCCATGAGCGCTAGTTCTCACATTCGTCTGCCAAAAGTTATTGAAGATAAGCATGCCTTCGTCAATGTTGTTAATGAGCATGATAATCAATGCTTCAAGTGGTCGATTCTATCAGCATTGCATCCTGTTATTTATAATCCAAATCGTTTATCTAATTACGATACCATTAAGTGTGACTTAGATTTTACCGGGATTAAATTTCCTGTAGCTCTAAATGATGTTGCAAAATTTGAAAAACTAAATAAAATTTCAGTCAATGTATATGGTCTTCGAAAGTGTGAAAATGATTTTAGTGTAACACCGTTACATCTTACATCAGAGAAAAGAGATTCTCATGTGAATCTTTTACGCATTGAAGATCATTACGTAGATGAAAGTTTAAGTGCTAAAGAATATGCTTCCGCTGATAAATCGATTCTTTCATTCAACTATCACTACGTTTAAATTAAGAATTTGTCACGACTTGTAAGTTGCCAATTGTCTAAACATGGTCACAAGACGCATATTTGCGATCGTTGTTTGCATTACTTTCATAGTGATGAAAAACTTATTGAACACACCAAAGATTGTAACAAATTGAATAAAACTAAAGTAATTTTACCACAGCCTAATAATAATGTAATTCAATTCAAAAATTTAAATAATAAGGAGCGTGCTCCATTTATCATATATGCAGACTGCGAGAGCTTATTGCTTCCTGAAACGGAATCTTCAACTTTAGGTGATTGCACAGAAGTATTTCAGAATCATAAACTTCTAAGCATTGAATACTATTTAAAATGTTATGATGACACTTTATCAGTATACAAAGCATTACCATTACAAAATGGTTTGCTAAAGAGTTAAAACAGATGGCAGAGGATATTGAGACTGTATTTATGGTCACCATTCCGATGGAGAAACTAAATGCAAGTCAACAAGCTGCTTTTCGAAGCACTAACATTTGTCACATTTGTATAAAATCTATCGCGCATGGGGCTGTAAAAGTTAAAGATCATTGTCATATAACTGGGGAGTACAGGGGGGTAGCGCATCAGGGTTGTAATGTCAACTACCAGGATTCAAGAACTATTCCTGTAGTATTCCACAATTTAAGTGGATATGATGCACATTTCATTATAAAATCCATTGCCACTGAATTTGAGGGTAAAGTTGACCTTCTCCCCGTTAACAAAAAAAGATATATAAGCTTCACCAAACATGTTCAAGGAAGTATCGCCCATTTTCGATTCATTGATTCATTCAAATTTATGGTATCGTCTTTGGATAAATTGGCATCTTATCTTCCTGAACATAATATAATAAATTCCGAATTTTCTACCTACTCCAAAAATAGTATAGAACTGTTAACCCGAAAAGGAATTTTTCCATATGAGTATTTGGACTGCAGAGCAAAACTTAATGAGGCACAACTACCCCCAATAGAAAAATTTTATAGTACATTAAGCGATTCGCATGTCAGTAATGAAGATTATGCACATGCGCAAAAAGTCTGGAATGCCTTCAATTGCAAAAATCTCTGCGATTATGTATATTTGTATATGAAAACAGACATTTTACTACTCGCAGATATTTTTGAAAATTTTAGAAACCAGTGTCTTATTGCGTACGGTTTAGATCCAGCTCATTATTATACAACACCTGGGTTTAGCTGGGATGCTATGTTAAAGTATAGTAATGTAAAATTGGAACTTCTCACTGATATAGATATGGTTATGTTTATTGAACGTGGCATTAGAGGTGGAGTAAGCCAGTGTTCCAATAGATATGCTAGAGCTAATAACCAGTATATGGAAAAATATAACGAAGAAGAAGATTCAACTTACATTATGTACTTGGACGCGAACAACCTGTATGGTTGGGCTATGATACAAGTACTTCCCTACGGTGGTTTTAAGTGGGTGCCAAATGTAAATAATAATTTTAATTTTAACGTTGAAGATGATGCTCCTGTTGGTTATATTTTAGAAGTTGATTTAGGCTATCCCGATGAATTACACAACAATCACAGTGATCTGCCATTTTGTTCAGAACACTTAAAACCACCAGGATCAAAAGAGACAAAGTTACTAACTACCCTTCTACCGAAATAAAAATACGTTATCCATTATTGTGCAATGAAGAAAGCTTTGGCACATGGTATTAAACTTACACATATTCATAGAATTTTACAATTCAAACAATCTGCTTGATTAAAAAATTATGTGGATTTTAATACTATGATGCGAACGAATGCTTCAAATGAGTTTGAAAAAAATCTATTTAAACTTATGAATAATGCTGTATACGGTAAGACAATGGAAAACGTACGGAAACGTGTAGATGTTAAACTTGGAACTAAGTGGGAAGGTAGGTATGGAGCTGAAGCTCTTATATCTGAACCTAACTTCCACTCGCGATCTGTCTTTAGCAAAAATTTAGTTGCTGTGGAGCTTAGAAAAACGGAAGTGCTTATGAATAAACTAATCTATATTGGTCTAAGCGTTTTCGACATTTCCAAAACACTTAAGTATCATTTTCATTACGATTACATGCGAAAAAAGTATAATGATAACTGTAAATTGCTTTACACTGATACCGATAGTCTTGTTTATCATGTCAAATGTGACAATATCTATTCTGACATGAAAGCAGATATTTGCAAATTTGACACTTCTGATTATCCTGCTGATAATATACATGGAATGCCGCAAGTCAATAAAAAAGTTTTAGGTCTCATGAAAGATGAGTGTAATGGGAGAATTATTACTGAATTTGTTGCCTTGCGGAGTAAAATGTATAGTATTCGAGTAGAGGATCAGGATTTTATAAAAAAGGCTAAAGGTGTTAAGGAGGTAGTTGTGGAGAAAACAATAACATTCGATGACTATGTATACTGTTTAAAAAATGTCAAAATTTAAACTAGAACTCAATACACAATCCGATCTAAACTTCACAATGTTCAAACGTTAAAACAGACAAAAATAGCATTAAGTCCATATGATGACAAAAGATATTTATTAAAAAATAGCACCAACACCCTCGCTTGGGGTCATTGTAAAATAAACAATTTAGATTCTAATGATGTAGAAATGACACTAGTTTAAGAAACTGATTGTAAATTTATTGTAAATTATATTTGTTATTATACATTTTATTATTACTTATATTTGTAAATACTCAAAGAAATGAGAGGGAGAGAGAGAGAGGACAATAAATGAAGAATATATCTATATTAATTTTAGTCTACTTCATTTAATAAAACCTTTATATGCATGCTTTGCAACTCTATTTTACTTCAAAATTATTATTTGAAACGAAGAGATAAGGTTAATAAGAGATAGAACATAAATATTTATTTTAGAAATTGTTTATTCAAGAAAACTTTAATATATTTACATTTTATTACATTTTAAGAATTAGTTTTACATAACCTTAAAGTTTCTTTAACGTTACTTTAACATCATTTCAATATAGCAGCTTAACATTATTTTATTATAAGATTATCTTTTTCGAAAGTTACTTTTAACTTTCAAAAAAGTTACTTTTAACTTTTCTAAAAGTTACCTTTAACTTTCAACAAAGTTACTTTTAACTTTTCTAAAAGTTACTTTTAACTTTCAAAAAAGTTACTTTTAACTTTTCTAAAAGTTACCTTTAACTTTTCTAAAAGTTACCTTTAACTTTTCTAAAAGTTACCTTTAACTTTTCTTAAAGTTAACTTTAACTTGTACTATACAATTACAATTCAGATTTGTTTATCCAACTGTTGTGTGAGTTATCAAATCGAAGCCACTTTACGTAGACTTTATCACTATTTTGCTTAAGAACTTTCTCTATCAGGTAAACATCTGGATATTTCACTTTGGAGATCTCTTCTTCATAGAAGCCGCCTTCGATGGGTTGATTCTGATAATCCTTCAGCATGTATGTTACTGGGCTTGTTGGGTTCACTTGAGTAATAGTAAATATTTCAGTTGTCCAGTTGGGTGTGTATCCTTTATTGAAAACATTTTTGTACTTGCTCACTCGAACTCGATCACCGACTTTGAATTTTGACTTCTTAGATTTAATTTCCCTTTGCTTGGAGATACACGCTTCAGTAGTTCAGACTCATCCTCTCTGCTGACATCATTTGGTTTCATTCCAATGGTACGATGCTTCTTATTATTATATTGTGAAACAAGTGATGATAAAATATGCATCCATTTGTAATTTCCTTGCAAGTTGAATTGTGGCCACATCATATTTTTCAGAGTCCGGTTAAATCTTTCAATAATTGAAGCTTTTAAGTTACTAAAGGTTGAATAAAGTTTCATTTTATATGACTTCATTAAACTCTCAAATTGAGAATTATAAAATTCTTTGCCTCTATCAGTATGCAATTTTTTTGGAATCCGTTCATTGACAAGTATAGATTTCATTGCTGCTGAAACATCTTTTCCAGTTTTGATTTTTACAGGTATAGTCCATGCATACTTAGAAAAGATATCTATAACAGTAAGTATATATTTAAAACCTTTACTAACTTAACAATATGGCAGCATTTCAACTAAATCTGCTTGCCAGGTTTCATCTATTCCACGCATTTGCACTTTACGACGTGGGTAATTTCTCCTAGCTTGTCTATGTAATTCTGTTACTACTACTAACTTTTTATCAACCATTTTCAATGATTTTTTAATGCATCTGAATACATCAATGTTCCACTTGATAATGATCTTGATTTTATTCCACCTTCTTAATAAATGATTTGAGCTTTACGTAATTCTTCAATAATCTAAATAATTTCATTGTTATGACTTGAATTACTAGCTTGTTGGGAAGCCATGAGCAACCGTAAACGGTCTACAAGTTCATTTGGATTATCCCAATAGATGTAGTGTGGATAAAACTTTCTCTTGACTGTCATAACTTGTGGTATTGGACTCTTTTTCTTTAAGGAATTTCCAGTTTTTGGGAAAAGCTTTGCAATAATTTTAGTGAATTTGAAACTCGTGCTCGTACGCAGAGGTTTAGTTGGACTATAATTTTTTCTATGTGCATTTGTAGAAGTGAGAATTTCTTTATAGTTTTCTAAATCATTTGAACTTATTGCATTTTCATCAGGTTTTTGTCTGAATAAAAGTTCTAACAGACCATCTGTTTTTGAATATTTTTTCTTTCCCACTAGATTAATGTATGGACCCTCAAAATCTATTTGGAAGTTTACGTACTCCATAAACCATATCCAAATACTGCTTTCTATTTTTATGTAGCATTTGTATAAACTTATTCGTCAATTTATTATAATCATGATTTGTAGAATCATTATGAAACTCATCATTTTTTAATTCATTAATCACATTTTCATTTTTCATATTAAGTAGATTTGCTTCTTGAGCAAAAGGATCCAAAAACTCTATGCTGTTATCATAAGTGGATGTATTGAATGGTATATTTCCACTAATAGCACTCTTAAAAGTTGTTTCAAAATCATCATCTTCCTCTTCTTTTATTTCTTCTTTTTTCTTAACATTTTCAATCTTGATAGGTGTTTGAGTTATATTCACTAATTTCTCTAATGGAGTAACCAATGGTTGAAAAGTTTCTCTTAACATATTTTCTGCATTCTCTCTACCACTTTTAAGTATGCGATGTTTCCGTCGTATAGCTTCACTTGCTTTCGCAATTTGATGAAGTTTTTCCACGTCTTTTCGAAACATGTTTATATATTGAAGTCTCAAATTGCACTAATGTAGTTGTTTAGAAACATTTGATATTTATAACTGAATGAAGCAATCAAAACCTTTTCTATAACGACCTTCATTTAAATTTCTATCTTTATCTATAACCACAAACCCATATCTATCAGAATTCCAACATGTAGTACATAAATCTCTAAATTGAGTGTATGTCATATCCGTGTTTACATGATCATTATAAACATGCTTAAGATTTCTATCATCCTGTTTGAAAAGAACCAGTAAGTTGACATTATCTCTAACTAAATGTTTAGGAATATGGGCATAGGTTTGACACAAGTAAAAACTGTCAACGTTAACATGCCTACCCATACAAAAGAATGCTCTGACATTGTCCTGCTCCTCACAAGCAATATCATCGAAAATAAAGATAGAATTGGGTTCAGCATCTTTAGGTGAAACTACTTGCTCATGTTCACTGAATGGAAAGTACTTTATTCCATCAACATTACTTAGTACTTTTTCTAGAAATTTATATTTTGGTTGTTGTAATGACTTTGAGTATAAATAAATATTTTCAAAGCTTAAACCATTTGGATGTATAATCAAAGAAAGAAGAGCATTCGTTTTTCCACAATTTGAGGGTCCACAAAAAGCTGCGCGAATACTATTCGAAAAAAGACTCCTATGACGCTTAACCCCACTGTCTTCGGTTTGAATGAGGTTATCGACATTTACAATTGGGAGCTGATCAGCTTGTACTTTAAACTGCATCTTGCAATCGACTGAGAAAAAAACTATAAATACCGTATTTATATATTCTACTTCCATCAGTTCGTTGTAAACCACCGTTGAGTAAAGAATGATTACTCATGATATAATGAAAAAGAAAACTTCTTGCAGTGGTAAAGGGTTTCTTAATAATATAATCAATAAATTACCGTTTGAGCTGCATTTACCTGGATATAAATATTGTGGACCTCGTACTAAACTAAAAAAACGTTTGGCACGTAGTGATCCAGGTATAAACTCTTTAGATGCAGCTTGCAAAGAGCAGGATATAGCATATTAGAAAGATCGGGAAAACATAACAGCGAGAAATTCTGCAGACAAAATACTAGCTGAAAAGGCGTGGCAACGAGTTCTTTCCAAGGACTCTAGCATTAGTGAAAAAGCAGCTGCATTAGCGGTAACCAACATAATGAAAGTTAAATCTAAATTCGGCATGGGTTTAAAAATTAAAGATAAGACAAAGAAAAAGATGCAAAAGAAGATGAAGAAGAAGACAGTTTCTAAGAATAAGAAACGTGTCACATTGAATAAGGTTGTAAATGCTGCTAAAAAGAGTATGAAACTTAACAATAATTCAACAGATACTATTAAAACTGCTATGATTGGTGCAAAAAAAGCAATAAAGAAGTTTGGAGGTAAATCTAAAATTTCATCACCTCGAATTCTTTCCGTGCCCTCAAAAGTTGGTGGTATTTTACCCCTTATTCCAATCTTTGCGGGACTTAGTGCTCTAGGAGCTTTGAGTGGAGGGATCGGTGGTATAGTAAAAGCTGTAAATGATGCTAATGCAGCCAAAAAACAATTTTCTGAAGCCCAACGACATAATCAAACAATGGAGGCTATTGCCTTAGGAAAAGGATTACATCTGAAACCTTATCGACAAGGTCTTGGCCTTTATCTCCAACCGTATCAAGAAAAAGGATTGAAGAATAAGAAAAGGATTAAAAAAAAAATTAATATTGCAGCTACCTCACCGCGCGCTAACGAACTTTGATCTATTTAAATTTGTAAAATTATGAAAATATCTCATTTTCGCGGAGTTTTTATGCGAAATGAATTACCCACTGCAGGACCTCGGAAATATGAGTCAGCAATAATTAATCTTGATGACAAGGAAGGACCTGGAACCCATTGGGTAGCTTACAAAAAGATAAGTAATGAAACTGAATAATTTGATAGTTTTGGAAATCTTTCACCACCATTAGATCTGATTGTCTACTTAGGTGTTGGTAGGTGTATAGATTATAATCATGTGAGATATCAAAATTTCGATACATTTATATGCGGACACTTATGTCTTAAGTTTCTATGTGGACAACTTAAGGTAGTTCTCCGGCTTCAGGGCCGCACAAATACTATAAAAAAAATAAATAAAAACAAATATATAAAAAACTAATAAATTAAATCTGAAAACGTAATTTAAAGCAATATGTTAGTCTCGTGACACTTCACATGTGCTTCAAACGAAAGAATTTTGGCAATTTGCGACCGTTGGATTTCCTTTCGCTCGTAAATTCAATGGAAAATCACATTGGTTTCGAATTTCAGATTAGTATAATTAAAAAATGAGCATCGATACCCCTATAAATTTTTTTTTATATTATTTCTTTTATTTGTCCCTATAACATACTAGTTTTTGAAAAAAATTTAGCGAGTAGTTTTCCACATATTAATAATAGTATACCACTTTTATACGTTTAGTGTATGATTCCCATGTAAATGTTGAAACTTTGAAGGTAAATATCTCAATTTTTAGCATCGCAAGGGGCCCTGAGATTTTTACCACACATAAAGCATACAAAAAAGAACATTTATCCAAAGTTTAAGAAAATTCTAACGAAAATCGATTTGCCGGAGAAATACCTTAATCTTTAGAATAATTTTAGACTATATAAGAATGCATAATTAACTGTAAGCATCAGTATAAAAATAGATGTCAATCATGACTAACTCTTTCACTTTAACGTTAACGGGGAACTCTTCAGTTCTTGAAACTGCATACTTCCCACCAATTGAACTCTCAGAAAACAAAAATTATGCGCTTCGACTTGTTGATTTATTTACATATAATTCAATTCCTAATATTGATATTGGTTGTAATAAGTTGTACATAGGTGATTTCATAATTGAAATAACTACAGGTAGTTATGAAATTAAAGATATTGAATCTTATATTAAATCAAAGTTACCAAATAACATTGATTTACTTATCACGCCTAACAACAATACATTAGGTTGTAAAATTAAATCTAATTGTAACATTGATTTTTATTATGAAGATTCAATTGGTAAGTTATTGGGATTTATTCCTCGTGAACTGAAAGCCGATGAAACTCATAATTCTGATTTACCTGTATCCATATTGAAAGTGAATACTCTACGAGTTGAGTGTAATATTACAACAGGAGCGTATATAAATAATCAAAAAATGCATACTATACATAAATTTTTTCCTGTTGTTCCACCTGGATATAAGATCACGGAAGTTCCAACTCGAATCATTTACCTTCCAATCACCGTGAAGACAATACATAATATTCAGCTTCGTTTAATTGATCAGGACGGTAGCTTGGTTAATTTCAGAGGGGAAACAATAACAATACGTTTACATATAAAATCTATGTAATGTGTATCGTGTACAATCACAAAAAGAAGGTTGGTGGCAGTTATAAAAGTCAATCAACATGTGCAGGGAAGATCAGTGTGAATGTGACTCGGAGAGTGTTAACACCTCAGAATCAACTATTCCTGAAACAACTCGGTCTACAAGTCAAACCTCGAAAATAAGAAAAAGAAAGAAGAAAAGAAGAGATCAACTTTACCTATTTTTTATGTGCAGCTGTTCTAAGAAAAATGGAAGAAATTCTGAGCATTCCAACAGCAGTGAATTTTGATGAATCCATTGCTAATTATGAAATTCATAGTCATCAACCATATGCATCGTCATCTTTTAATAACAGTGATGAAATCTGAATTGTAGTACAAAATCAAGATTTGTCTATTTTACCAAGTAAAAGTGCATTATATATTTTTGGAAGGCTAACTAAGGATGATGGAATCACTCTTACAGAAAATGTCCATCTTACAAATAATGCTACAGCTTATTTGTTTGATGAAATTCGTTATGAATTAAATGGTATTGAGATTGATCGATGCAAGTATGTTGGACACACTACAACTATAAAAAACTTAGTATCTTTAACACCTTCTCAAGTTAACCGTGCAGAAAATGCAGGATTTGTGAAGTTTGAATCAACTTCAAGAATGTCATTGACAAATGGATATTTTAATGTAACAATACCACTGAGTATGATTTTCGGTTTTGCTGAAGATTATAAGAAAATTGTTACGAATGCTAAACATGAACTTATTTTAATAAGATCACGTAATGATAAAAATTCTATTATTTATGATGGACCAGTTGGTATCCCTGAGTTCAAATTTGTAATTAATAAACTTGAGTGGTTGGTACCATATGTATTACCATCTGACAATAATAATAGTATATTATGCATCAAGGGAGGGAAGTCCGTGTTTTTTTGTCAAGCACAAATGTTCGGAGAACATTGTGCGAGACAAAAAATCGGCCTCCCGAGGTGCATATGCTATTTTCTATCACAAATGTACGAAAATCTCGTGTTTTGTACGCGTTAGCGGGTCAGCACTCGCAGTTTTCAGGTTAGTGACGTTAGAGATAAAAAAACTTCCGAACAGTGAAAAAAACTCTCATCGCGCAGGCGCATTGCGGCGCGCGCGGCGAAATGCGCCTGCGCGATGAGAGTTTTTTTCACTGTTCGGAAGTTTTTCTACTTCTAACGTTCACTAACCTAAAAACTGTGAGTTCTGCCCCGCTTAAGGCGAACGAAAACACGAGGTTTTCGTGCATGTGTGGTAGAAAATAAAATTATTGAAATTTATTGAAAAAGATCCATTAATTTCAATAAGTTTTAGATCTTGGGAAATGTATGAGTATCCATTAGTTCCCAGGAGTACAAGAGTTATGTGGCAAATTAAATCTTCAACACAATTAGAGAAACCAAGATATGTAATTGTTGGATTTCAAACTGAAAGAAAAGATAAATTGGGAGTTACTGCATGTTTTTTGACCACTGTAACCTAACAAATGTGAAACTGTTTTTGAACTCACAATCTTATCCTTATGTAAATTTAAATCTCCACTTTCATCAAAATCAGTATTCTATATTATATGATATGTATGCTAACTTTCAATCCTCTTACTATGGAAGAGGTTCGGAACCTATATTAAATATGTCAAATTTTAAATCATTGGCTCCATTAATTGTGATTGACTGCTCAAAACAAAACGAATTCCTGAAGCAGACCTCAGTCGATGTACGTTTGGAATTCGAGTCCACAGATAATATCCCCGATGCAACAACTGCATATTGTCTAGTCATTCATGATCGCATTGTGCAATATAAACCAATCAGCGGTATTGTCAAGAACTTGTAAAAGTGGAGGAGGAGTGACTGAACTGGTATATAAGTTGTGTTCTTGGGATAGAATTTTATTTCTATTCCAGGATAGAGTTCATAGTAGACGTTCAAGGCTTTAAACAGTCCAGCAACGATTTCATTGTCAAGGAGTTGGCTATTCTTCCTCTGGAAGCAGATGCTACACCTCAAGTTTATTTCTTTCAACCACCCTATCATTATGATTCACTATCGAAACGTTGCAGAAGTATGAACACATGGTTGACAATCAATTACCATGGACTCCATTGGGGTAAAGGAGAAATACCTTATGATGAACTGCGAGCTATTTTTTAAGAAACATTACAAAAAGCGAAAACTATCTATACAAAAGGTGTTGAAAAGAAAGAGTGGTTAGAAAAATATTTGTTAAATGTACGAAATTTAGAAGATATAGATTGTCCACCGCTTAGAAATGTAAGAAAAGACTTATTGTTAACTACATGTACATACCATTGTATAAGAACTGAAAATTGTGCTGCAAACAATGTAATAGCTCTTCGAAATTGGTTTCTAAATGTAATGTGTGAACCTATAGAATCTATAGTAGGTGCTGATGAATTTCATCCTCTGTCTAATAGTTTAAAATCTTACTATGAGCAATGGGAATATGTATAAAAATGAATTTGAACTTTCAATATGAATAAATGTATTGAATAGTTTTAAAAATCAATGTGTCTTTACTGCTTTACCCAAACCTTAGTTTCATAATAAAAAGATTTATGAATCAATTCTTAGACAATGTCTTTGTTCTGTTTAAAAATCAAGTCAAGACTTGTTTGAACACGCTTGTTCCGGCAAAAAGTCGTTACTGCTTTACCTAAACCCTTAGTATTATAATAGAAAGACTTTATGAATCAATTCTTAGACGATGTCTTTGTTCTGTTTAAAAAGCAAGTTGAGACTTGTTTGAACACGCTTGTTTTGCTTCAATCGTTCACTAAAGACCAAAGTGTCTTTATTGCTTTACCTTATATTTTTAAATTGTTTTCTCTGTTTTTTTATATTTTTTTATTGTTTTCTCTATTTTCTGTTTTTTATTCTTTTTTATTGTTTTCTCTATTTTTTTTAATTATTTTTATTTTTTTTTCATTATATTTTTTCTCTTTTTCTATTTTTTACATTTCTAAAATTTATAGGTAGAATAAAAAGAAACAATTTATAAGTAAATTTTTGCTTTTATTTAAACACATATTTTGAATATTTACAGTATATTACAATTCTCTTTATTACAACATTTATTAGATAAATTCAAATTCTATAATATTATATTTTCCACCAATATATTTTAATTTTAACTTGTTGGATTCTACGGCTTCGTCGAGCTCCTTGAAGTTGTCTGGCTCCTTCTCAAACAGATTCGTAAACCTTGCTGGCAGGAACGTCCGGAATTCACCATCCAAATCAACTGCAAATTTGAATCCATACTTGGTTGACATCCTCTTTATACTAGTTACGGTATAAAGGGCATTGACATCCAACTCAGCAAGCGGCTTCGTGGGTAGAAGATGCTGCAAACGTCTAAGAGAGTTGATTTTGCTGAAGGTGGCGTCCATTGTTTTGAATATCTGTAAGCAAATCAAAATAGAGCTGTTAGATCAAAACATATTATTAAGCTAAAATCAAAAAATAGACTTTAAGGTGGAAGAGGGCTTACCTAGTAGAGGATTCGGAGCTGCTCTTGATGCTGCTTCAGCTGCTGATGTAGGCTGTAACAGATATGTCTCCACTTGGCTTCAAATCCTTCTTATATCTCTTGAACCCCACTCTTTCTCCAATTTCCCACTCTTCTTACCCCCACTTTGTTGTTGCGCGCGCAACTCCTCTTTCACAAGTCTATCCACTCGCACTGGACCCCGTTAACCGCACGCGCATCTTTGCTGCGCACCTTTCACTTTTAAGACTGCTAATGATATGCAAATTAGTTCTTACATAACACTGTATGCAAATTAAGAGGGTTAGCATTTTAAGTTAAACTTGGCGCGATTCGATTGCAGCGCCATCTATCAGTAGTGGCCGGTGTGCTAACTCACTAAAATGGCTGTCGGTAACGTAGAACTCTCACTAGCAACAGACTAAAAGCCCGCTCAAAAGTAGGGAAATCCCCGCTTGAAATGCCTAAAAGTGGGGGTAATTTTAAACTTACTGCGCAAAAGTGGGGGTAAAAATTCAAAATGGCGCGCTTGAAAAACCTAAGAGTGGGGGTAAAATTTAACTTCCCGCTCAAAAGTGGGAGTAAAATTTAAATTTCCGCGCAAAAGTGGGGGTAAAAATCCAAAATGGCGCGGGGAATCCCCCACACAGCGCCATCTGGTCGGTAACTAGGGTAAAACAGATTCCTACACGGTAAAACAGATTTCTACTCGCGCTCGGTAAGGCAGATTCCTACAGGGTAACTGTTTTAGAATCGGCATAGCTCTACTACTAATAATTTGTTTAAAAAATAAGGTTATTTGTAATCTTTATCTATCATTGTATGATCTTTGGTTAATTGCAAAATTAGGAAGAAAACTGCATTTTGCTAGATGTACTGTCTACACTAGAACCTCCGAAGAGCGGGCGGCTAGAGTCTTCGAACGCTCTACGGAAATTTACCCTTGACGCTATCTTGACGTCGAGAACTGTAAACACTCAGGGCCGTACAATGTATTTTAAAGATGTGCTTTTTGGCTTAGTACATTCTGTTCAATATAATATAATAATATAATATATTCTATATCCAAGAAAGTTTTTCATTTTTTTTATTCATTTTACGACAGTATTTAGTAACTCGAGAACAAATTTAACGTAAGCAAGGGAGGAACAATTCAACAGATGTATTTAGACGCTCTTGAAGCTGCGCTGACTTTCTGTTTCTAGTCCCGCCCATTTCTTCCCTTCTTACTCCTCAACGCATCCCGCATATAACTCGTCCGCTCTCTAGAAGACTGCTTTTGGGAGATTCTAGTGTATATGTGTTTAAACATCGTTTAAATAATAATCTCAGTTGTAATCTTTATCTATCAGAGCATAAATGTAATGATGCCTACACGAGGTAGGCACCGGTTGTGCAAAGGTAGAAAACTCTTCACTATTCCTTATAGGATCCTGTTTCTTGGATAATCATATGCGTTGTCAGCGAAGTGGTTACTGCGTTATGTTTTAAGTGCGAATTAGGTATATGTATGTAGATTCGATCCCCCGTACTCTAGAATTTTAATTACGATGTGTGTAGGCTAGGGTGTCCGTTAAAAAGTCGACTTTCGAATTTTGTTTACGCTACCCCCCAGGTTGGTTTCAAAATAAAAAAAAAAAATTCTGTAAAATTGCAGGCTGATTGATTAATATTAACTCGTGCCAGCAATTGATTTAAATTTCCCATTAAAAATGCATGGGAAAAATGAACTTTTTTTAAAAAAATTCATAACTTTTTATATTTTTTTGGAAAAAATTTTCCAGGTCACAAATTTTTTCATTTTTAGCTATATTTTAAGGCAGCGTTTTTAGAAAAATTTAATTTTCAAAATTTTGAAAATGATGGATGTTCAAAAATGGGTCAAAAAATACATTGCAACATTTGAAGCGTTTTATCACATAAATATTCAAAGAAACTCAATAGATCTTTTATTCGGAGGTGTTTTAGTCACTAAAGAAGATTACGATGTCAAAAATTAAATTTTCAAAATTTTGGAACCAATATGGCAGACTAAAAATTTTGAATTTCCACATTTTTCAAGAAATCGCCTTGAAACACCGTTATCGGGCTTTTCGGGGTCTATATTAACAAATTTCATGTCAAAAATTTATTTTTCAAAAAAACCCTATCCAATATGGCGGAATCAACAAATTTTATTTTTTTTAAGTATAATTCTCACATTTTTACAATTTAATTAGGGGCCATTCATTAATTACGTAAGCAGCTCGGGGGGAGGGGGGGTTTCAAAAATCTCTACATATGCTTACGTCGGGAGGAGGGGGGCGTAATAGTTAATCTTACGTAAGATTTAACTATGTATGGAAATTCACCTGGAAGCACGATATAAAGTTAAGGTGAATTTACACACCTTAACTTGTTTTAAGCGGTTTGTTTGGCGATCGACGACCAACAGATTCTGCAATAGAGTCAGAAAGATAGACAGTATATTTGTCTCTTTTACTCCAATGTAATTTCTGGCTGTCAACGACCCACCAAGAGAGCTTATTTGGCCCATTAGTCTTCACTTTTGGCCAAAAGAAAATTGACTCTAATCTTAATTAAATGCGATTAGGGATAAGGAATAAAAATTAAATTATTATTTAAAGAATCTTTAAACAAATTAATACCTATTGTTAACTACCAACATTTTTTACATTTAACCTACAAATATGCAGCTTTTTCCTAATTTTGCAATTAACCGATCTTTATATGATTACGGCTAAGAAATAAGTAATAAATTATTATTTTAAATTTTTTAAACATATCAATATTGTTAACTAGCAACTTTGTTCACATTGAACCTGAAGATATGCAGTTGTTCCTCATTTTGCAATTAATCGATCTTTGTATAATTATCAACAAAGAATTTAACAATAATCATTTGTTTAAAAAATATTTAACTAATAATTTAATTTTGTATTTCTCTTATACAATTAGTTGAAGAACGATCAATTGCAAGGTTAGGAAAAAAATTGCATATTTGTAGGTTCTATGTAAAAAAAGTTGGTATTTAAACCTTTAGAATACAGGTGTCACCTTCGTATATAACTTACCTGGCGCTAAGATAATTATCTATTATTCGCAACAAGTAGGGCGGTATACCTTTGTTTCTCATCGACTGGATGAGATCTTTTCATCGCACGGTATTAAACGCGTTGAATATATGTCAATAACTACCAACGCGTAGAAACCCTTTTTCTTCCCTGGTCCCAATTTTTTCTTTTCTTCTCTGCCTTGGTCCACTTCCTTCGGGACGGCGTCTACTGTGGACAGGCCCTGGTGTAAACCAAATTGGTTATCAGATAGACTATTCTCACAAGTCAAGTGAGATTGCATTCTCTGCAGCACCATGTCCTCTAGAAGTTTACCCATCGTATCTAACGGGAAAATAGGCCTGTAGGATGAGACTTTTATTTTGCCGGAGGAAACAAAGCCTTTATAATATGCCAGCTTTTATAAACCAGACCCCGTGGATCATTTTCTACATCTCGGATACATTCCTCAAGGACGTGCTAATCTTTAATGAGTTTATGCAGGAAGGTCGTTGTGATTGTAAGTTCAATTTTTGATCCCTGACCGTTTCTCCTAAGTGTCCAAGACCTCTACTGGTTCACAACCATCAGGTTGTTCCTGGAGATCATTTTTCCGAACAAGATTCCTCTTTTATCGAGTCTTTTCTCGACCTATTGCGATGACTTGGCATAAAAGTCACCTGTAATGAGAGTACCCAACTAATATCATTATTAAATTAGAATCCTGATTCTCTAAGGCTCGTTTCGGGGTCTGGTCTTCGAAGGCTGACAGTTGATCGTTGGGTGAGAAATAACAGCTATACATACGTATTCCTGTCATTTCCACCCACACGAATCTACTGCTCGTATCCAGGATTGGATAATCCGAGCTTTTCGTTCAGAGCCTCGATGATGTCCTCTTGCGAAACTGTCTTACGATGTCCCTGCAATACTTTTTGCAGACTGTTTGTTCTGATGTGCATTCTGATGCTCTGCATTCTATTAGGTTTGCTCTGGAGATTCAGAGCTCTTTACCTTTTAGAGGTTTTTCCCGCAGGCGTCCCAGGTGCTCACCTCTTTTTCAGAGTTTGACGTGGCGCCTTTTTTCTCGCCTGTTTCTCTGACTGTTGAGTGTTCGGTTTTGTAAGCTGTATAATCACGTCTATCTGCGACTAGCAGCGCTTCGATCTTTTCCAGAGCCAATTGCATGCCTCTGTCTTCCACCCAGCGCTATGCCAATCTCAGACATTCGTTCACCAATACGCCCAGAGCTTCTGCAGTTTCGGTAGTGCACATGATCAACGCGTCGTCCGCGAAGCCGCGAAACCGCAAAGTTGTAAGACCGCGAAACCGCGAAGCCGATGATCACCGCGCCTTATTAAGGACTGGTTAGGACTGTTCTTAACTTGTTTAGAACTATTCAATACAAGTTTCTAACTATTTAGAACTATTTATAACAGCTAAAAACTAGTTTAAAAGTACACGGAAAGAAATATTTTGCATTTTTAGCATGAGAACACTTCATGCTCTTTCTGTAAAGGCGTTTGCTTACCTATAAAAGTAAAAATTTATGCATTTTATGTATTAAGTGCTACCATAGAAAAAATGTATGGTAGACTTACTCTTAGTCTAAAATCATTTTACATAAAACGCAAAGGTATTTTACTCAAAAAGTAAGAAACATCGTTTTACGAAAATAGCAAAGAGACTTATAGACTTAGTCGGTGAGTCCGCTGGAACCAGTGATTTGTCTCCGCCTATTTACCCTCTCCAACCGTTTGACATATGTGTGACTTGGGCCCGTGTCCGTGTTTTGTTGTTGTAATCTTGTGCGCGCATCAATATTTCTGATTCGATTTTGTTGGATTTTAATGATTTTCTTTGGTAAGTATTAAAAAAATGCAAAAATACACTTAAGACGTTTTATTAATGTTATTTGAAACGTGTTATAAGCAATTTCAACTTATTCTCCGGATTCATGTACGAAGTAAGTATTTGTAATATCTGTTAAAATATAAAACTATAATGTTGTTTTTTGTTTTTTTATTAAAAACTTAGATTTATTGAAATATTTATATATTCACTTCATTGTTTAAATAAGTAATAAAAACTTAACAAACCACTTAGAGCACGAGAATTCAACGAAGATGTCAGTGAATCGCACATTTTTGAGGTTATGTCTGCATCAGCTGTCACATTTTTAAAAATTAATTACATTAATGATACAAATTGCTTTACTGTACTTTATTACGGCACTAAACATTCTTTTAAAAAATAAATTCAGCTCACAATTAGCAATGATTGTTTACAGTGTAATAATTTGTGTTTAAAAATGTAAAAAGGTTAACTTATAGTAAAAAAGCCTGACCAAAAAGTAATTCCTTTTAAACAAATTGAAATTGCATATAACATGTTTCAAATAACATTAATAAAATGCCTTAAGTGTATTTTTGCATTTATTTAATACTTACCAAAGAAAATCATTAAAATCCAACAAAATCGAATCAGAAATATTGATGCGCGCACAAGATTACAACAACAAAACACGGACACGGGCTCAAGTCACACATATGTCAAACGGTTGGAGAGGGTAAGTAGGCGGAGACAAATCACTGTTTCCAGCGGACTCACCGACTAAGTCTATAAGTCTCTTTGCTATTTTCGTAAAACGATGTTTCTTACTTTTTGAGTAAAATACCTTTGCGTTTTATGTAAAATGATTTTAGACTAAGAGTAAGTCTACCATACATTTTTTCTATGGTAGCACTTAATACATAAAATGCATAAATTTTTACTTTTATAGGTAAGCAAACGCCTTTACAGAAAGAGCATGAAGTGTTCCCATGCTAAAAATGCAAAATATTTCTTTCCGTGTAGGTTATACTCTTTCCAACTCATTAAGAATTTCCATGGACTGTGATATTTTGTCTACCGCCCTCCCGCCCCTAAAAATTAGGGGAGACAAGAATAACTTGCTTAAAAATGTTTAAATACTAATTTAATTTTTATTCCTTACCCGTATAGTCGCATAAAAATTAGTTAATTGCAAAATTAAGTTTCAAATTTCGTCGTTCATATGACGTTACTTAAAGTAAATTCTCTTCTGTAGTTTTCTGATAGATTCGTTAAATTACCTACTTTTATTTTTTAAAAATTAAAAATCTTTAAATTATATCAAATAATAATGTGTTTAAGTGCAATTAAACTTTTTCTGATGAAAGCATACTTTTAAACGAATTTTAGGGTAGTTATACAAAAATCTTACGTAAGAATAGGGGGGGGGGGTCCGACAAATCTTATGTATGCTTACATGGGGGAGGGGAGGGGTCAAAATTAGCTAAAATCATGCTTACGTAAATAACACACTGAGAAAATAAGTTGACTAAATACAACCAATTTTTGATTAAATTTAGCAGAGAGAGGTTGTTGATATAGCACCTGCAAAGCACTTAATTAATTTTAGCAGAGCATATGCTCCGGTATCCCAGAAGTTTGATTGTCATTGCCGGTGTTTTGTTTGTTTTGTCCCGAGGAACCCTAACCTAGAAATAAAGCTGCTTGTCTAGAGGCTTATTTTCTCAGTGCACAAGCCTGCAAAAAAAAATTTTTTTCTGTTGTTTGGGATCGGTAAGTCATTTCCCGTAGTTTTTGATACGCTGAATCCGAATCTGGCAACGAAAACCTCCTATCACGTCAGGATTTTGAGAAAAGTGGGAGTAAAACTTCCAAAAATCACGTTTTTGGCACTTTTTGAAAATCTGTACCGAGTGATTCCGACGTGCTAGAGAATTGTCATAGAGGTTAAATTAAAGCTTGAACCCTGTACTTTATAAACATATAGTAACATGCTAAATTGACTGTCAAACATGACTTTTTTGACAGTTGTCAAGCATAAAAAATGTTTTACACTGTCCGTAAATACAACTGTTTTAAAAATTGATGAAATTCGCTTGATACTTGTTACTCGTCGGTTTTCGAGGTCGCTGAATACGAATATGTAATTAGATTTAAAAATTCAAAATGGCGGATCCAATATGGCGGACCATTTTGTTCAAAATTGATTGGTTTCGTTTAGAACCGCCATATTGGATCCGCCATTTTGAATTTTTGAAATCTGATTACATATTCGTATTTAGCGACCCCGAAAACCACAAGGTAACAAATATCAAGCGAATACCCTATTGAAAAAAAATGGCCACATTTGTGCCCTCATTTGTGCCCACATTTGTGCCCACATTTGAGGCCACATTTGAGGCCACAAATGTGGTAGCGGAGTTGAAACAGCATATGCGCCCACAAATGTGGGCATAAATGTGGCCTCAAATGTGGCCTCAAATGTGGGCACAAATGTGGCCTCAAATGTGGGCACAAATGTGGGCGCAAATGTGGGCACAAATGAGGCAGAGAAGTATCCACATTGAAAAAAATATAAAATAAAAAAAATTTTATTAATCTTGATTTGCACTATATTATTTACAAGTAGTTGCCTTAATTAACTTTAGAAACTTAGCATTACGAAGATAATTTTGAAAATAAATTTGGGGGTATGGGGATTCGAACCCGGGTTCGCCGCACGCAAACTAAATACCGAACCACTGAGCTCCATAGGCGACTGCCAATAGAAAGGATAATCTTTCTCTTGAGGTGCGAGTGATTTTATTGGCTGACAAAACGGCGGGTTTATTTAAAAACGTTTTCACCACATTTTTCAAGTATTGAAACATTTGTCATCAAACATTTGCTTTTATAACAGTTAATTCTTATTTAAAAATTTATTCCTAATTTATTACGTTATTATTTGAGGTTTCTTTGATTAATTCACTATTTTTTTACCTATTCTGAAAATTACATTTTCTCTGGAAGAAAAAATGAAAATTAGAAATTTTATTAATTTTTGAGTTTAGATACTTGACAAAAATTAAAGAAAAACGTGAAAATTATTTTGAAAATTTAATTAATATTTTGTAATTTTTCAACTATTATTCAAAGTTTCGAACATTTAATACCTACTGTGACAGAAAAAATCAATTAAAGTTGCTTAAAATTTTGTTAGTTAACGATTTTAAATACTTCTCAATTGCAGTAGGGACAATTTGGTTTTTGAATCTTTAAATAAGAGTAGGAGAATTACAAAGTATTAAAGAATTTATTTTTAAAGTCAATCCAATTTCATAATTAAAAAGTTCACAAGTTAATTATTATTTTTAATCATAAATTAACAAACTTGTAAACTTTAAAATTCTTATTTTAAATTTTAATACATTTTTAAAAATCATAAGTTTTGTTCTTTCGTGATTTTAAATGTTTAAAAAAAGCTTAAGGAAAATGGATTTTATGGATTTTAAAAACAGATTTTCGAATAAATAAATTATTGGAAATTTCAGTTAGCTAGTGCTAGTAAAAATCAGGATTTTTTTTAAAGAAATCAAAAAAATCAGATTTTTTTATTTAAATAAAAAATGGTTGTTTTAATTGCAATCAGTATATAAAATCTCTGCAAATGTTTATTTTCAGTAGTTTATTTTTAAAACTGAAAACATTTAATAAGAAATAATGAATAATAAAACATTTAATCAAAATCAAATAAATTATGTCAAATAAATAAGAAAATTTCAAAAAAAATTTCTTCAAATTCATATGATCATAAAATTAAAAAAATTAGGTAAAGGCAACGAAAAAATAATAAATTAAAGAAAAAGCAAGAACGTAAAAAGATAAGAAAACAATCTATTAAAATAATGATAAAATTCTTTTAAATAAAAAATGTCATGCTTATTATTAAAGAAATGAAGAAAAATTAAAAAAAACAACTCAGTAATGAAACAGTAACATAAAAATATGTGTATAAAAAAGTAGGAACACTTTTCAAAATTTTAAACTATTTGCGGACGTTTTTTTAACTAAAAAAATAAATAAGAAGATAGTTTAAAAAATATTAAAATACATTACTAAAGAGGAAAAAAATTTTTAATTTGAGAAATTGGTTCACAAAATAAAATTAATAAAATTTTGTTAATTGGAAAAAATTTTAGAAGTAGAAAATTCTATAACATAGAAGAACGATGTTAATATGAAAATATTGAGTATAAGCATAAATTTACAAAATATAAAATGAAAGATTACAAGGCTGACAAAAAGAAGAAAATTTAAAAATTTTTAAAATGATTAATGAATCGAACAAATATTTTCAATAATTTTTAATTACAAAATAAAACTGAAAATTTTAAATAAAGGATCAATATTTTTATAAGAAAAATGATGGCAAAAAGTCTAAAGAATTAATTAAAACGCAAAAAAGGACTAAAAAAATAATATTACATCAATAGTAGGTGAAAATTATATCCATTTCATAGACATTTCACTTCCAAGTAAGCAAAATAATTTTCCTCCTCATAGAGGAAGCAATAAATGAATAATATAAAATATAATTGGAGAATTTATTTAAAAAATAATTTTAAATGCAAAAAAAATATATAAACATAAATTATTTTACGAACTTTTGATTAATTATAAAACTTATATGGGTCAATCGATTTGTTTTGAGATAAGGAACATGATTTTTGTATTGCTTAAGTTGTATTTTGAGCATAAAAAAAATTTTGTCAAAAAACAAAATTTTTTAATAGATAAAGGTGCTAAAGAAAATTGGAATAGGTACATATTTTAAAAAATCCCTGTGAACAAATTATGATATTCATAAGCTTAATAAGTCATCCAAATTTTATTGAAATCCGTTAAAGGTTTCTCAAGATATCCTCGCGACAAAAAACGCTATGACATTTGCTTTAAAATGAAAATTTACGCTTTTTAGATGAAAAAGAGTCGATTTAGAGTATTTTTGGAAAACCAAAAATCTTAACGACCACAAAGCTTCCTTTATAAGGAAGCAAAATTAAATAAATAGGAAGAAAATGGACAAATGTTCATTTCTCTAATTTAACAGACTGTAAAAAATATAGAAAGTAAAAAAAAGTAATAAAATTTGGAAATAATCTACTGAAGAATTAGAATTAATAAAAATAGAATACAAAATGGAAAGATAAATAAAAAGGGCAAAAAAGAAATTTAATAATCTTTTAAAAATAAAAAAGTTTAGGTAAATTAAACCCAAATTTTTTTTATAATATTACACTTAAATCAAGTCCAATAATAAATATAAAGAATAAAAAAATCTAAAAATTTTAAGAAAGAATAAATAAGTTCACATAAAAGCTAACAAAAAAATCGGCAAATCACAAGATGTAAAAACAAATTAAACAAATTTACAAACAGATGATCGTATTTATTTTTAAAAATATAGAAATACATAATTATGAAAATCAACGGAATATAAAGTTTAGTGAATATTATAATAACAAAATTGTGTGAAATAATATTAAATAATTTACATATAAGAAGAAGATAATTAAAAAAAATCAAAAAATAAAAAGACACATGTACAAAAAAAATCAAAAGTAAACAGAGACAAAATCTTAGAATTTTGTAAAAATAAAAAATTAAACAGTTTTAAAAAAGTGAAATTTCTTAGAAAAATTGTAAGAATTAAAAATAAGATTATTGTGAATATGAAAAATAATTAAAATTATTAAATTATTTTGCATTAATTAATGTGAATTTAAGTTTCAATTAATTCAAATTTAAAAGTTTAATCAAATTGAAATATAAGTTAATTGACGATTGGGATTTATTTAATTTATAAGAACTTAAGGATATAAAAATGTAATACTATTTTTGGCTATCTCCCAAGTAGAAATGAAACCTAGAATCCATCTACGGCCCATGTATGGAAGCCATGTTCCATGTATGGGCCATACATGGTGGCCATCGATGGGCCATCCGAGTTTTGTAACATTACGCCGCACTTTTGCCCGACATTCTAATTTCATAGAGATTACTTATCCTGGTACTTTCTGACGTTGTTCTGACGTTTATATTCCATCCTGCGTTGTCCAGGTACTGAGGAAAACATCTTTTACCTAAATATAGAAAACTCTAATCAGGGTATGTGCACCAGGTACTAAAAAACATCTTCTTCTGGTAGTTCTTGTTCGTAATCAAAGAAAGGACAACATTTATCGGGTACAAGATGTCGCCGTCATCCTAATAAATGTTTTAAGTGATCCAGGTATGGAATCAACATCTTCTCCTAGAATTTTTTGAAGAAATTAAAATTTTATATATCTTTAAATGTTTTTAAATGGATGTCGTCAACCTGATGTATTATTCTACTGCTCTAGGTGTGAAGTCAACATCTTCTTCAAGGAAAATTTAGGGAAACTAAAATTTTACATCCTTTCTTGTATTTTTATAAGGATGTTGTTATCCTTACAAATAATTTTATTAATCTAGGTAATAAAAAAATAATTTCTCCTGGGAATTTTTTTTGAAGTATTTGTGCAGGCGACATCATCCTGGCACTAAAAGTTAAATAATCTAGGCAATGGATGTTATGTGAGTTTGTTTTTGCTTCTTGGTGCATAGGATTCAAATATTTTTATTCCTGCATAACGTAAATAAAAGTAGGTAAATTGAACATTTTGCTCGTGTTATTCTTAAAATTTATAATTTAAAATGATATCAAAAAAGTAAAATTAATATAACCCTAAAGATAGAAATTTGTAAACATTGAGTTGTCAAATAGGTTAAAGGGTTATGTTAATTTACCTTTTCCATTTTCTAGTTTATACAACAAAATTTGATAAAAATACGGTTAAAATACTATTATTTATTTTCTTTTGCATTGATATTATTAAAACTATTTCAGATATATACGACTCAAAAGAATCGAAATGGAAATATGGTTACTTCCAGGAATTTCTGTAAAACATCAACATTTATAAAAGATCTACTACTTAAGAAAGGTAATCCTCACAGTTTATTCTCGAGATCTAAACTGGAAAAAATATGTTATTTATGAAAATATAAAAAGTATTATTATCGGGATAATAATGAAACATCAAAATAGGAATGTTCTTCTAAGAAACGGTACAAATGTTATATTAACAGAGCAGATATCTAAATTAATTTATTGAAAATGATTTACAAGAAAATAGATAATAGTATTTTAACCGTATTTTTATCAAATTTGGTTGTATAAACTAGAAAAGGGAAAATATGTAAATTAACATAACCCTTTAACCTATTTGACAACTCAATATTTTCAAATTTCTATCTTTAGGGTTATATTAATTTTACTTTTTTAATATCATCTTAAATTATAAATTTCAAGAATAACAAGAGCAAAATGTTCAAATTACCTACTTTTATTTACGTTATGCAGGAATAAAAATATTTGAATCGTATGCACTAAGAAGCAAAAACAGACTCACATAACATTTGTTGCCTAGAATATTTAACTTTTAGTGCCAGGATGATGTCGCCTGCACAAATACTTCAAAAAAGGTATGAACTTACGGTTTCCAAAAAAATTCTTCGGAGAAAATACTAATTTGTCACCTAGATCACTAAATTTATTTGTAAGAACGGCGGCAACATTTTGCTCATGATGGATGCATTATATTTTTTATTTTTCAGAAAAAATTCCCAGGAGAAATTATTTTTTTAGTACCTAGATTAATAAAATTATTTGTAAGGATAACAACATTCTTTTAAAAATACAAGAAAGGATGTAAAATTTTAGTTTCCTAAATTTTCCTTGAAGAAGATGTTGACTTCACACCTAGAGCAGTAGAATAATACATCAGGTTGACGACATCCATTTAAAAACATTTAAAGATATATAAAATTTTAATTTCTTCAAAAAATTCTAGGAGAAGATGTTGATTCCATACCTGGATCACTTGAAACATTTATTAGGATGACGGCGACATCTTGTACCCGATAAATGTTGTCCTTTCTTTGATTACGAACAAGAACTACCAGAAGAAGATGTTTTTTAGTACCTGGTGCACATACTCTGATTAGAGTTTTCCATATTTAGGTAAAAGATGTTTTCCTCAATACCTGGACAACGCAGGATGGAATATAAACGTCAGAACAACGTCAGAAACTACCAGGATAAGTAATCTCTATGAAATTAGAATGTCGGGCAAAAGTGCGGCGTAATGTTACAAAACTCGGATGGCCCGTCGATGGCCGCCATGTATGGCCCCTGTTTGTAAGTATGGCAAAACTGTGGCGATATCTACTTGGGCTTAATACCAAAAATTTTTATATCTATGTTATTATGATAATCGGTATTAGCACAATTTTTAAAATTTTATATTGAATAAAATATTAAATTAAAAGGTTTATATATCTAAAAGCTTGTCGCTTTTTTATAGCTTGCGATTATTTACATAAGGAATTCGACAACCGGAGAAGAATCATATATTTATAAATTTATTTCCTCTTTAGTAATGTATTTTAATATTTTTTAAACTATCTTCTTATTTATTTTTTTTAGTTAAAAAAACGTCCGCAAATAGTTTAAAATTTTGAAAAGTGTTCCTACTTTTTTATACACATATTTTTATGTTACTGTTTCATTACTGAGTTGTTTTTTTTAATTTTTCTTCATTTCTTTAATAATAAGCATGACATTTTTTATTTAAAAGAATTTTATCATTATTTTAATAGATTGTTTTCTTATCTTTTTACGTTCTTGCTTTTTCTTTAATTTATTATTTTTTCGTTGCTTTTACCTAATTTTTTTAATTTTATGATCATATGAATTTGAAGAAATTTTTTTTGAAATTTTCTTATTTATTTGACATAATTTATTTGATTTTGATTAAATGTTTTATTATTCATTATTTCTTATTAAATGTTTTCAGTTTTAAAAATAAACTACTGAAAATAAACATTTGCAGAGATTTTATATACTGATTGCAATTAAAACAACCATTTTTTATTTAAATAAAAAAATCTGATTTTTTTGATTTCTTTAAAAAAAATCCTGATTTTTACTAGCACTAGCTAACTGAAATTTCCAATAATTTATTTATTCGAAAATCTGTTTTTAAAATCCATAAAATCCATTTTCCTTAAGCTTTTTTTAAACATTTAAAATCACGAAAGAACAAAACTTATGATTTTTAAAAATGTATTAAAATTTAAAATAAGAATTTTAAAGTTTACAAGTTTGTTAATTTATGATTAAAAATAATAATTAACTTGTGAACTTTTTAATTATGAAATTGGATTGACTTTAAAAATAAATTCTTTAATACTTTGTAATTCTCCTACTCTTATTTAAAGATTCAAAAACCAAATTGTCCCTACTGCAATTGAGAAGTATTTAAAATCGTTAACTAACAAAATTTTAAGCAACTTTAATTGATTTTTTCTGTCACAGTAGGTATTAAATGTTCGAAACTTTGAATAATAGTTGAAAAATTACAAAATATTAATTAAATTTTCAAAATAATTTTCACGTTTTTTTTTAATTTTTGTCAAGTATCTAAACTCAAAAATTAATAAAATTTCTAATTTTCATTCTTTCTTCCAGAGAAAATGTAATTTTCGCAAGTTCAAAAAATGCTATAAGGATTTTCGAAATATTTCATAATTGGCTTCAAAATAATCTTTGGTAAAAATTTAAAATCATAAAATAACAGAAGTTTATAATTTATAACAAAGTATCAAGGAACTTCGTTCCAATTTTTCCCACTAACAGACTTAATATGTGTATTTTACAACAGAATAGGTAAAAAAATAGTGAATTAATCAAAGAAACCTCAAATAATAACGTAATAAATTAGGAATAAATTTTTAAATAAGAATTAACTGTTATAAAAGCAAATGTTTGATGACAAATGTTTCAATACTTGAAAAATGTGGTGAAAACGTTTTTAAATAAACCCGCCGTTTTGTCAGCCAATAAAATCACTCGTACCTCAAGAGAAAGATTATCCTTTCTATTGGCAGTCGTCTATGTAGCTCAGTGGTTCGGTAGTTAGTTTGCGTGCAGCGAACCCGGGTTCGAATCCCCATACCCCCAAATTTATTTTCAAAATTATCTTAGTAATGCTAAGTTTCTAAAGTTAATTAAGGCAACTACTTGTAAATAATATAGTGCAAATCAAGATTAATAAAATTTTTTTTATTTTATATTTTTTTCAATGTGGATACTTCTCTGCCTCATTTGTGCCCACATTTGCGCCCACATTTGCGCCCACATTTGTGCCCACATTTTAGGCCACATTTGTGCCCACATTTGAGGCCACATTTGAGGCCACATTTATGCCCACATTTGTGGGCACATATGCTGTTTCAAATCCGCTACCACATTTGTGGCCTCAAATGTGGCCTCAAATGTGGGCACAAATGTGGGCACAAATGTGGGCACAAATGTGGCCTCAAATGTGGGCACAAATGTGGGCACAAATGTGGGCACAAATGAGGGCACAAATGTGGCCATTTTTTTTCAATAGGGTACACATCAATTTTTAAAATAGTTGTATTCACGGACAGTGTAAAACATTTTTTATGCTTGACAACTGTCAAAAAAGTCATGTTTGACAGTCAATTTAGCATGTTGTTGCAAATGTTACTATATGTTTATAAAGTACAGGGTTTAAGCTTTTACTTAACCTATATGACAATTCTTTAGCACGTTGGAATCACTCGGTACAAATTTTCAAAAAGTGCCAAAAACGTGATTTTTGGGAGCTTTACCCCCACTTTTTTCAAAATCCTGACGTGATTGGAGGTTTTCGTTACCAGATTCGGATTCAGCGCATCAAAAACTACGAGAAATTACTTACCAATCTCAAAAAACAGAAAAAAAATTTTTTTTGCAGGCTTGTGTAATGAATGGCCCCTTATTCAGTTTTTGATCATCCATAATAAGCAAAACTGCTCTCTAAATCTGAATTAGTGTTTTTCTACTAATGAATTAGAGAGAAATTTGTTACTATTAAAAAGTGAAAAATTGCAATATTTTTTATTAGAAAATTACTAATTATTAGTAAAAAAAACTACTAATTTGACAGTTGAATAAGTACTAATTAAGAAAGTAAACTTTTAAAATTTTAATTAGTAGATATTTCACTTTTAAATTAGTAGTTTTCTACTAAAAACTAGTGAAAATTTTTACTATTTAATAGTAACTGATTTCTTGCTAATTCATTAGTAGAAAACCACTAATTTAGATTTAGAGAGCAGTTTTGCTTATTATGGATGATCAAAAACTGAATAATTAAATTGTAAAAATGTGAGAATTCTATTTAAAAAAAAATTGGTTGAATTCGCCATATTGGATAGGGTTTTTTTGAAAAATAAATTTTTGACATGAAATTTGTTAATAATGACTCCGAAAAGCCCGATAACGGTGTTTCAAGGCGATTTCTTGAAAAATGTGGAAATTCAAAATTTTTAGTTTGCCATATTGGTTACAAAATTTTGAAAATTTAATTTTTGATATCGTAATCTTCATTAGTGACCTAAAATACCTCCGAATAAGAAGATCTATTGAGTTTCCTTAAATATTTATGTGATAAAACGGTGCAAATATTGCAATGTATTTTTTGACCCATTTTTGAACATCCACCATTTTCAAAATTTTGAAAATTAAATTCTTCTAAAAACGCTGCCTTAAAATATAGCTAAAAATGAAGAAATTTGTGACCTGGAAAATTTTTTCCAAAAAAATTTAAAAAGTTATGAATTTTTTTAAAAAAAGTTCATTTTTCCCATGCAATTTCAATGAGAAATTTCAATCGATTGCTGGCACGGGTTAATATTAATCAATCAGCCTGAAATTTTACAGAAATTTTTTTTTTTATATTGGAACCAAACTGGGGGGTAGCGTAAACAAAATTCAAAAATCCACTTTTTAACGGAAACCCTAATGTAAGCGTTTAAAGTGTCTTTGTGCGTATCAAAAATAAACATAAATAAATTTTACCTATTACCTAGCCAGTACAAAATTTTGCAAAAGGGACCATCCATAAACCACGTAGCTCCGATTTTTGAACTTTTCGACCCCTCCCCTCCCCCACGTAGCTTAACGTAGCATATTACCGAACCCCCTCCCTCCCCTACCTAATGAAACGTATCTTTTTTCTTTTTTTCTATATTAAAATCTCTTTTCTAAAAATAATCAATAAAGTCGTATTTTTAATTTGGTTAAACTAAAATTAAAGTACTCAAAATCGACCGATTATTTGCAGAAGGGCTCTCTGCCATTGAAACATAGTAAACAATATTAAATGTTTTTAAATCACAGTTTATATTTTTCTTTGACAAGTAAGAGTTTGTTACAAGACTAATTCTTAATTTTAATCAATAGATATATATATATTTATATTTTTTTATCACTATATATTTTTATCAATATAAAGAGCACATTTATTGAACCGGCTAAACTCGTTCAAACTTGTGGTGTTTGTAAACAAAAATGAATGAACGATAGATAGCAGCGCTGATAGTGAACAAGAAGGGTATTACTTTTCGATTTAACTCGATTTTCTCGAATTGACTTTCGAGCTGCCCGCGTAATTTCAAAAAAAATGTATGTCAAATAAAAATACAAAGCTACGTTGCTCAGACTCAAAACCCTCCCTCCCCCCATGTGGTCTAACGTAGCACATTACCGAACCCCCTCCCCCCCCCCAAAGCAGGCTACGTGGTTTATGGATGGTCCCAAATGACAGAACAGATTCTTACAAGTACCACTCCTACCGTTGGACTGTTCTCAGCCGAGTTACCTTTCGGTACAAAATCGGTACCTGGCCGATACAGTGTCAGTACCATACACCAGTACCATGCCAGTTCCGCTGGTACTGGCGCAGTACCAAGCCGATAGTAAATTTCCACCTGGGTCCTCCAAGTTAAGTTCATAGCGTAAAATCGCTAGTGACAGGATTAAACCCCGTGACCAGATTTGCTCCGGTCTCCCCTACTGCTAAATATTGTTAATATTTCTTATGTCAGTTTCTTATTTAACTAAAATGAAACGAATACCATTAATTGAATGTAAGTAAAATTTATTCTTTTAATATAAGAATCAAATGAATCAGTATATCTTGGAACAGACGGAGACTCCACTTCGTAACGAATAGTACGTATTTTTATAGGTATATTTTAAAATGTTCATAAAGATTAGGGTAATTCCGGAAGAGTTGGAACACCGGGAGGTATGGTATCACGGAAAATTAATCATAAAATAAAATTTTAATTACATACGCAAGAGTCAAACAGTCCATAAACAAAATATAAAATGGTAATTTCTTGCTAGAAAAATTATAAATAAAATTATGTTTCATTGTTTGTAAAACCGAGGTTCGCGAGAATTTCTGAATATAAAAGATTAAAGAGAGAATGACCCTTATATAGGTTTTTATGAGTAAAAATGAAGGGATAGACAGCTTAGAGGTTTCTGGCTTATACAGTTCTCGCTTATTCAGGTTCGACTGTACATACACTTACGTCGAAAATTGTCGGTCCGATCGATAAAAGTGGTTTCAAAAATACAATACATCAATTTCGTCTTATCAAAGTGATTATATTATTTGATGAGTTTGTATAAAATTTACCAAATTCGAATATCGTTCAATAAATTTGAGCTCGTTGCCTTATCCACAAAAAATGTACAAAAAATTTGAACTTACCTTTGTTTTAGGACAGATGTTCTTTTTGGTTTTTTTATTTTTGGTCATAAATCAATTTAGATTTAGTACTGTTATTTTTTCATTATTTTATTATAACGTTTCAATTGCAATTTTGCAACCCTCTTCAGATCTACAAAGAAAAGAGTTGTTAGAATATATATATATATATATATATATATATATATATATATTTGCGTTAAAGTTTCACAATGAATTTTTCTTGGTCAAATAATACAATTATTTACCTGATCTACGAACAAAAAAGTTTGTTTAAAATATTTACATTTTGTCAACAATTTTAAGGAGTAACTCATCGTACATATATTCAATTGTCAATTTTAATAAAATAAAAACTGCATTTACAATCAAACAGCTGTTACATTTGATGATATTAATTTTGACAATCATAAATAGAATGTCTAGCAAGGAACATTTAGAGTTTACACGCATTAGGTGTAACTTACGTCATAATGTTAGCACTCGATCCCTTTAGAAGACAATTAAATATTTAAAATCGGTTTTAGTATTTACAGTGTTTGGGTTTCAAATTATATGGTACGTTTCAATAAAATTTCGTTTAATAAGATTTCTTTCCGTAGACAAAAATCTAAACCGTGGCACTATGCTAAGGCGTGCTACCCCGAGGCGCGGTAGCTTTCTGCGCATCTCCACCAATTCCTACGATATGCTTAACTACACGAATTCTGGTCGCATGAAAGTATGCATAAGGTAGAAATCAGTGAAGTCGGTGGTTGGAATACGCAGAAGACTACCGCGCCTCGGGGTAGCACGCCTTAGCATAATGACACGGTTTGGACCATTGATCCCGATTTTAACCCTGGCGACTTCGCGAGGGTCAAGGAGCGTCAAAGTTTGACCCTGTTTAACTCTGTTTGACCCTATCACGAAATTCGCATAGAAAAACATAAATAAAGTGAAAAGTGATTTGGGAATTTCTTAATTAAGTCCTAATGCAAGCTTGTACGTGTTTATTTTTTATGAAAAGCCAATTAATTAATCATTTCGTTATTTGAAACTTTAAATATGGATCGATAGATGTGTTCGCCAAATGTTACTAGATTTTTCATAATCAAGAAATCCGATAGATGGCGCCGCACGGTACTTACTTGTCATGGTTTTAAAAGAAAAAGTGACAGGTGTAAGTGTTTATTTACATTCATTTCTTTTTTTCAAGAAAGAGAAATTGAATAAGTTTTAAACGAATAATATTAACTTAAAAATAAATAGTTGTAAAAAAGGTACGTATCGTGTTTGAGATAATTTTTTTAAAGTACCTATTTTAAGACAAACATTTCTTACTATTTTATTTTCCTAGAGACAAATAATGTAATTTTCATAACCTTTTTTTGTACATAATTAGATAGTTCATTATTTATAAAACATTTACCCAATTTTTCTTCAAATCTTATCCTTTTTCTCACTTCAAGATAAATTTGATAATAATATACATTTGATATAACCTCAAAGTGTCACAATCTTTTTATATTTCTCCCTAACATAAATAGAATATATTAACAAATTATTATTTTCAAAGTAAAAAAATTTTTAAAGATTGAAAAATCACACAATATGACAAAAATTGGATATTATTTTGGACAACTTTAAATAAATATTTTTAATAAAAAATATCAAAATTGATTGAAATCGATTAAAAAAACATTTTTAAAGAAAAATTGAAGAATCTTGTAAATCAGATTTTTGTTTTTAGTGGCAAAAAATTTGATTTAGAGTTTATTAATTTTTCACACTTGTCGTTCTTCTTAAGCAAAATAAAAAAATATTATAAAAAACTTGAAAAAAATAATATTTCAGTAAAACACCTGTTTATACAAATTTACGAAAATTTTAAAATTTTCGAGTTTTTTAATCTTTAAAAATCACACAATATGACAAAAATTGGATATTATTTTGAACAGCTTGAAATAAATATTTTAAATAAAAAATATGAAAATTGATTGAAAAGTATTAAGATAACATTTTTGAAGAAAAATTAAAGAATCTTGCACGGAAAAAATTAGTTCTAGAATAATTCTTGAATTAGTTCAAAAACTCAGGTTACGAAAATAATTCGGCGATATGTCTAAAAATTTCAATAATCTTTCTGAAATTTTTCAAGTATTTCTAAAAAGATCTTCAAGAATTCGTAATAGCTGCGCGATTGGAAGATTGCTTTCGCGGTGATCTAAAAGTTCTGGAACTGAAATAGAAGGCGCAGTACACTGACCAGGCCCCCATATAGCGCTTAGTTCACTCAAGTATGATTTATGCGTACAATATTACAATCGCGTGTTAGCTCAGTTGGACAAAGCGAAGAGATTTTCTGTAGTCTCAAGGAACTGAGTTCGAATACTCGTGGGTAAAAATTTTTTTCAAATTAAAAAAAATTTTCTCTTCTTAAACGAGTTCCGTAATTCTTATTCTAAATTCCGGAAGTCTTCTTGAAATTCATTATAAGTCTTCTAGAAAAACTCTTAGGTATATGTCAAAGAATTGATATAATAAGAACTCCTGAAAAATTCTTGTATCCTAAGTTCCTGTACTAATTCAAGAATTATTCTACAACTAATTTTTTCCGTGTGTAAATCAGGTTTTTGTTTTTTAGTGGCAAAAAATTTGATTTAGAGTTTATTAATTTTTCAAACTTGTCGTTTTTTTAAAGAAAAATAAAAAATATTATAAAAAACTTGAAAAAAATAATATTTCAGTAAAACACCTGTTTAAAAAAATTTACGAAAATTTTAGAATTTTCGAGTTTTTCAATCTTTAAAAATCACCCAATATAACGAAAATTGGATATTATTTTGGACAGCTTCAAATAAATATTTTAAATAAAAAATATCAATATTGATGAAAATTTATTAAGATAACATTTTGGAAGAAAAATTTCTAGAATCTTGTAAATTAGGTTTTAGTTTTCTAGTGAGCAAAATATTTTCTTTAGAGTTTTTGAGTTTTGTACATTTGTTTTTATTCAAGCAATTTACCAGAAATTCAAAAGAAACTTGAGGAAAATAACGTATCAAAAAAACACTTATTTATAAAAAACTCGAAAGTTTCAAAAGTTTGGAGATTTTCGATCTTTTAAATCCCCATAATATGACGATAATTTGATATTTTTTTGAAGAGTTTGAAATAAATAGTAAAAATGTAATTTGGCATTAAATGGCACACAAAAGAGATTTTTGAAAACATTTTTTTTCACTTTTTTCCTAAAAAGTTTAAATACTCATAATTTCATTTGTAAATGATTTTTGATTTATATTGGAAAGACGCATATTTCCTAACTTTACTTTGAAAATAATAATTTGTTAATATATTCTATTTATGTTAGGTAGAAATATAAAAAGATTGTGACACTTTGAGGTTATATCAAATGTATATTATTATCGAATTTATCTTGAAGTGAGAAAAAGGATAAGATTTGAAGAAAAAATGGGTAAATGTTTTATAAATAATGAACTATCTAATTATGTACAAAAAACGGTTATGAAAATAACATTATTTGTCTCTAGGAAAATAAAAAAGTAAGAAATGTTTGTCCTAAAATAGGTACTTTAACAAAATTATCTCAAACAAGATACGTACCTTTTTTACAACTATTTATTTTTAAGTTAATATTATTCATTTAAAACTTATTCAATTTCTCTTTCTTGGAAAAAAGAAATGAATATAAATAAACCCTCTCACGTGTCACTTTTTCCTTTAAAACCGTAAGTACCGTGCGGCGCCATCTATCGGATTTCTTGATTATGAAAAATCTTGTAACTTTTGGCGAACACATTTATCGATCCATATTTAAAGTTTCAAATAACGAAATGATTAATTAATTAGCTTTTCATAAAAAATAAACACGTACAAACTTGCATTAGGACTTAATTAAGAAATCCCAAAAACACTTTTCACTTTATTTATGTTTTTCTATGCGAATTTCGTGATAGGGTCAAACAGGGTCAAACTTTGACGCTCCTTGACCCTCACGAAGTCGCCAGGGAAGTAGCCGAGTTTGTACTCCTGTTTCTAGTCTTCTTGATGTTGGTTCATTCTTTCTCTTACTTTTTGTAATGTCCCACCTGGAAAAAAAGTACCTGGAAAAAGTACACCGCAACGAGATTTTGCACAATTTTTTATTAAAAATGCACAACAGATGTCCTGGTCGCTCGGGTCAACATCTTCCAGGAAGTTAACCTTAAAATGTGAAAAATAATTGCTACACGTATTCAAGAGCAAAACCGATGTCTAGGTCGTTCGGATCAACTTTTTAGGGAAAGTTAACCTCAAAATGTAAAAAGTAACTGCTACAACGTTTTCAAGAGCAAGTCTAATGTTTAGGAAGTCTGGGTCAACTTCTTCAGGGAAGTTAACCTCAAAATATGAAAAATACCTGCTACACCGTTTTCAAGAGAAAATTTGATGACCAGGTCGTTCGGGTCAACGTGTTTAAGAAAGTTAACCTCAAAATATAAAAAATTACTGCTACACAGTTTTTCAGAGCAAAACCGATGGCTAGGTCGTTCCAGTCAACATATTCAGGAAAGTTAACTTCAAAATGTGAAAAATACCTGCTACACCGTTTTCAAGAGAAAATTCGATGACCAGGTCGTTCGGGTCAACATCTTCGGGAAAGTTAACCTCAAAATATAAAAAATTACTGCTACACCGTTTTTCAGAGCAAAACCGATGGCTAGGTCGTTCCAGTCAACATATTCAGGAAAGTTAACCTCAAAATGTAAAAAATAACTGCTACACCGTTTTCAAGAGAAAATTCGATGTCCAGGTAGTTCGGGTCAACATCTTCGGGAAAGTTAACCTCAAAATAAGAAAAATAACTGCTGTACCGTTTTCTAGAGCAAAACCAATGTCTAGGTCGTTCCGGTCAACATCTTTAGGTAAGTTAACCTCAAAATGTAAAAATTTGCTCCTACACCGTTTTCAAGAGCAAAACCGACGTTTTCGTCGTTCGGGTCAACATCTGAGGAAAGTTAACTTAAGGGGTTATATACAGTCAGAATGTCGGAAAAATGCAGTTTTTGGGATTTTTCTTTAAACAAATAATTATTTATTAAAGCGAAAGTTTTCCTACAATGTTTCACATCTTTTAACGTTTTAAAAATATTATTTCATTTGTAAAAATATTTTTTTTGGCCTCTGTAGCATATCTCCCAAAGGTCCTCGAAAAAAAGTGTCCTGCAGTGAACAAGATAACAATTGATAGAATCATCTGAAATCAAAAAGTTAAATAGATTCTGTTTGTTTATGAAAAAATGTTGTCCTTGATCGAAGAAATTAAAAAAATATCACTTTTTGACAAAATGGCAGCCTCTAAAAATAAAAGTTCATTTTTATGAAAAAAAAATTGTCTTCAAATGTTGATTAAAATTATAATTTTAATTGTATTTAAAAAATCTTCGATTAAGGACAGCAAAAAGTAGTTATTGAGCTTGTGTGAAAATTAGAGCTAAATCGGTTTAGCGGTTTTTGAGAAATCGTGTTCACCGACTTGAAAAACATAGTTTTGAGAAAACTACTTCTCATAAAATAAAAGAGACAAAAACAGTATCTTCATTTGTTTTCAATGCATTTTCAACGAAAGTCTTCTTGCTTTCAAGAATTCTTGCCCAAAAATCTTACCCGAATGCATCACTAATGAAAATAACACCACCACACTTTTTCTTTATACATTTCAGTACCTTAGAGGGGTTTTATTTGCAAAAGGCGAACAAATAAAAAGGACTGCGTTCTATGTAGCTACCCAGTAAAAAGAATATACCAGGTCCTGGGAAACCATATATCACTTGACGACCTGGTATATGGTTTCCGAGCAAAAACCATATATCTCTTTCATGTGGTATATGGTTTCGAGTAATGTGATATATGGTCAACTGATTTAACGTATTTAGGAAAGAAATATGGTTTTAGCAAGTAACTAAACGAATTCAAATCAATAAATAATCTGTACAAAATCTAGATCTATGACGGGAATAGCCAATTTCATAAAAAAGAATAATAATTTTTAGGTTATGTAGACTACATATGTCTACCACCCTACCAACTCTGTTTGAATTTAACGCGCGAACAATAATTTTTTCTTAAAAATATAAAAACTTGTTTAAACAATAAATATACATTTTTAAAATATATTTTAAAGAAAAAAATTAAATATAATTAGAATTATATTAATTAATTAGAATTTATTCAATCATTATATAAAGAGAAATTTTAAAATTATTTTTTGTTCAACAATTTAAATTTCTTAATTTAAAAATTTTAAAATTACTTTAAAATTATTATTAGTAAAATTACCATTATTACTTTTGAAATTAATAAAAAGAAAATATACAGGTACTAGAAATAATTTCAAATTAGAATAAGAAATATAAAAAATTTTAGAATACACGGAATTCGATTTATTATTATTATTTTAATTTAAAACATTGAGAAAAAGCAGCAAATATAATATATTATATTTATAAAATTTATTATAGTTAGTTACGATTTATTCATAAATGAAATAAAATTAATTTTATTATATCTATTTTATATCAAATTTTCTATCTGAAGTTTAATTGACAATTATTTTAGAATAATTATTCGAAAAGTTAATATAAGAAAGACAGCAAATATAATTTATTTTAACTGAGTAGCATTTATTTATTCACAAAATTTATTTATATTATATTCAATTAATTCAAAATTCCTTTTTACTTTAAATTAAAAATTTTTTCAGAATACAAATTTAAAGTGTAAGTACTTTAAAATTATTTTAAAATTATTATTATTACTATTATTATTCATTGTGAATATTACTATTTGTAAAATTAAAAAAATAAAAGAAGAATAATTTTACAAATAGTAATATTCACAATGAATAATAATAGTAATAATAATAATTTTGAAATAATTTTAAAGTACCTACACTTCAAATTTGTATTCTGAAAAAATTTTTAATTTAAAGTAAAAAGGAATTTTGAATTAATTGAATATAATGTAAATAAATTTTGTGAATAAATAAATAAATGCTACTAAATTAAAATAAATTATATTTGCTGTCTTTCTTATATTAACTTTTCGAATAATTATTTTAAAATAATTGTCAATTAAATTTCAGATAGAAAAAACTTTTTAATAAAATAAATATATTAAAATTAATTTAATTTCATTTATGAATAAATCGTAACTAACTATAATAAATTTTATAAATACAGTACCGTCGAAAATTGTCAGTCCACCCATTTTTTAAGGTTTGAAAAACATCTTTAAACGTACAAAGTACAAATATTAAAATTTTTCTGTGTTTATTTCCTTAAAGTAGATAAAATTTTGAGGAAAATAAGGCCTGAGTGAAGTGATTTAGTCAATTTTTCATTGAAATATGTTAAAAAATGTAGAATTTTTAATGTTTTACAAAAATTGAAATTACTTTTGAAATAATGAAGGTTTTTTAAAGTTCCTATGCTTGTTTTAAAGGGAATTTACTGGAGAATAACATTGTTGTTTAAGCATTATTGCTCAATTTTTTTGCTAGCATATGCAAGGCTCGGAAGTTGGACCAAAAAATATAAAAAAATTATTGTTTATAGCTTGATATCAAATACAGCTATATAAAATATACCAAGGTCATAATTGTCAATAACTTTCGGAAGGAATCAATATAATATATATATTGGAATTTTAAAAATTATTTTTATGTCAAAATAATGTCTTTAAAATTTTATAAATGTTTTGGTTCAACTTCCGAGCCTTGCATATGCTAGAAAAAAAATTGCAAATTAACGCTTAAACAACAATGTTATTCTCCAGTAAATTCCCTTTAAAACAAACATAGGAACTTTAAAAAACCTTTATTACTTCAAGAGTAATTTCAATTTTTATAAAACATTAAAAATTACACATTATTTAACATATTTTAATGAAAAATTGACAAAATCACTTCACTCAGGCCTTATTTTCCTAAAAAATTTATCTACTTTAAGGAACACGGTGCTCTTGGATTAGGTTTAACCCAAAGGTGCCCCCCCATCAAATTTTTCTCTGAATTCTTATTTTAGTATCAGAATTGAGTAATTTGAACCAAAAATTAAAATCTTCTATGGAAGGAATGAAAAGAAAACTCAATTTTTCGCAATTTTTTGTAGGTTAATTGTTTTAGCCACATCCAAAACCACTTCACGGTTAAAATTTCAGCTTAAAATATTTGTACGTTCAACTTAAGCAACATTTATACAATTATGATGCCAAAAATAAGTAACAGTAATTTTATAATCCATAAAAACAGCGAAAAACAGTGCTTTTTGTTGGTTTTCAAGCCTAATCACTTTATCTATTATTGTAAATGCAAAGATTATAATATTCATTTGAAAGCTTATAAAATTCCCTACAAATCGGTCGTTTAGTCAATCTTTTATCTTTAGTTAATAAGAAGATATGGCCGTCAGAATTTCAGAAAACAACATAAAAAAACGTTTTCTATGTAGCAATTGGGCCTTAACTTTGTCAGCATGCAAAAAAACAATAATTTTCAAGAATACATTTTTGAAGCTGACTAAATTTTAAACAAATGAGTCGAAATTTCATTTTAATCCAATAATATAAACCGGAGATATAACGTACTACACTTGGATGTGTCTACTTTTAAGTCGGTAGGCGCATAAGTTTTTGGTAGCGCGATCTGACACGCCTTTTTCAATATATTCTTTTTCTGTACGACACTTGTGGAATTAAAATGAAAAAGATTAAAACATTTACTACGTATTTGTCATATAATATTCATTTGATTATCTATAAAAATAGTAAAAATCAATGTTTTTTGTTTATTTTTAAGACGAATCGCTATACCTATCATTTTAAATCCAAAGATCACAATATTTCTTTAAAAACTTATAAAATTCGGTACAAATTAGTTGTTTAATTAATTTTTTATCTCTAGTTAATAAAGTAATATAACGCATTAACTAAAATATATAGTTTATGAAGGAACGATAAATATTTTACTTAGGGAATAATTAGAATTGCAAACATGTTCAGGTTGTTTTAATAATATAAATAAAGTTTGACGTTGCGAAAATGCCAAAAGCCAGGAATCATGAAGAAAATCGAAAATGTATTTGTTTGTTATGCCTGGGAAAAAGTAAAACTATGCATTCTATAAAAGGCGCATTGTACACTCTTGTGCATAAGCAATTTAAATTTGATCAAAATGACATTCGTTTACCGGTCGTTTTGTGCTCCAATTGTAAACGTAACCTTTACCTGTATCAAAATGACCCGACAAAAAAAGTCCAGATGCCGGATTACAGCAAATTTGCTCCATTAAAGAAAGTTACAAGAATGAGTTCCGATGCTACGTGTGATTGTGATTTGTGCGTATTAGCACGTAAAAATTCATTAAGATTTACAACTGTTTCTAACGCAAATGTAGCAGAAGCTGGTAAGTTAAAACATGATGCCATGATAAACGATTAGAAAGCAAAATTGATAAATTTACTTAAATTTTTTTTCACCCAGAATCAAAAAGAACTGAGATTCGATGTTCTAATTGTTTTACCGTTATTTCGAGAGGAATTTCGCATAAATGTTCGCTTCCTACTCGCATTGAAAATTTGACAAATACAATTGAAGAGGCAGGACCTAAAGTTGTCGACCAGGTAATTTCTTCATTATTAAAGAGAAAACTGGGAGATAATGAATCAAGTTTGTCACTCGTTCAACCACACGGAGGTAAACCGCTTGGAATCGTCGTTGGGGCCAAGAAAATTGAAAGCTCAGCAAAGAAACCACTATTGTCAAAACGTTGCGTGTTGCTACTAAAAATTCGAAGGTAATTGAACCAAATTTGCAGAAAGAGTTATTTAGAAAGAGTCATTGTGTCGATGAATTTTTCGATGTAAAAACATTTACTTTTACGAAAAACAAGGGTCTAGAATGTACTGCAGTTAATGAGACTGTTGCCTATTGCGTAAATCTTGAAGGTCTAATTAAACATGTCTCTGAAAAACGTGGTGTTTCTGATGTTCATCTTAAATTTGGGATAGACGGAGGGGGAAACTTCTTAAAGGTATGTTTATCGATACAGTCAAATGTTGAAAAACAGTCCCCGAATGAGCGACGTCGAAAATTCAGTGACGGAATATGCGCGAAAAAATTCAAAGATTCAGGCGTTAACAAATTGCTTATATTGGCGTTAGCACGGGGATCTCAGGAAAATTTTGAAAATGTGTCAGAAATATGGACGACGTTAAAAATAAGTCAATTCCAAGGCACAATAGCCACTGATTTAAAATTAGCTAATATTTTAGTTGGTATTATGTCGCATAGCAGTGTATTCCCTTGCACTTGGTGCTACGTTACGAAAAATAAAATGAATGTTTGTGGAGAGTATAGAACTGTACGCAATACTACTGAAAATTACGAGAAATGGCGTCAATCAGGAGCTAAAAAATCTGAAGCAAAGTTGTATAAAAATTGTATTCATCCTCCAATAATTACAACAGAAGAGGATGATTCATTCCTCTTTGTCATTCCACCTCCGGAATTGCATTTAATGCTGGGCGTGATAAATACCTTGTATACACATTTGCTTCAGAATTTTGAAAAAGATGCTCTAATGTGGGCAACTAAATGTTGCGTTGTTCGAGACGTTCGTCGCGGATGTTCGGGCTTTAATGGAAACGCTTGTAAGAAATTACTGAACAAAATTGATGTACTCCGATCATATTCGAAAGACATAGAATGCTTAGCATTTGTAAAAGTGTTCGAGGATTTTAATTCAGTCGTTAAAGCTTGTTTCAGTACTCAACTTGACCCTACATTTAAACAAAAAATTGACACATTTAGGCGGAGTTATCTAGAAATCGGAATACCCATTACTCCAAAAGTTCACGCTGTATTTTTCCATGTCGTGGATTTTTGCGAACAAACACAAAAACCGCTAGGCTTCTTCAGCGAGCAAGCAATGGAGTCCGTGCATGCAGATTTCCAACAGACTTGGAAAAAATATAGTGTGATCAGTACGCATCCGGAGTATGAGAGCCGACTCTTGCATGCGTTACGCGAATATAATGCTTTGCATACTTTTTGAATGGACGTTGGATTTCTTTAACAATATGTTAAGAATTCGTATGTCAATTCCTTACAAATTATAATTATAAGGATTTGAATGTATTTTAATTTGTTCATATTGTCTTAAAAACTTTTCTCAAAAACTGTCCTAAATAAAGTTTCTTTTTTTGATAAATACGCAAATGTGTTTTAATCTTTCTCATTTCAATTCCACAAGTGTTGTACAGAAAAAGAATATGTTGAAAAAGGCGTGTCAGATCGCGCTACCAAAAACTTATGCGCCTGCCGACTTAAAAGTAGACACATCCAACTGTAGTACGTTATATCTCCGGTTTATATTATTGGATTAAAATGAAATTTCGACTCATTTGTTTAAAATTTAGTCAGCTTCAAAAATGTATTCTTGAAAATTATTGTTTTTTTGCATGCTGACAAAGTTAAGGCCCAATTGCTACATGGAAAACGTTTTTTTATGTTGTTTTCTGAAATTCTGACGGCCATATCTTCTTATTAACTAAAGATAAAAGATTGACTAAACGACCGATTTGTAGGGAATTTTATAAGCTTTCAAATGAATATTATAATCTTTGCATTTACAATAATAGATAAAGTGATTAGGCTTGAAAACCAACAAAAAGCACTGTTTTTCGCTGTTTTTATGGATTATAAAATTACTGTTACTTATTTTTGGCATCATAATTGTATAAATGTTGCTTAAGTTGAACGTACAAATATTTTAAGCTGAAATTTTAACCGTGGAGTGGTTTTGGATGTGGCTAGAACAATTAACCTACAAAAAATTGCGAAAAATTGAGTTTTCTTTTCATTCCTTCCATAGAAGATTTTAATTTTTGGTTCAAATTACTCAATTCTGATACTAAAATAAGAATTCAGAGAAAAATTTGATGGGGGGGGCACCTTTGGGTTAAACCTAATCCAAGAGCACCGTGGGAAATAAACACAGAAAATTTTTAATAATTATACTTTGCACGTTTAAAGACGTTTTTCAAACCTTAAAAAATAGGTGGACTGACAATTCCCGACGGTACTGTATAATATATTATATTTGCGGCTTTTTCTCAATGTTTTAAATTAAAATAATAATAATAATAAATCAAATTTTGTGTATTCTAAAATTTTTTATATTTCTTATTCTAATTTGAAATTATTTCTAGTACCTGTATATTTTCTTTTTATTAATTTCAAAAGTAATAATGATAATTTTATTAATAATAATTTTGAAATGATTTAAAAATTTTTAAATTAAAAAATTGAAATTGTTGGACAAAAAATAATTTTAAAATTTCTCTTTATATAATGATTGAATAAATTCTAATTAATTAATATAATTTTAATTATATTTCCTTTTTTTCTTTAAAATATATATTAAAAATGTATATTTATTGTTTAAACAAGTTATTATACTTTTAAGAAAAAATCATTGTTCGCGCGTTAAATTCAAACACAGTTATATCACATTATACTCTCAAAATCTAAAAATTATCTGCTACCCCGTTTTCAAGAGCAAAACCGTTGTCTAGTTTGTTCGGGTCAACTTCTTCGTGGCAATTAAGGGGTCATTCATTAATTACGTAAGCAGCTCGGGGGGAGGGTGGGTTTCAAAAATCTCTACATATGCTTACGTCGGGAGGAGGGAGGTGTAATAGTTAATCTTACGTAAGATTTAACTATGTATGGAAATTCACCTGGAAGCACGATATAAACTTGCGGTGAATTTACACACCTTAACTTGTTTAAAGCGGTTTGTTTGGCGGTCGACGACCAACATATTTTGCAATAGAGTAAGAAAGACAGACATTATATTTGTCTCTTTTACTTCAATGTAATTTCTGGCGGTCAACGACCCACCAACAGAGCTTATTTGTCCCTTTAGTCGTCACTTTTGGCCAAAAGAAAATTGACTGTAATCTTAATTAAATGCAATAACGGATAAGGAATAAAAATTAAATTATTATTTAAACAATCTTTAAACAAATTAATACCTATTGTTAAATACCAACATTTTTTACATTTAACCTACAAATATGCAGCTTTTTCCTAATTTTGCAATTAACCGATCTTTATATGATTACGGCTAAGAAATAAGTAATAAATTATTATTTTAAATTTTTTAAACATATCAATATTGTTAACTAGCAACTTTGTTCACATTGAACCTACAGATATGAAGTTGTTCCTCATTTTGCAATTAATCGATCTTTGTATAATTATCAACAAAGAATTTAACAATAATCATTTGTTTAAAAAATATTTAACTAATAATTTAATCTTGTATTTCTCTTATATAATTAGTTGAAGATCGATAAATTGCATGGTTAGGAAAAAAATTGCATATTTGTAGGTTCTATGTGAAAAAAGTTGGTATTTAATCCTCTAGAATACAGGTGTCACCTTCGTATATAACTTACCTGGCGCTAAGATAATTATCCATTATTCGCAACAAGTAGGGCGGTATACCTTTGTTTCTCATCGACTGGATGAGATCTTTCCATCGCACGGTATTAAACGCGTTGAATATATGTCAATAACTACCAACGCGTAGAAACCCTTTTTCTTCCCTGGTCCCAATTTTTTCTTTTCTTCTCTGCCTTGGTCCACTTCCTTCGGGACGGCGTCTACTGTGGACAGGCCCTGGTGTAAACCAAATTGGTTATCAGATAGACTATTCTCACAAGTCAAGTGAGATTGCATTCTCTGCAGCACCATGTCCTCTAGAAGTTTACCCATCGTATCTAACGGGAAAATAGGCCTGTAGGATGAGACTTTTATTTTGCCGGAGGAAACAAAGCCTTTATAATATGCCAGCTTTTATAAACCAGACCCCGTGGATCATTTTCTACATCTCGGATACATTCCTCAAGGACGTGCTAATCTTTAATGAGTTTATGCAGGAAGGTCGTTGTGATTGTGAGACCCATTTTTGATCCCTGGTCACTTCTCCTAAGTGTCCAAGACCTCTACTGGTTCACAACCATCAGGTTTGTCCTGGAGATCATTTTTCCGACCAAGATTCCTCTTTTATCGAGTCTTGTCTCGACCTATTGCGATGACTTGGCATTAAAGTCACCTGTAATGAGAGTATCCAACTAATATCATTATTAAATTAGAATCCTGATTCTCTAATTCTCGTTTCGGGGTCTGATCTTCGAAGGCTGACAGTTGATCGTTGGGTGATAAATAACAGCTATACATACGTATTCCTATCATTTCAACCCACACGAATCTACTGCTCGTATCCAGGATTGGATAATCCGAGCTTTTCGTTCAGAGCCTCGATGATGTCCTCTTGCGAAACTGTCTTACGATGTCCCTGCAATACTTTTTGCAGACTGTTTGTTCTGATGTGCATTCTGATGCTCTGCATTCTATTAGGTTTGCTCTGGAGATTGAGAGCTCTTTACCTTTTAGAGGTTCTTCCCGCAGGCGTCCCAGGTGCTCACCTCTTTTTCAGATTTTGACGGGGCGCCTTTTTTCTCGCCTGTTTCTCTGACTGTTGAGTGTTCGGTTTTGTAAGCTGTATAATAGGGTGTCCGTTAAAATGGGGTCATCCACAAAGAACGTTCCACTGTTGGGGGGAGGAGGGGGGGTCGAAAAATGTAACCATTTGTAACAAGGGGGAGGGGGGGTAGTTGAAATTTGGAACGTTCGAATTTTTATTTTTTTATTCTGACTTCTTCTATTTTTTTTTCGTTTTTGAGCCTTTAATCAGCAATATATGCCACAGCAGAAAGCGTGACCGATAAGTTTGATATATATATTAGGTTGATTAAAAAAAACAAAAGTTAGATATGTTATGCTCCTACCCCCAAATTTCTTCTAAATTGAAAAAAAAATTAATTAATTAATTAAAAAATTACATAATTTTTTTATTTGGAAATCGGACAATATTTAGAAGTGGCTCAAAGCCCATGAAGTTTCCCATGTATTTTGCATGGAAAAAACGCAATTTTTCGTAAATTAGCAATAAAATCGTAAAAAATCTCTTAAAACATTAATGCACCAAGTCAAATCTTTAAAAGTCTTTAAAAAGCAGTATTCTATAATTTTTAATTTATTTATTCATTTGTTGATATTAACTATTATTCATTTTTTTTTAATTTTTGTGGTTGTTTTGAAATTGCATAAGAAATAGTCAGTTCCGATAAATGAATATATAAATAATAGAATACTGTTTTTTCAACACTTTTCAAGAATTGACTCAGTGCATTAATGATTTAAGTGATTTTTCACAATTTTATTACAAATTTACGAAAAAGTGTGTTTGCCCATGCAAAATAGATGGGAAACTTCATAGGCTTTGAGCAAGCTCTAAATATTATCTGATTTGAAAATAAAAAAATGGAGGTAATTTTTTTTTAAACACATGTATTATCATAAGAGCCCATAATTATGACAAAAAAAACAATTTGATTTAATTAATATATGAAAAAAAAATTTGCTTTTTGAGGGGGGGGGGTATAAATAATTGTTGAACGTTGCATTTGGGGAGGGGGGGTTGTAATTTGTAACCAAGTGGAACAAAAGGGGGGGTGGGGGTCTAAAACCCCGAAAATTGGTGGAATGTTCTTTATGGATGGCCCCAAAAGTCGACTTTCGAATTACTTTTACGATACCCTCCAGTTTGGTTTCAATATAAAAAAAAAAATTCTGTAAAATGGCAGCCTGATTGATTAATATTAACCCGTGCCAGCAATCGATTGAAATTTCCCATTAAAAATGCATGGGAAAAATGAACTTTTTTTAAAAATTTCATAACTTTTTTAATTTTTTTGCAAATAAATTTCCAGGTTACAAATTTCTTTATTGTCAGCTATTTTTTAAGGCAGCGTTTTTAGAAAAATTTAATTTTCAAAATTTTTAAAATGTCGGATGTTAAAAAATGGGTCAAAAAATACATTGCAATATTTGCAGCGTTTTATCACATAAATATTCAAGGAAACTCAATAGATATTTTTATTCAGGGGGTTTTTAGGTCGCTAATGAAGATTACGATGTCAAAAAAGTTAAAAATTGCAATATTTTTTAGTAGAAAATTACTACTATTTTAACAGTTGCATAACTACTAATTGAGAAAGTGAACTTTTACAATTTTAATTAATAGATATTTCACTTTTAAATTAGTAGTTTTCTACTAATAACTAGTAAAAGTTTTTACTATTTAATAGTAACCGATTTCTTGCCAATTCATTAGTAAAAAATCACTAATTGGAAGTCAGATTTAGAGATCAGTTTTGCTTATTATAAATGATCAAAAACTGAATAATTAAAATGTAAAAATGTAAGAACTATATTAAAAAAAAAAAAAAGTTTGTTGAATCCGCCAAATTGGATCGGCTTTATTGAAAAATACATTTTTGACATGAAATTTGTTAATGGTGACCCCGAAAAGCCTGTTAACGGTGTTTCAAGGCGATTTCTTGAAAAATGTGGAAATGCAAAGTTTTGAGTCCGCCACATTGGTTCCAAAATAATGAAAAATCAATTTTTGACATTGTAATCTTCATTAGCGACCTCAAGAACCCCCTGAATAAAAATATCTATTGAGTTTCCGTGAATATTCATGTGATAAAACGTTGCAAATATTACAATATATTTTTTGACCCATTTTTTAACATGCGCCATTTTAAAAATTTTAAAAATTAAATTTTTCTAAAAACGCTGCCTTAAAAAATAGCTGACAATGAAGAAATTTGTGACCTGGAAATTTATTTGCAAAAAAATTAAAAAAGTTATGAAATTTTTAAAAAAAAGTTTATTTTTCCCATGCATTTTCAATGGGAAATTTCAATCGATTGCTGGCACGGGTTAATATTAATCAATCAGGGTGCAATTTTACAGAAATTTTTTTTTTTTTATATTGGAACCAAACTGGAGGGTATCGTAAACATAATTTGAAAGTCGACTTTTTAACGGACACCCTACTGTATAATCACGTCTGTCTGAGACTAGCAGCGCTTCGGTCTTTTCCAGAGCCAATTGCATGCCTCTGTCTTCCACGCAGCGCTATGCCAATCTCAGACATTCGTTCACCAATACGCCCAGAGCTTCTGCAGTTTCGGTAGTGCACATGATCAACGCGTCGTCCGCGAAGCCGCGAAACCGCAAAGTTGTAAGACCGCGAAACCGCGAAGCCGATGATCACCGCGCCTTATTTAGGACTGGTTAGAACTGTTCTTAACTTGTTTAAAACTATTCAATACAAGTTTCTAACTATTTAGAACTAGTTTAAAACTACTTAAAAGTAGTTTTAACTATTTCTAGTTTTTTAAAACTGACTGAAACTCGTAATAAACTGTTTAGGATTAGTTAGAACTGTTCTTAACTTGCACAAAACTATTTAAAACAAGTTTCTAACTATTTAGAACTGTTTATAACTGCTAAAAACTAGTTTAAAAGTAGGTTATACTCTTTCCACCTCATTAAGAATTTCCATGGACTGTGATATTTTGTCTACCCCCCTCCCGCCCCTTAAAATATTACCTGATAACACTGGTTAGAACTTTTTTTAACTTGTTGAAAACTATTTAAAACAAGTCTCTAACTATTTAAAACTAGTTTAAACCTGCTAAAAACTAGTTCAAAAATAGTTTTAACTGTTTTGAGATTTTTAAAATTGACTGAGAGTCGTATGAACTGTTTAGGACTGGTTAGAAGATTTAACAATAATACTTTATTTAACAACTTTAAAGTAATAATTTAATTTGTATTATTTTTCCGTAATTAGATAAATCTTGAAAAATTGAAAAATTAGGGGAGACAAGAATAACTTGCTTAAAATGTTTAAATACTAATTTAATTTTTATTCCTTACCCGTATAGTCGCATAAAAATTAGTTAATTGCAAAATTAAGTTTCAAATTTCGTCGTTTATATGACGTTACTTAAAGTAAATTCTCTTCTGTAGTTTTCTGATAGATTCGTTAAATTACCTACTTTTATTTTTTAAAAAATAAAAATCTTCAAATTATATCAAATAATAATGTGTTTAAGTGCAATTAAACTTTTTCTGATGAAAGCATACTTTTAAACGAATTTAAGGGTAGTTATACAAAAATCTTACGTAAGAATAGGGTGGGGGGGTCCGACAAATCTTATGTATGCTTAGACGGGGGTGGGGAGGGGTCAAAATTAAAAGTTTGCTGGCATTGCTAACAAGTATTTACACACAACGACATATGGATCTACTGTGATAAAACAAAATAAACGCGATGATTCAACTCTGACCACTGTCCAACTCTGACTACTCTCCCCTACTGGGAATAAATTTCTAACCTGTGCTTAAATTTACAGACTTGTGTGAAAATATCGTCAGTCTGTTAAATTACTGACCGTTTGATAACCACCAAGCGTAACTACAAAAAATCAGATTAAAAAAAAATTTGGTCGGGAAGAATTGAACTCGCGCTTCTTTACTCCACAGTAGAGTGGAACATCGACCAGGCTATTGGCGCACTTGAAAGATCTTGGATATATATTGATGAAGAATGATTAAGAGCCCCGGGAATAAAAACTTAATGCTAAATTTTTTGGTGAATCAGAAATTTTAAGAAAGCAGTTTGAAGATTGAAATTTTGTATGGTGTTGAACCGTTTGCTGTCTTTAAGCAGTGATTTCCTACGGCTGTCCTGTTGAGACATTTTCTAAATCCTTTTTAACAATTGTGAATCGGATTAAAAATTTGTAGGTTAGGTTGTAAAAGACATTGGAAAAAATGAATCGGAGATTTCCTTTTAAAAACCAAATTCAACCAAATTCGCCAGGAATCCAGAACTTTCTTAAATACTCCGATTCATCAAGAAATTTAGCAATAAGTTTTTATTTCCGGGAAAGGAAATAACAACCGGTCATACACTGTGAGAATTTTATATTAAATTTTCCACCGACAGTTGATTGACATAAAATTAAATAGAACCCTCATACGAATTTTATTAAATGTTCTGAGAAATTTTAACAAATCTGTTGAATGTCTACCGCTAGTCCTGAGACATTTAGATTCTATATTTTTATGAAAATTTTCAGGACCGTCCTGTGTCATTTTTATGTCAACCTGCAACTGTAAGTGGAAAATTAAACAGAAACGGTAATTTTCGATAGAACTGCAGTGGGAATTTCATACGTATGATAACATTACACCAAGTAGAGAAGGAAAATTCCTAAAAGTTGGGTAATATTCTTAGGACAGTCCTGAAAAACGCTTTACACATTAACAGAAAAATTCAATACAAATTTCTCACAGTGTAATTTTACGACACAATAGTATTTTAGAGACCGCAGGACACATTTTACATACCGGAGGACATATTTAACAGACCGTAGTCTGCAAACATACTGCCGTTTGTTGAATTACACACCGATAGCTACTTTTCAAACTATTTGTAATTTAACAGTCTGTGCAGATTTTTACTGAACGTCAATAATTTTACTACTTAGAACTTGAAGTCTTTTTTTTCCTCGTCTGACGGAGTATTATTGCAACTGGTCGTACAAACGATACGTCACACATTATAAAAGTACATACAAGTTGTCGAATAGCAATCAAACTGTTAATTAACTGTTTCTGACGCAAACAATTTACTGTGTCAAACGATGTTAATATTTTGACAGTTAATAAGTTTTTACAGGCGGTCTGTAATTCCTACTTTGGAATTTTTTACAGTGAACCTAAACCCTACACTGAAAAAAATCCAAAAAAAATATTACACTAGCATGTTAATGTCCGTAATAATTTTTCTGTAATGTTACCTCTTTAAGTATGGGGTTAATACATTTTGGTTTGTAAAAATACCAACAGATTTGTAATTTTAACTGTTTCAATAATGGTATATTACATTAAAATATGAATATTACATTACGAATGTAAAAATGTCACTTTCAAAGTAGGTTATAATTGACCCCTCTTTGAAAGGGACAATCTTATTGGCCACTGTAGAAATGAGAAAAAAATGTAAAATTACGTTTTCAACATAACCTTTACATTTGAAAAGATGTAATATTCAGAACGCGCGGTATTTGTTGACGTGTGAAAATTACAAAATGACAAGCACCGGTAAAACGGTAAAAGTCGTGTATATTTATGAAATACTATACGTAAAGAAATAGCTTTTTACAAATTAAATACAGAAGTCGGTAAAAAGAACATTCAAATTGAAAAAAAATTTAAATAAATTTATAATTAATATTAACAGGGCACACAAATAAAAGCTGTAATATGGAAATTTGTAAATGTGTAAGAGGTTATGTACGACAATATACATATTAGGTTATTTAGTTTTCTTTTAATAATTAATTTATGAGTGTATCTTAAATGTTGTAAAAAAAACCCGGTCTTTAATTATTACTTTTGTCAAAAAGTATGTTTGTAAACATATTGAATCTCGAAAATATCACATTAGTAATTTTTAAAAAGTCTAAGTTGCTTGAAATCTACTTATTTGAATAAAAAAAAAGTTAATCGTATCTCTCCATGGAGCAGTGGTTAGCAAGTCGGATTTTAAAGCTAAAGATCCCGTGATCAATTCCTGCTGCCATCTAATTTTTTGATTTCATACAAAAAATGTAATTTTACATTTTAATTTGAAAAATACATAACTTAAGTATTATTCCAACTCAAACCGTAATATCGATAATTTAACGTAAAAGTGTCTCTTTCAAACTTGGTTATAAGTGACCCCTATTTGAAAGATGTAATATTACAGAAAGATTTTTCTCAGTGTACTTAACCTAATTCCAATTTAACCTCAAATGCATTTAACTTAAATTCCATTTAACCCAAAATCAGGCCCTATAAGCCGTAATGTATTAGTGTGATACACTCCCTAATAGCACAAAACGTTTCATCAACGTTTCTACATCGTTTCCTTGCAACGTTGCATTGCAACGTTACCGGGCAAGAAAAGTAACGTTGCATATGTCATGGGGCTATGAACGTTGCAAGGGAACGTTGCGGAACGTTATTTTTAGTGCTGCCCACGAGACGAGAAGAGACGAGATTTCATACAGTCTCGTCTCGGTCTCGTTAAATATCAAAATTGCAGATCTCGGTCTCGGTCTCGGAAATTATGGTCTCGATCTCGGTCTCGCAGTCTCGATCAATCTTCTTGCTTTAATACGAGTAATTAAGAATTAAGTTAAAGAAAGTGATACACAAAATAAATTTTGTTACCAAGTTTAAGATAAATTCCTTAATATTTCTTCAAGTTATTTAATTTTTTACATTGCTACGAAAGGCATCCCTGTCGATAAGAACACCTGAATCATACCTAAAATATACCTATAAAATACCTTATTAAGGCATTTTCTAGGTATATTACTGGTACGTTTCAGGTACTGTGCATCGGCAGGGATGGTTGATTTCTGAACTTATATGATACATTATCATTTAACTAATTGAAGTATCATATTCCTACTACGAATTTTTTTCAAGCTATTTCATCCCTTTACAGTAATATACTTTAGATAACTTTCTTTCTTCTTAGACTTTCTTAAAAAAAATTCTGTTCGCTTAAAAATAATAAATAAATTCTCGTAATAATATTTTTTTTTTTTTTTTAAATTTTTGTCGAGAGTCTCGGTCTCGAAAAACTTTGTATCGGTCTCGTCTCGTTTTATCCTTATTTTGAAACTTTGAATGACCATTTAAAAATCTTTTAAAAATTAATAATGTTGATATTGTGCGCAGTAGTTTTTTATCGCAATTAGAGCTGCGCAGTTGATTTTAGTGAACACTGTTCTATAGAAGCAATCATATTATCAACATCGAATAATAATAATAAAACAAAATTTAGCATTTTCCGCAACATTTTTCCGCAACCCGCACTGCGATTTTTTGAATGCCTATTCAAAGTTCCAAAATAACGTTCCGCAACGTTTACCTGCAACGTTCCTAGCCCCATGACATATGCAACGTTACGTTCCTTGGCTGGTAACGTTGCAATGCAACGTCTGCAACTTTACACGGAAACGATGCAGCAACGTTGATGAAACGTTTGGTACTATTAGGGCTATGGTTAGTTTCCCGCCCGGCTACTGCGGCGCTTTTGTCGCTACACACAGATGCAAAATTTGTATATAGCGACATGGCAGTTATATGTGTTGGCATTTACTAACACACATCACTGCCATGTCGCTATACAAATTTTACATTTGTGTGTAGCGACAAAAGCGCCGCAGTAGCATGGCGGGAAACTAACCAGTGTATCACACTAATACATTACGGCTTGTAGAGCCTGCCAAAAATGCGTATAGCCTAAAAAGCGTATAGCCTAAAAAGCATATAACCTAAAACTCATTAAGCTAAAATGCATTTAACTTAAAATGCACTTAGCCTACAACTTATTCAGCCTACAATGCTTGTATCCTAAATGTAGTTAACAGGATATAGATTAAATAAGATTTAGGGTAAATGGGATTTAGGTTAAATGCATTTTAGGTTGAATAAGAATTAGGTTAAATGGGAATTATGTTAAATAGAGTTTAGGCTAAATGGCATTTTTGATGAATGCATGTTAAGTTGAATGGGAGTTAGGCTGAATGCATTTTAGGCTTAACAAGATTTTGGATAAATGTATTTTAGGTTAAATGGGTGTTAGGAAAAATGGGTGTTAAGCTGACTGCATTTTAGGTTAAATGAATTTTAGGCTGAATGCATTTTGGGTTAAATAAAATTTAGGCTTAATTCCTTTTAGGCTATATGGTTTTAAGCTGAATGGGGTTCAGGAGAAATAGGTTTTAGAGTTTGAACCGAAAGATCTTGACAATCTAGACCTCGGTTTTGCTCTTGACAACAATGTAGCAGTTACTTATATATTTTGAGGTTGACCCGAACGACCTAGACATCGGTTTTGCTCTTTTACTTTTTCTATTTTGAGCTTTACTTTTCCGAAGATGTTGACCTAAACGACCTATAGACCAGCCCGTAGGTACTGCATCGATAAATGTGTCGTGAATCATGACTAAATTAAAGGGGGTGCTGATTAACCTCTAGGCCGAGATTTAAAATAACGCATAAGAAGATTCTTAAATCACAATTTTTTTATTATGAACCTTATTATCTGTATATATTCTTATCTTATGTTAAACTATAATATGTGTAGCAACTTTAACAATTATTATATTTATGGGAAACATTGGTTAATCTGACTTTTGACAGAAAAATACTTTTTGACATAACCTCCAAATACATTACAGAACCTTCTGCTCAGACTCGAATTTTCGATATCACATTCAGTTTGCATTCGATATTAACATCGATATAATTCGTTTTCTCTTCTTTTTTCAAAACAACAAATCTTTGTTTTATGGTTTTCTTACAAACCACTTAAAACTCTAGATGGTGTACCACAAAATAATTTTTGTGAATGTTATGAACAATTAAATGAACAAATTCGTTTTTTGTCAATTTTTTAAACCAACAAAATCTTTTCTCCACGGTTTTTTACAAATAAGATTAGAACACTAGACATTGTACTACAAAACATTTTTGTTGTAATTCTTATAAACAATTTACTAACAAATTCGTTTTTTCTTCACTGAAAGAAATGCTGTAGTGATTTTAGACATATGCTCATGCCCAGGAAACAAAAACCGATTGATAAAAATTTTTGTGAATCTAAACTTTTAAGAATGCGCATTTACGCGACAGCTTATTGAATCTTTTTTAATCGTTTGAATCGGTCAGGAAATTTGTCTGATGTCAATCGGTAAATTTTGATTGAGATAGTTTTCATTTTATAGTTTTGAATCGGAGTCGGTAATTTAAAATGTTTCTTCGTATTGACGCTTAACATTTGAATCGGTTCAAACGTATAAGAACAGTCAATAAGAAATTATGGATTTATTTAATGCACATGTGAATGCAACGAATCAGAAATATTTATTGAGTTTAAACGAATAGTAAAAGACAGATTCACTTAATTTTTGTAGAAAAGTTGTCAATCGTACGTGTTTGTAAGAGGGAAACGAATAGGAAAATGCGGATATACTCAAAAATGCATAAATGACTGTCTTTGACACGCGTTGGAGCGTCGATGTTAAAATATGGTGAATTTTTATTAAAACAATTTATTTCTAATTATATTAATTTTAGTCTATCCCGCTCTAGAGTCGGTTGTGATAAGTTTTCATTATTGTGATCACTGATCAGTGTTATTGTGTCAATTCAGCTAATTTTTACTGAATATATGTTTGCTGGAAGATATGTCGGGAGAAAAGTATCTCAAAGTTGCTACAAGTTTCTGTGCGGTTTTCTTCAATATAAAACGTTGAAAGCCGGATATATCAAATGTGAATAGAATGGTGGATTTTTTTTAGTTTTATATATTGTGTTTTATGTGTGCATACGCAACCCGGTAAAAAGAGGTTGATTAAAACGCATAAATTGGCATTTAAAAAAACAGTCATTTGAATGCTGACAGATGCCTACTAATTCCGTTTTTGTCCTCAATGCCATTAAACGCGTTTTCTTGATTGATATTTGTTCCATTCTAATCATTTTAAATGCTCACAAATTTTATGAAAAAAATTGAATGCCTTTCTTTACCGTCAAGCGAAACACCACGAATTAGATCCAAATGCCATTAAATGCTTTCTGATAATGTATTAAATTAAATGCCATTCAATGCCTTCAAGAAAACAATTTTGAACGTAGTCAATGCCTCAAGAAGTTTAATGCCGTTCTATGTTTATGTCAGCAGATTAAAAAGACGCCATTCGGCTATGGTTAACTTGTTCATTCTTTGCAGCGCGTCGTCGTGGCATCTTTCTATTTTGTCTTGTTCGATCTATTTTAACTAAATCGCATTATTGAAGTGAAAAACAAAGTGATTTTGTGCCTAATACTAATAGTTTACCTAAACAAAGTGAAGGAGTGAACGCAAACATAAGTTTTAAAGTCATTTTGTCATTTTTTGTTGCATGCAAGACAACATACGAAAATGACGTTAAGTGTTAAATTTAGTGCTTATATTTTATTCTATTTTGGTCTACTATTTAGCTGAAGTTAACCTATTAAAATATTTGAACTTAAAAAGTAAAATATTGATAAAGACAATAATCAGAGTAAAATATAACAATCACATGTTCAATTTTCCCTTGCAATATGGCTACTGATTTGTTTTTAGGCATTTGAAGGCATTCATACAAAAACGGAATCAAAGCGCATTGAAACGTTTTAATGCGTTTTAATCAACCTCTTTTTACCGGGAAAATGTGTCAATATGGCGGACAACATTTTTAAAGTTACATTAAATTTGCCTGAAACTTGTTGCTCAGGGGTTTTTGGGGTCGCTGAATACGAATCTGATGTCAGATTTTCAAAATTAAAAATGGAGGAACCAATATGGCGGACTACTTTATTAAAAATAGATTCAATTTGCCTGAAACTCGTTACTCGGGGGGTTTTTCGGGTCGCTGATTTTTACGAATCTAATGTCAGGAAATTAAAATACAGAATAATTGATTTCATTAAGATGAAGATTATACAAAATTTAAACATTTTCACAAATGTGCCTTAGCATATTGGACATTTTTTTAATGATGAAGCAAGTTTTGTAGTAAGTAAGTATATTCCATAATAGGAAACTAAAGTAAGATGAATAATTAAATATAAAGTGATTGTTAAACACCCCTTACAAACACGAAGTAATGGATTCAGTACTGGGATAAGTACTGGGTTCAGTACTGGGTTTAGTACTAGGGTCAGTATTGGAAAACCAGTACTTTTTTCGCCATGCACTGTTGAAAATTTGTTTACGTTGCGCACTAAGTTTCTATGGGTCCCACCCCTGCGCAGTAGTTTCTTGTTGTAAATTTAATAGAGAGGAATACATTAAAATCAAAATCACAGTTCCAATGAAATTAAAAAAAAATTTGTTATTGTGCTTAAAAAATTATATTGCGCGATAAAAGTACTGGTTTCCCAGTACTGAACCAGAACTGACCCCAGTACTGAACCCAGTACTTACATTACAACGCAACGCAGAACGGAGGCATGGGACGCCGGCCTAAAGGTGCATTCATTCACAAAATTTGTAGCGATCGCATCCACAAAACAGGGGTGGATGCCGGTATTTCTCACTAGAGATTCAATGTCTATCTGCAAAGTGCATGTCTAGACGTCTGAGTTTGATTGGTTGAAGAAGGCGTGCTTATTTAAATATATAATTTCGAGAAATAACCAATAACTAAGAGAAAAAGTATTTTAATTATATTATAAGCAAAATATAAACTAAATTTATGTTTTTTGTTAAAGATAGGAGTGCACTTTCAATTAAGTGTTCTGATATTTCGAGTGGGTCATGCTACCCACCTGACCCATATATCCTGCCGGCCCTGCCAGTACTTCTTCCCAGTACTGAATCCAGTACCACTTTTTTGTAAGGGATTGCTTTTTAAAGTAAAAATATCAACGATTGACATTTGTTTTAAATATATACTATTTTCTGTAGCTACGCAACTGAAAATCACAATATAATAAATGTAATTTGTTTTCAATTTCTATGTCAGAAATTTAAGTGTTTTTAAATAAAAATGGATAATTCTAAACGTAATTTTTTTTGTTACGCGTGTGGACTTTTTGCTCCCGTAGATCGTTTGCGAAATTTAACAAAAAGTGTGATTAATTGTTATAAAGGTTATTTTTGTTCGTTATTTATCCCAAACCTATAGTATGCGCCAGATGTGGTTTGTGATTACTGTCATCGTGGTTTATTGGCATGGAACACTAAATCTAATTCGCATAAATGGAAGTACGTTCAACCAACTATCTGACTACGGCGTACTGAGCATTCTTCTAAAAGCTGTTATTTTTGTTTATCGCATTTAAAAAGTTCTAGATTTCGGCATCAAACAAGACAAAAAATTAATTATGCTAACAAGGAATCTGTAATAAAGGCACGGGTATGTTCTGATCAATTTCCAACAGCTTCTTCAGAAAACACCTTAAATTTTAATAATTTTAACACAGAAAAAACAGAAGGTAATTATTACTTCGAATTAGGTTAAAATTTACCTGCACTTAAAATAATTCTGAACATACATAAAAAAAAGATAAAAAATAACCAGCACCCAATTTCACTCTTTTATTTTTTCAGTGAACGAGGCATAAATGTCATCTGAAAATCCATCGCCAGCGCCGTCTGAATCTGAATTGTCATGGTCAGAATTAGATCCCAAAGAAATACATTTTATAACGCAAGCGGATTTCAACGGCTTGGTTCGTGACACAAAAATCTCGAAAGAGACAGCAGAAATAATTTGTTCTCGATTAAAACAGTGGAATTTGGTTGCTGAAGATTTTAAAATAACGTCTGCACGGAAACGTTCTAGCACTGAACCATTTAGTAAACATTTTGTCATGCATGATGATACGGAAAAAAAAGTTGTTATTGCAGTGACATCGACGCATTGTTTGATGACATCGGTTATACCCTCATGCTCCAGAAGAATGGCATCTTTTCATAGACTCTTCTGCATCTAGTCTAAAAGTAGTGTTACTTCACATTGGAAATAAATTTCCATCAATTCCAATTGCCTACGCTACAAATATGTCGGAAAATTATGAAAATATGAAGTTAATTCTGGAGGTTATCAATAATAATAATCAGTACAAATGAAAAATTTGTTGTGATTTAAAAGTTGTTGCGTTGTTAACTGGTGTTAAGCAAGGATTTTAAAAACATCAATACTTTCTGTGTGTTTGGGAGAGGCGCAAAAGACTTTAAATGGAATATTCGTTCAAATTTAAAACTAGGTGAATTAGGCATTGACCATAATCCACTAGTAGATACGTGTGATATGACAATTGTCAAAAAAATGATTTCCGTGTATGGTGCGATGGGTGTTAACATGTCACTAAAAATTCTTTATGTACACCATCATTTAAAGTTTTTTCCCTCTTATCTTGAAGATTTTAGTGACGAGTATGCCGAACGCTTTCATCAAGACATCTCAACAATTGAGACTCGATACAAAGGAAAGGACATTCGACATATGCTGGTCACTTTGTATTGATACGAACACTAAATCCTTTAATCGTAAAAATAAGCGTATAAAATTTACTCGACAGTAATGTAAGAATTCGTACGAGTTACTTCTACTACATTTAAATTATTCTATAATATTTGTTCTATAAGTTGAATATATAAATTAAAATGCTATGAAATCTAATGGAACCTTCCTTAATAAATAAAATAGTTTTTAGTTTAAAAATCGTTAAAAATAAGTTCAGAATATTTCATTATAAAAAACAAAAAAGAATCACACAATTAAAATATTTATATAATATTAAAATATTCATTTTGATCCGTAATTTTGAATTTTTATATCTTGACATCAGATTCGAAATCAGCGACCTAAAAAACTCCCGAGTAACGAGTTTCAAGCAAATTGAATCTATTTTTAATAAAGTAGTCTGCTATATTGGTTCTTCCATTATGAATTTTGAAAATATGACATCAGATTCGTAATCAGCGACCCCAAAAACCCCAGAGTAACGAATTTTAGGCATATTAAATCAATTTTTAAAAAATTTGTCCGCCATATTGGATCCGCCATTTCAAATTTTGAAAATCCAACATTAGATTCGTAATCAGCGACCCTAAAAACCTCCGAGTAACGAGTTTCAGGCAAATTGAATCTATTTTTAAAACTTTTGTCCACCATATTGGATCCGCCATTTTGAATTTTGAAAATCTGACAAATATAAACAAATAAAAAAAATAAGTACATAAAACGTTCTATATGAAGTTCCAAAAAGTTTGCAATCTAAATGCGAATCTCGGCCGGTCAAATTGTTAATTTTTCTTATTTGTAATTAAAATATATACAAAATTAAAAACTTATCGGATTTGCTTAAAACTGGCTACACGGGGGTTTTTGGGGTCGCTGATTACGAATCTGATGTTAGTTTTTGAAAATTCAACATGGCGGGTCCAATATGGCAGACAAAGAATTAAAAACTTATCGGATTCGCTTAAAACTGGCTATTTGGGGGTTTTCGGAGTTGCTGATTACGAATTTAGGATCAGGTTTTTATAATTAAAAATGGCAGATCCAATATTATGGCCTTTCAAAAATGTAAACCCCAAAAACTACTGTGTAACGTGTTTCAAGCCGTATAAACGTGAAGACGTATCAATATTGACTTCGGTAGAGATTGAGTCGCTCTTTCACATGTTAAGAACCAGAATGTCATAATTTGTTATAATCTTTATTAAAACTGAATAAAAAGAAAAGTCACAAATTCCGAATAAAATTTTGTCACCAAGATTAGACCGTAAAAAAGCAAATGACACAGTAATCTTGATAATGTGAATTATAGTTTTCGAAAAATTAGTACGCAACGGTACTCCAATTTCTTTAACTCAAAGTGAAAACTTGTCACACAAAAAGACGGCCAGCGCGATAACAATTATAACATTTGTAAACTCACTTAATTATTGTTATTCGTTTAGTAATTCTAAAGTAGCAACTTACGCGAAAACACTTTTAGTGTGAGGATAAAATATAAGAAACTGAATACGAGTGTCAATAACATTGAAGATTTTAACAATCGGGCAGATTCGCTTGATACTGGATAAATGAAACTTATTTGAAGTTGCAGATTACACAATTTTAAAACCAGTTTTAAACGAATCCATTAAAATATTTATTTTTTTCCGACATTTTGAATTTTTTTGATTCGTAATCAGTGACCCCGAAAATCCCCGAGTAGCCAGTTTTAAGCATATCCGATAAGTTTATAATTTTTTTGTCTGCAATATTGGATTCGCCATTTTGAATTTTCAAAAACTAACACCGGATTCATAATCAGCGACCTCAAAAACTTCCGAGTAAGAAATTTGAAGCCACCAGTGAGGAAATTTTTCTTGGCACTGGCCAGACCCAATTCAGCATTCCAACTCTCCAAACTAGCGGCTAGTCAGGAACTCTAGTCAGCGGCTGGCTAGAAGTGAAACGCTTCTCTGCTAGCCAGCGTGTCTAGACTGCGGCTGGTCAGCTGAAAATTATCTTGGCTAATTGAAAAAAATTCAAGTTTAATTTTTCTCTATTGCACCCTGGAGACACTGAAAGATGCAATCACTTCATTTTATGAATCAATTCACATAAATAAATAACATAAAAAATTTGGAACTTCTGAAGATTCGAACCCTTGATGTGCCAGCTGGAAGTCCTCGAGGCTAATTTTTTTTTTTTCATTTATTTTTTTTTTTTTCAACATTACAGATAATCTCTTATGACGACAAAAAAACAAACAAACAACGTCTCTAGGAAATAACAATAACCCAGGTTGAAGCAACCTTTCTTGTCTCAACGGACCAACACGGCCTCTCGTGGACTTCTCATTCAATTGTTTTATATATTTTTTTTTCTTTTTCACTTTCATACTTCCACGCATTTACTGCTAACCTGATTTGCATATTATTGCTACGGTACTGAAAAAAAACAATACCAATGATGACTGCCAGAAAATACCCGCGGATACAAAACTGGTATCTAATTTATTGTAAGTGTATAATCACTACTCTCCGAATCTACGGAGAATGGGGATAGGTAGAAAAGGACATCGGGAGAAGGGCAAGGAGGTAGATTTTTTTTTTTTTTTTTTTTTTCTGTGTTATGAGATATTATTAGTACATACATATGTTTACAGGTTACTCGTCGAAATTTACACTGTTTTTGCTTGGATCAAGCCACCAATATTTACATATGTTAGATTTATAATTTTTTTGGCTTCCGCCTCTACACATTTTCGTAGAATAAACCATTCTTATCGTCGAGTCCTGTCTAAGTTCACTTGCGTTATGTTTTACCACTCTGTCCCACGCGTGCCCTGCTACATGGTACAGAATTGGCAGGTCATATTCATTTTGCACGAATTCTCTCTTGTCAATGTACGTGAATGCTTCGGGAATCAGGTAACCCTTTTCCACGAGTTTCCTCAAGATTTCATCACCCTTCCGGAAGGGCAACGATATCAGAGTGTTGGCCCGGTTATTGCAGGCCTTAGCGATATGATCGCGTATAAGGCCCACAATGAAACCGTCGACTCTGGGCAACCCTGCTGAATCATATAGCTTCCCATTGGGGATGAATCTCTCGTAGCCCGAGGACGGGTCCCTGAACGTCCCTATGCATGCTCTCAAGCAAATTATTTCAAATGCCCTAAATTTTTCCATTGTTGGCGGCGCAATCCCGTACCATATCGGGCACCCGTAGAACAGGATCGGTCTAATCAGCAACATATAACAGATCAACTTTACTTTAACATTTAATCTTTTTGAGTAAAACAAATTTTTATTCGCCATAAGTGCTTTTTTTGCTTTTTTTAGCGCTTCTTCTGTGTGCAGTGTGAACTTTAACCTATCGTCTAGAATAATTCCTAAATATTTTACAGCTCTCTTGTGTTTTAACGTCATTTCTGACCCTTCTTCCGGTTTTATTGCGAAGTTTCTCCATACAACCCTGTACTTCTTGCTAATATCTTTCACCAGGGGCATAAATAAAATTGTTTCGCACTTCCCCAGATTTATTTTCAATTTCCATGCCATAAAAAAAGATCTTATATTTCGGAAAAGAGTTTGGATCTCCTCTTGCGCTTTAAATATGCAGTTAGTAATTATATATATTATTAGGTCATCCGCAAACGCAGTGCCTTTTTTTGAATTTTCTACTTTACTTGTTAACGCGTTTTCTTTATTTAATCCATATAATTTTAACAATTCGCATGTATAAATATTGAAAAGAATCGGGGAATTGACGGCTCCCTGCTGGAGTCCATTTTTCAGTTCCAGGGTTGTACTCTCCGCACCCTCTGATGCGACTACACGTTATTTTCTGTCTGTGATCATGGCCCAAATTATTTTCGTGAGGTGTCCTGGACAACCTTTTTTTATTAGTCTAAACAACAGCCCTTTTAGCCAGACCGAGTCAAAGGCTTTTTCCAAGTCGATGAGGCATGCAGCGACAAACTTGTTGTCGCTGAGCGCCTCACCGACGTCAGAAGTTAGCCTCGTTATGGCGTGCAGAGTTGAGTTTTTAAGCCTGAATCCAAACTGTTCGTCTGGTACCACTTTTTTGTCATTAGTAAATTTTCACCAGTGATCTATTTATCAAAATCTCGAAGAGTTTCCCCATGTTGGATAGCAGACTTATTGGCCTGTAATTATTCGCGAATTTTGGGTCTTTCCCCTTTTTAGGTAGCGGTATTACGTTTGCTATTTTCCAGCAATTTGGAAAATAGCCTGTCGCCAATAAATTATTAAACAAAATCACCAGGTACTCAACGATGTTATCGGGTAAGTTCTTGAGCGCCACATTCGGGATTGAGTCTAATCCTACTGATTTTTTCCCGTTTAGTTTTTTTAGTAAAATTTTTAGTTCCGTAACTGTGCAGAAGAAATTTTTATCTTCATCAAATTTAGGATTTAGCGCTGTATTTGCATTATCAAATTGAATTAATGGTTTATTGCTATTATTATTCGGGTTGTTGTCCCTCAAGAACTTATCGACCGTACTATCGACCACTAACTCTAATCTCGGGCTATTTGATTCTTTTATTTCGTTATTTACATCGGCAAAGTGTTTCGCTAAAATATTCGCTTTATCTACTGGGTGTGTGATTATCAGTTCGTTATCGGTTTGTTGGTATCTATCTATATTATTTCTCAAACTGTTAATTAGTTCATTATTGTTTTTCGGTACTAATAAGTTAGAATTTGTACTGTTTTTATTATTCCTGAAAATAGTATTAATTTCTAAGAACATATTATCATTACTATGGGGGGTAATTTTACTTATTCTGTTTGTCCAGTATCTATTTACAGATTTGCTAAATTCTCCACTTAATTCTTTTTTTATTTTCCCTAAAACTTTGTTTATTTCTGGTAACCAGGATGTGCTAGCAAAGTTTTTATATTTAATTTTATGAACCAAAGTAATTAATTTATTCTTTTTTTTCTGTAGCAGCTTGATTTTTGGATTTAAGTACCTTTTGACCGAGTCACCGACTCCGACTCCCGGCGTTGCCTCGATTAGTTCATTTTTTATTGCACTACTGACATTTTCGATAAACTGGTCATTTTCTCTTTTTGTTAAATTTTTATTCATTGGTAGATCAAACTTGATTTTTTCTAATTTTTTTTTTAAATTTTTACAATTTGTTTTTGAATAATTTAGTTTATTATTGTTAAAGTTAGGTGAAAACAAAAAGTTGTCCATATTCTGAATTTTAAATCTTATGTTTAAAGCTTTATGGTCGCTATCAAATGCCATGACTCTTATTTTATCATTTATGCTATTTATAATTTCGATGCGCACATCGTAAATGGTTACATCGAGATATGACTCGCCCGCGGGGTAGGAGGGTAATATAGGTCCCACTAACACTGCTCTGAATCTCGCCTGATTTTCCGACACCCATTCACGCAGCGAATTGCCCTTTCCATTTGATACTGTGTCACCCCACTCCGGGTGCTTGGCATTTAAATCACCCGCCAATATATAATAATTTTCTATACTGTTTAAACACAACTCCTCGAATACGGCGCTCAATTCCCTCACGAAATTTGCTCTAACGTCACCCGGTGAATATGCACTTAATATCAGCAAGTTTCGCCCCTCCTTCAACGAGATTCTGATAACTGTCAATTCTATTTTTGTTAATTTATCTTTACAATTAAGTTGGACTGTTTCAAACCCTATTTTTTTATTTATTATGATGGCTGTGCCACCCCCATTGCCACCCTGTCGGTTGCTTCTTACCACATTATAATTCTCAAAGTAAACTTTATGACGATTTTTTAATTTTGATTCGCTTATTAGCGATATATCAAACTCATGTTTAGTTATAAATTTAATCAAGTTCGATCTGCGCTCGTTAGCTACGATTGAATTAACATTTATAGCCAAAATTTTTAAATCGTTAAATCTATATATTTTAGCATTGTGAAGGATATTATTATTGTTTATTTGAGAATTGTCTATGGTTGCACTAGCCATCTACAATATTAAATTTTTTAAATAAGGTATCTATTCTGTTCTCATTTCTCTGCACCGCCTCCATCACCCCGGTCAGCTGACCCGTTATAAAAACTTTCATTTGTGTCATGAATGACGTCATTATCATATCTAATTTACCGCTATCTGTCAAATCTACGTTCCCCGGGTTATTTTCCGGCATTGTCGCTATCGTTGGTCCGCTCTCTCTAACTATATCTACTTTCATCGTTCTGCTTTCCTTTGCTCCTTCATTCTGAGTCACCTTTGAAACGTTTTCTAAATTCTCTTTCATTCTATTTACGTTTATTTCTCTTATTCCAACTTCTTTATTGTTACTTAATTTATTTTCAACCAATTTACTACTACTCTTATTCGTTTGACTATTGTTTATTTTTGTTAAATTATAATTATAATTATTTTCTCTTGATTTTAAATTTAATTCATTTTCTAAATCTGTATTATTTATTTGACTTGAATCGTTTCTTAGTGCCTCAGAGAAGGTGCGACCTGGCTTAATCATGTTCTCAATATACTTTGCTTTTTTATCTCTTATCATTTTATTCAAATTTCTCCTTTCTATGAATTTTTCCGCATTCTCTATGAGCCTGGGGCAGCCCCTATACGAGGCTGGGTGGCCAGACTGTTTACAGTTTACGCAATAAGCTACACTCTCTATTGAATCTGTATCTAATTTTTTTTGACATTCTCCTGGCGGGTGGGCTTCTGAACATTTCACACAACGGCGCGCCCTATTACAGAATTTCGCCGTGTGTCCTACTCGCTGACAATTAAAACACTGAATTGTATTTCTGTTCATTATCCTGTCCCACCAGACAATCTGGTTTGCCAGCCTCGTAATTGCGGTTAACTCTGTTCTGTTACTATCCCCGGAGACTCTCACGAGGAACGCGTCCCCCCCCCCTTTTTGCTTTAAAAAAATCCCTCAAATTAATTTTTTTACAGCTAATAAACTTTACATTCTTAAATTTTAGTTTTTTTAACTCGTCTTTTATCTCTTCCTCGTCAAAGTCTCCCGAGATTCCTCGCAGGATCCAGGAGAAAACTTTTTCTTCCTGTGGAGGTTTCGCGTGAAATTCCAGTTTATTCTCTTTCAACATTTGAAAAACTATTTTAAAATCTTCATAAGTTTGAACAAACAATGCTAATTTATTATTTGCTAAGTTTTTACATATGAAATTTTGCAATGGGATCACTTTATCTAATAAATTTGCTAAAAAGACAATTTTGACATTTAATATAATAAACGGCGGTAATCGCGTTCTAAATTTCGATTTACAAACTTTTTCAAAATCGTACTCAGAAGAATTTTTATTGTTTACCTTTTGTTGATCATTGCTTACTACTGGTTCGTTGTCGAAACTGTTCAGCTGCCTTTTACTGATGATTTTCTCGTCTGTTGTTCTTTTTTCTCCCGTTGCGCGAGTTTTTGTAATATCTGGACTTTGTGTTTCGTTGCTTCTTTTCCTTTTTCTCGCTGTCTTTGCCGTTTTCCACTCGTCTCCCATTTCCTCCCTCAGCGTATTCACCCTCTCCTCCAGCGCCTGGTGCTCCCCCTCGCTCCTCTCATTTTCCACTATCTGTGTTTGGTCATACCGATCAGCTGTGCTACCGTCGTCAACTGTCGCCATCTTTTCTGAACTTCTACCCGATGTTATTGAGTTGGGTAGTTCTTCAGTTAAAATTTCATTTTCATTTCTTATTTCGTCTTCTGTAATGTTTTTCAATATTTTTGTCTCGGCTGTTTTGCTCGTTTCTATATTAGTCATTTGAGTTTCTTGTTTTTCTTCTAGTATATTTTTGTTTTTCGAGTTGTCCTCGACACTTGTCTGTATGCCCTCTAATGTTTTGTTTTCTTCCATTGATTTAGAAGCGTCTTGTGAAGCGTTCGTAACTTCTGGGATCGAAGTAATGTCGAATTTTTGCGGTGAAATAACGTGCCGGTTAACTTCCGGTGAGTCCTCGTTACCTTGCTCCATTTTCTCCTCACCTCCCTTTTCAGATATGTTCATATCCTTGTCAACAGTTTGCACCGTAGTATTTTGTTCTTCCGGTTCCGCGGTTTTTTTCAATATATTTACTGTTCTGTTTTTCTTTACACTTAATACTTTTTCTGCTACTTTGACTGTGCCCTTTGGTTTCAGGCTTTTCAATAAATGATCAATTGTTGCAGAATTCTTTGCCGTCATTGTCAAGTCTCTTATGCTCCTTGACATCACTATTCGTTCTCTTTTGCTGTTGTAAATGCTCGCTTTTGTTTGTAGAGTTGGTCTGGGTCCACTCGGTCCTCTTTGCGCCATTGTTGGTTTTTCAAATAGCTCGTTTTTGAAATCAAAGACACCGTTTGTTTTTGCGTTAAAATTTACGCTCACTTTTTCCACTTGCCACACTGTTGAGCTCACATTCACATTAATACAAATTGCGTATATCCACCACAAGAGTAGACTTTGTAACATCACTATTAAGCTTCCAATGTATTCACAGAACAGAATAACCCGCTATATTTTACACGTGCTATTTCTTAGCCTGGATATGCGCGGCCATCTTGTTTTCCATACACCACGCCGGTTTCACACACTTCCTAACCTGCTGCTTCACAAAACCAATTTTCACTAGCAAAAATGATAGGAAACAGCAATTCGGGCTAACAGTAGTGATCGCGTCTATAGAACTGATGTTAATTCCAACTATTTAGTATAATAGTTGGGATAGTTCGAGTGAACAGAGACGCGACGTGTGGGCAGTGCGACCGCACCCAACGGCACTCTGCTATCAGTACTTCTGAAGACAAAATTGTTATAATAGTCTCTTAAAGGCACACTACGGTCTAGTCTAAACCAGACCTGGACCAGACCAGACTTCCAGAACAACCGATCTAGAGGTTCTAAACTAGCAGGTTTGGTTAGGGCCAGACCTGGATCTGACCAGACTTCCAGACCAAGCAGTCTAGAGATTCTGGACTAGTTGCTCTGACCTGGCCCAGATCTGGCGCTGACCAGACTTACTATTTTAAGAACTGAGACCGGCTGTTCTGGAAGTCTGGTTTGGTCCAGGTCTGTTCCTGACCAGACCTTCCAGGCTAGCGGGTCTAGGCGAATGCTGGCTTGGGCCAGACCACAAATTAGACTTCTAGAAAATTTTTCCTCATGGGTATTCCCAAACTGTAATTAAAAAAAATAAATAAATAAATAAATTTGGAAGCCTACAAACAGTATTAGTATTAGACTCCTTAACTAATTTTAACTAATAATCAACTACCTAACAGAAAAATCCCCTGTCGCTGGGGATTTAACGCAAGACCCTAACACTAACAGTCCGCAGCCTTAACCAACTACCTACGCAACGCACGCTGTAGAGTTTCATAAGAAATTTGAAGACATTCTTACTACAGACCATATATAAAGTAACACAGTCAATTATAGATAATTAGTTTACAATGTGTTTTACTAATAAATTGCAATTAGTAAAATAATCCAGTCTTTCATTTTTTAATTTTAAAATCGCTAATTTACTAATTAATGCAAATGTAAGGTTAATAACAAAAGATACAAATTAGGTAAGCTGATATGTTTATACTAAATTATGTGTACATACTAATCAATATTCTGTTATTTACCAAGTTTTTATAAAATATAGCTAAAAATATTAAGCTGTTCAACCAGATGCAATTATGTAAAATAACAAATTTCAATTTTTTAATAAAAAAATGTAATATTTTAAATTAAATTCCGATAAATTTTAAAGAAAGTTAATTTAAAAATTTTATCTAGAATTTATTATTGAGTTTTATTCTCAGAAAAACATTCTTTCATTACTAGATTTTGAGTCACAGTTAAAAAAATGTTAAAATAAACTTTAATTTATAACTAAATAATTAAATTTAATTCACTTATTCTACATGTAAAAGATTGTTTTATCTTAAATAATAACTAAATACTTTATTATCACATAAAGAAAAGTATTGTTTTTCAAGATTACTTGAAAAAAGTAATCTCTATTATGTATTATAACGTAAGGTTATGTTTTATTATTTTGACTAATTCAATTTGTAATACATGACGACAAAATAAATTAGTAGAATATCACTACTAATTCATTTAGCAAAGGAATATGACTATTTTTTTCGTAGAAAGAGATGAAATAACTAATTTAGCAGTCAAAACTGACGCTACTAATTTCATTACCCACATTTTGACTAATTCAAATTTAGAGAGCAAGCTTTCGATTAATATGTTTACAGAACTTATCCAATAAAGAGTTTTAATGCTAGCATCCAAAAACTGATTTTTGTTACTTTCCTACTCGATCTCCCCTGCAATGCGGCGGCGCACAGTGGAAAAAAAACGACGCTGCTGGACAAAAGTCTGCTGACAATTTAAATCTTAACGGATTTTAACTTTTTTTATTTTGAAATTCTCAGGAAGACTTGCTCTATAAGCCTTGGGTGCCACTTTTAAAAAATTTTGTAACATAACCTCAAAAACTTGTTTTATATGTATTTAGTTAGCTCGAATATCAAAACTAATGTCAAAAATTATTCATAAAATACAGTTACTAAAAGTTTTTGAGTGCCTTATTAAAAATTTGTCACAATATTTTAAAATTTAAAATGGCGTATTCAAGATGCCGCCCAAAACAAAGAAAAATTTTTTTACTCTTTCTGACTAGTACATGGGTTTTGTTAACTTTGCCAAAAAGCAATTTATTTTTATAAAAAGTGGCAGTATAAGTGTTTTTAAGGTAGCTGATTACGAATATAATACGAAATTGACATTTTGACAGTTGACAGTTGTCAACTTTGCTGAAAAGTAAAATTTTCTTATGAAAATGTTAGTGACAAGGTTGTCGTGTTCTAGCAGTGTTCTCTCAGGGTTTTCGGGGACGCTAATTAGAAATGTAATGTCATGTTAAATACAAATTGATATCACATTTTAAAGTTGCTATAAAGTGATCCTCTTTTATAAAATATTGTAAAAGAATTTGCAGGATCTCTGCTAATGAATTTATACAGACATATTAACAATGTGGTGGTTAACAGCTGTCATAGTAACGAAGAGACTTTATCAACTTTTCATTTAATTGACAGTTGATTTGACAGCTGAAACACAACAACCTTGTTGTCTACATTTTCATAAAAACATTTCACTTTTCAGCAAAGTTGACAGTTAATTTGACAGCTGTCATTTGTCAAAGAGTAGATTTGACATTATATATGATATCAGAGACCCCTGTAAAGAACCTCACAATTGCACTTGACTTTAAACTAGACATAATAATTTATTTAAAATAGTAAAATAAATTAAACTTAACTTTGAGGTTAAGTTTCACTCTCGCCTTATTTTGGAACTGTCAAAAACATGACCAGCAGAAGTATTTGATGGTCAACCGCGCAACCTGACACACGCATCGACGGAAGATGGCGTGGAAAGCATAATGCAGCGCGTACAGCGCCAAGTAGTACGAACTCGCAGCTCTACTGCGAGCCGAGTCAATAGATCACCGACTTGATCGCATTTCAAGTAGTCTCGCGCCGAGAGCACACCGAGGTCCACCTCGGGCTATAGCTCTCCGACTCAACGAATAGTTAAGGTTCTGGTCCTCCAGAAATTAACTATTGGTGGGTGCTGGATTTCTGGGACTGGTCCTTCAGTCGAGAAAATACCGGTCCACGAGTTGGAGCGATATAGTAAATTCGACTCCTCCAGTTACCATAGACTTAGTCCTTCAAGAATGGTACCTGGAGAACGTTCTGGAGATTTAGCATTGGTCCTTCAATGAAAATCGAAAGAACAAAACTTTTACTTTCCTCTAGTCAGGATCGCCCTGAGATTTGTCACGGTCCATCGTGGAGTCTCAGGAACGATAACGTTCTGGACATCTACTTTGTAGACGAAGGAATCCTGGCTGGAGTAAAGTCACTCCGGGACGAGTTTCCTGATCATCGTCGTGGTCCATCACCAATGATCAGGGGATTCGAGAGGGAAATTGTTAGAACACTGATGACGTAGGAAGGTGTTCGAAGCAATTTCAAATCTCCCGCGCCGTGTCATGACGTAGATTGTCGCATGGGCTTCCCCTGTGCTACGTCACTGGTGAACGGACTCTATGATAGGTGAGTACCCGCATTCGTTTAACTGTTCTCCAGATAATTTCACCACGCACCTGAAATTACGCGCTCAGAATAAATATTTTACCGGACTGAAACGCGTAATTAACGTGGCATAAAAATTAATTAAAATTCTTTTCTACCTGATAATTAATTTTTTATGTGCGTAACCGCGAATCGACCATACGTTTAAATGACCGATTTCATTTAACATCACGGTGAATGACGGTGGCAATATTTTTTGGCGGTTCGTCCGTAACTTATATTGTATAGGAGACGGAGTTTATTATTATTTAACCGATTTAATCTGCGATAGATTATACCGGATAACTCTTATTGAATTAGAAATATTATTGTGTAATCTACATTATTTTTTTTATTCTGTTTATAGATACCGCAGAAACCGAATTTAACCAGTTTCTGGCAGGGCGAAACTTTCAGCTAAGGAAAATTTTTCATTTATTTTGGTTTTGTTCTAAAAAAAAAACGCCGGCTCTTCAAGCACCTACACTATTGTTGATTATTATTTAATTTTTGTATTATTATTGTTAAATTTCTTTTCTTCTTTTATTTTGATTTATATTCTTTTAAATTTATTCAGTATTATATTATATTATTTTTGTACACTTTTTATTTTGTTATAATATATTCTTTTGTTATTTCTTACCAATAGAAATTCTGAGAGTTTTACTGACTATTCCTAACCTCAAAACGACAGTAGAAATTAAGTAGATTATTTAATGGTCAAAATCTAGTTTTCTAGCATAAGTGAATATAATCCGAGAACCTTGGCTTCGGCGAGCATATTCGGAGCATAGCAAAATTTCACTTCGTTACACCCCAAAAATCATTTTCTTGTCCTTTTTAGAAAATTTGTTTGTTTTTGGCAAAGTTGACAGTTGATTTGACAACTGTCAACTGTCATAATGTCAATTTAATACCATATTCGTAGTCAGCGACCCCAAAAACATATATACTGTCAGTTTCATCAAAATAAATTGCTTTTTGTCAAAGTTGACACTTTTTTTGACAGCTGTAAATTGTCAAAATGACAATTTCACATGAAATTCGTGATCAGCGATCGCAAAAACCCCTATAAACTTGTGCCATGTGTTTGTAATTTGTTTTACTACTTAGAAGGCGTAAATAAATTTTTCTTTGTTTTGGGCGCCATCTTGAATACGCCATTTTAAATTTTAAAATATTGTGACAAATTTTCAATAAGGCACTCAAAACCTTTTAGTAATTGTATTTTATGAATAATTTTTGACATTAGTTTTGGTATTCGAACTAACTAAATACATATGTGTCGATTCAGGGTGAAAGGGACCTTAGCTGCAGAACTGAGTTCTACGCGTACGGGCGGTTGAAGTTGAGCCTCCCTATGTTACTGTTAGGTTATGCCTATGTTTCACCTTTAATAACACAAAAACTAATAGACATAAACAAGTTTTGATTTATGTATGTTAAAAAGCAACTCAAATTCTATCGATTCATAATAACAATTAAAAATCAAATGTTTTGAATTTCACAGGACGGGAGTTTGAACTTGTGCCTGCCTATGTGATTGTTAGGTTATGTCTATGTTTCATCGCGAATAAAAGAAAAACTAATAAACATAAACAAGTTTTGACTACTGCATGTGAAAGAGCAACTCAAATTCTATCGATTCATAATAAAAATTAGAAATCGAATGTTTTGCAACTAAGGTCCCTTTCACCCTGAATCGACACATATAAAACAAGTTTTTGAGGTTATGTTACAAAATTTTTAAAAAGTGGCACTCAAGGCTTATAGCGCAAGTCTTGCTGAGAATTTCAAAATAAAAAAAGTTAAAATCCGTTAAGATTTGAATTTTTAGCAGACTTTTGTCCAGCAGCGTCGTTTTTCCCTCTGTGCGGCGCGTGAGATCGCTCCAGACCAGCCACCATTTATTTCTGGTGCTCCATGGTTATTTATTGCAACTCGAATAACAGAGGAGATAGGAAATTGAGATTAGGTAGGGACTAAAATAATTGTTTTATTTTTAACAATTGTATAAACAAAGTAATTGATCAATATTTTGAATTGTAAAAATTAAGTTGCGTTCTTTCTCTGTTTTAAGGGGAGATTCCAGTGATTTTAAGGTTTTTTTCAAAGATTTTTTTTGAATAGTAAAACAAATATTTATTACATACATTTTTTTACAATAAAATACAACTCTTAAAGTAATTAACATTTTTTTTAAATAAAGTCTTAGAAAATAGCTGCCGAAAGTGGTTCTCTCTAAAAGTTGTTTATACTTTTTCTCTGCAACGGTTAATGTGAAATAAAAAAATTAAATAGTTTCTTAATCTGTACCATTTTGGCTATTGTGCAAACTAGGATAAAAAATATTTTTTGCAAAATAACCGAATAACAGACTTTTCAATTTTTAAACCATAATTTTGCAACTTAAATTGTTAATAACTTTTTTAAATATTAATGGATCTTAAAAGTTCTAGTTTACACGAAAACTACACATTCAAGGAACATGCTGTCCAAATTTCAAGTTATTTTGTTGATGAGTGTAAGAATAAGAGTGTAAACAAGTTCAAAGTATACAGTTTCGAGAAAAACGCGTTTAAAATTTGAAGAACCAAATTTACAAAAATTTAACTTTTAACTTAAAGGTCGACAATATTTTTAAATAGTAAAGCACAATAAGAAAAATTTATATTAATAGTTATATACATATTACTCTTCTTATGTAACAATATATATTTCTTATAATGTAAAAACTGCTCTTTCAAGCGGTGCACCAGAAAAACTGTAAATTTAAAAATAAACGTACTACAGTTAGTTAATTTTTTATTTATTTATTATATAGGGGAGACCGAGGAGGCAAAGTAACAAAAATCAGTTTTTTGATGCTAGCATTAAAACTATTTTTTGGATAAGTTCTGTAAACATATTAATCGAAAGCTTGGACTTTCACATATTAAATAAAATTGGACTTAAACATTAATAATAATTTTATAGTTCACTGCAGGACTTTTTCGTCAGCTCTTTATTTGTTACTTTCCTCCTCACCCCTGAGGTGGAAAGTAACAGCACGAAGGAGGAAAGTAACACTTTAAAATTAAGGCGAAAATTTCAAATATAAGACTGTTATTAATTTTAATTATTTTTATTATAAACATATAAAAAGACAAAGTGATAGGGGAGGGTGGTCCCAAACCGACCCCCTAAGATGCAAAAGCCAAAAAGGTGCCAAAAACTTGTTTCATTGCTGAGGTCAAATTTTTTTTCAGTAAAGGAATCATTTTTCCATGTTTCCACTGGTTGCCGAGGCTCTGGATATCATGCAGTGGGAGATACAAAGAGAAAATCGAAAATTGACGTTTTCGACAATCTCAAAAAGGGTGGTCTGAAACCGACCCCCTATTTTTATTGCAGGAAATAGCGAAAACAAACAAAATTTTTAACTTGTGTTGTAATTTGAATTAAAAACAACAAACTAGAATAAACTTAAATTACTTTTACTTTATTTAAATACATTATTTAAGGCCTTTTTCAGAATAAGAGTAAAAGAATTATCATTACAATAAAAAATTAGTGTTTTTATTCTGATCATAATTACAAGCTACATTATCTTATCTTAATTATTGTTATTTTATGAAAATACATTTATAGGTATTATTTGGTAATTAAAAATAATTTAGTTACTATTACAATGCAAGAAAAAGGCGGGGGGTCGGTTTCGGACCACCCCCACTATTTTCACATAATGTCTTGCCGATCATTCATGTCAATGAAAGCGTTCGAATTTGAATATTGTGTATTAAAGTTGAGGCCACAAGCAACCAAAAAAACTTATACCTTAATTTTTCTAAACTCAATTCAACACTTTTAACTTAAATTCAAGACAGGTCATAAACAAAAAATATTATTGCAAAAAACTAATTTTACGTAAAATTCCGAGATACAATATTACCAAGAGATTATTACCTATGGTCAAAATGTCAGGGTTATGAAAGTGTTCTTTTGATGGTATTCGCGATTTCGTCGCTTGGGAGAAGAACTCTGCCATTTCGATAAAGCTTTGAAAACAAAACCAACTCGCAAGAGCTCTGAAAACTGCGCCATTCTAATTAACATTTGAAGAAAGTGCCATTTCGGAATTGACAGATTTTGTTTTTAAATTTAGGTTGGCAACACGAAAGATTTTGATTAGGTTAAGAATATCTGTATAAAAAAACAAGCTCAGGTGATTTAAAAAATTTAAGAATTAAAATAAATTTACAATTATGTATTAGTATTGATCACCTGAGCTTGTTTTTTTATACTGACATTATTAACCTAATAAAAATCTTTCGGGTTGACAACCTAAATTTAAAAACAAAATCTGTCAATTCCGAAATGGCACTTTCTTCAAATGTTAATTAGAATGGCGCAGTTTTCAGAGCTCTTGCGAGTTGGTTTTGTTTTTAGAGCTTTATCGAAATGGCAGAGTTCTTCTCCCAAGCAACGATTTGTCTAGTAACACGATCTCTGAGAAACAGAGGGGGGTCGGTATGGTACGAGGGGTCGGTATGGTACCACCCTCCCCTATTAACTACATTTTGTACATAATTCGCAGATATTTTTGCACTTTCTTGAAATCAAGTTTTTTTTATCTATTTTAGTATTCGTTGAATAGCAATGACATTAAAAAAGCATATTAAACATATAAAATCACATAGTTATATAAAAGAAGGAGGTTTATAAAAATAAAGCATTAGATGAGAAGCAAAGTAACAACGTGTTACTTTCCACCTCACCCCTCTTTTCCTTGGATTTCAAAAAACAAGTTTAAATTACACAAAAGTATTTCACATTTTTTAATTATGCACTAGCATAACTTAAAGATAAATAAAAAAGGTTCAAAAAAACGAAAGGCATATTTAAAATATCTATAAAATCAAAAAAATATGATATTTTGAAAATTTAGGCAAAAACTTACTTTTGTCGTTATTTATGCACAAAATGTCAGTATCAGATATATAGTTTCCGATAGACCCCTAACATAATTTGGGGGAGGTAGAGAGGGGCAAAACTGACTTAAAATTATTGAAGGACTATGTCTGTCCGCTCATTGGTTTAGAAGTTAAAAGCGTTGTTACTTTCCACCTCTGTTGTTACTTTCCTCCTCGGTCTCCCCTACTCGTTTTAAGGGCATGTCTAACCTTGTTGACTAAAATATAGAATTCTACCTCATTCCCCATATTTAATTTGTTCATAACATGACTGTTTTTTAAAATTATGAATAAAACAAAGATTCATGACACACTTTATTACCTTCTAAGACGACTCCAAAAACGATATTGATTTGAAATTTTGGGAATCGTGTTAGAAAGTCATAAAGTGTGTAATGAATCTTTGTTTTATTCATAATTTTGAAAAACCGTCATGTTATGAACAAATTAAATATGGGAGATAAGGTAGAATTCTATATTTTAGTCAACAATGTTAGACATGCCCTTAACGACCTTACAGGCCCAATAAGTGTCCCCCGTAGGGAGTTCCTAGAATTCAGTACTTTGTATATGGTCGATTCTTGCGTAACTGCCCGACTTCAAGATAAGTTTTGGTAAAAAAAAATTTGGCTAATTCAATGTTTCTCTGCACTTATTTTTCTTATTAGGGTATAATATAATTATATTTTAAACGATTTTACTACAACTATATTTATACGAAAATAATAGCAAATTTTTGAAAATTGGCTGCCATGTGGAGCTGAACCGCATCCTTTTATTGTCAATATCTTGTACAAAATAAAAATTTCTTCTTGATATTTTGCTAAAACGAAAATAAATAATAAATTAATAAATTATTTAATATTCTAACAGTATTTTAGATATTAGTTAACATATATAAAATTTTATAAAAGAACAGCAAATACAATATTTAATAATGAATATTTTGTTTTATTTTTTTGATAATTTGAAATGGAGATCGAGCAGTGTAATCCGGCATTGCTAAACTACTTTATAGAATAATATTTTACAATAACCACCACAGATAAAAAAGTTTCTCTGCATGAAGCACACTGAACGCTTCATATAGGCTATGGAGCTGAAATTTTACGTGATACCATGGAGCTGAAATTTGACATTTATTCTAACCTCACTTCTACAATATTGCAAAATAAATCTATTCCTTTTGCAGATCACTTGTTTCACATGAAAACTTCAAGAAAATAGTAACAATACTATCAAATAGTTGTTACAGTAATATAATAGTAATGACATGGAACTGAACGCTTTTTTTGTACCCATGCGATTTTCACAAAAATAATATTTTTTTAAGTAAAAATTTTTCTTTTTTAAAACTTTTTTCACATGTGATTTAGTGCTAATGGATCAAAATTGAGATTTAACTTATTAGAAGGCGTAATACATAAACACATGACACCTTAATTACAAGTCTACAGATTGCGTTCAAAAATTGGAAAAATTGAGGGACAAAATATTTTTACAGATTCTAAGTATGAAAAAGCAGGCCCGTGCGCAGGATTTGCTTCTGGGAGGGGTTTTCAAAAAAAAAAAAAATTGGGAGTTGAAAACGAAATTCGAAAAATGGCTAATTAATTACACTATTGAAAAGAATAGTTTAAAAAATTAAATAATTAATAATAAATTCAAACAAAACAGTTGAAAAAATAGAGAAAGAACTGTTGGAAATAATTGCAAATTGAACGACAGGATTGAAAATCAAAAAATAATTGCAATTAAAGAAAATAATTGAAAATTAAAGAATTAAATTAAAATTTCAAAAAAATAATTGATAATTAAAAAAGAAATTACAAAATGAAGAAAAAACTTGACATTTAAAAACAAAATTCAAAAAATGGCCAGATTAACAGGCAACCGAACAAAATAATTCAAAAAATCAAAGAACAATATTATAAAATTTCAAGATAATAATTGAAATTTAAAAAATTGTAGGAAATAATTAAAAATTGCGGGAGATAATTCATAATTGAAGGGAATAGTTGAAAAGTGACGAGACTAATTGAAAAATTTAAAAAATATGTGAAAAATGCCGAAAATAATTGTCAATTGAAAACAAAATTCGAAAAATGACTAGATTAATAGACAACTAACAAAAATAATTGAAAGAAAGAAACAACAAATATTAAATTAAAAAAAAAAATAACTGGAAATTGACAAATTAAGAAAATTATAGGAATAATTGTTGAAAATAATTGCACATTTAACTAAGGGATTGAGAATCGAAAAAAAATAATTAAAAGTAAAAAAAATAATTGAAAATTGAAGAAAGCATTTAAATAATTAACAATTGAAAAATGTAATTAAATTGAAAGAATATACATAAAAACTTTTAAAAAATTAATTGAAAAAAGCCGATAATTAATTTACATAGAAGAAAACAATTGAAAATTGAAGAATGGAAATAAAAATTAAAGAATAAAATGGAAAATTAAAGAAAATAATTGAAAAATTCGCTGAATTATTGAATATTGAGGAATTAATTGAAAATAGAGAAAAATAAGTGAAAACTAAAGAAAATATTTCAGAATTGAACAAAATAATTAAAAATTGAAGGAATAAATTGAAAATTAAATAACTAAATAAAAATCTCAAGATAATAATTGATAATTGAGAAAATGCGAGAATAATTTAATATTAAATAAAATAATTGAAAAACGAAGAAGGAATTTGAAAATGGAAGAAAATAATTGAGGATTTAAGAAAATAATTAAAAATTAAAGAAATAAATTGAAGATTAAAGAAAATAATAAAATAAAATTAACGAAAATAATTGACAATTAAAAAACTGGCTAGATTAATATACAACCGATCAAATTAATTCAAAAAATCGAAGAATAATAATAAAATTTTGAGATAAAAATTGAAAATTGAAAAAAAAGTAGGATATAAATGAAAATTGTGGAAAATAATTAATAATTGAAGGAAATAGTTGAAAAATGATGAGAATAATTTAAAAATGAAAGAAAATATTATTACAAAAATAATTGTCAATAGAAAACAAAATTTAAGAAGTGACTAAATTAATAGACAACTTAAAAAAATAATTGAAAAAAATAAATAAGAAATATTACATTTAAAGAATTAGTTCATACTTAATTGCATATTTAAAGCTGTATTGAAAATTGAAAAAAATAATTCAAATTGAAAAAAGTAATTGAAAATTGAAAAACTATTAAAAATTGAAGAAAAAATTGAAATTTAAAGAATATATTTAAAACTTGAAAAAAGTTATTTGTAAAATTAATGAATAATCATATAAAATTGAAGGAGAAAAATAAATTGTCAATTGAAAAATGATGAAAATTATGGAAAACATGTAGACAATAAATGAAAATTGAAAAATTGTATTGAAATTTCAAGAAAATAGTTGGTAATTGAGAAAATGCGAGAATGATTGAATATTAAATAAAACAATTGAAAAACGAAGAATGCAACTGAAAATTGAAGAAAATAATTGAAAATTAAAAAAATAAATTGAAAATTAAAGAATTAAATTGAAATTTTAAGAAAATAGTTGATAATTGAAAGACAAATTACAAAATGACTAAAATAATTAAATATTAAAGAAAATAATTGAGAAATGAAGAAAATAATTGATAATCGAAAGAAGAATTCGAAAACTGGCGTGAATAATCAACAACAGAGCAAAATAATTATAAAAATTAAAGATGATAAAATGTAAAGAGAATAATTGTATATTCAAAAATGTTAAAAATTATGAAGAAAAAATTACAGATTTATTTATGAACGAAATTAAAATGATTTGAGTTCATATTTATAAATTTGAATTTTAGTAAATTTAAATGAATTTTTTAAAAAGTATCTGATTTAAAACAAAAAATAATTATATTTTTTGTACCAAACTTCAGGTAACAAACAAAAAATAAATGAAGAAATGGAAGAACTTTAAGATTATTATTAATATAGATTTGTGATATATGAAAAAAATTGATTTTCGATAAAATTTTTCAGAACTTTTAGATTCACGACGAAATTCACGGTTTAGTAACAAATTTCCCGGATAATTTTTTAACTCCCGGTTTTTTCCTGGTTTTTGTGGGTTTCCCGCTCAAGTGAACACCCTTTTCTTATTAACCCTTAGCTGCACAGTGGTCAGTCCCACTGACCACCTATTTTTTTGAGTTTTTCGTAGATTATTGAATATTATTGAAATACCGTCACTATTTTACATTTATTGCCTTAATTTTAAGCTTCCTCAGTAAATTTCCGATTCCAAACTGTGGTTTTCAAAAAAAAATTTTTTTTAGTTTCCAAGAAAAAAATTTGAAAATAGCAAATTTTTTTCGATTCTCTGATTTTCATATTTTTATCTTCTTCTGATTATAAAATACCTAATTTAATCGAAAAAAATTATTTTTTTACTTTCAAAAAATGTGTGCATCTAAGGGTTAAAAATAATTTTTTAATTAGAAAGATTGAAATTTTTTAAAATAAGTTCAGACCTCTCTGGGGGGGGTTTGAACCCCCAAAACCCCCCCCCCGTGCGCACGGGCCTGTGAAAAAGGTATTATGTAGTTCAATGTAAACCTAAATTGTTCATAAATATAGACACTTTATGCTTGAAAAAGGCTGAATTATAATAATAATATTTTCACCGAAAATTATTCAATTAAAGTTAACATTTTGCAAAAGGGACATGCCACGGAGCTGAAATTTCCGCAGTTATAGTGTAATATAATAGAAGTTATAATATATATATTTACGTATATTTGGTTTTCAGTTACTCTCATATATACCTTTAAAATTCACTAATACACTTCAGAATATATTTTTAATTTAGGTGTATTTTTCAACGCCGCCAAGTAGGGCAGTTACGTAAGAATCGCCCATATATTCTCTAAGTGTTTTTGCGTCTACAGAACGGCTTGAAATTAGGAGTACTCGCATTTGCCTGGACCACCCGGTATATTGGGTTTACTCGCCAGTAGAGAGGGAAAACTGTAGAAAAACCTCTCCTGAGTACAACCGGTTTATCGACAGTCGAGTTCTAGTGATCTGCACAGGTTGATTACCGACAGTGCATATCATTATACCTCGACGTCTTTACCTTCCACTGAAGTTATCTCACAGCCAGAAAAAATCCCAGGCTCCCCTGGGCGCGAACCAAGCAAGCTTGCCGCTTGACTTAGCGCGACCGTAGAGTCCAGGACCTTAACCAACTGAGCTAACTCCGTGGTTCAGTTAGTTAATTAATAAAAAATAAAAATTTTCGAGGTTTTTTTTTTTCTTTATAAATTTGTATTTACTAATTTTAAATTATCCAATTGTTCATTGGAATATTAAATGTAAATGAATAAAATTATAATGTTTCGAAACTAGTATTAACTGAAATTTCTTAATTTTAAAAAATGAACTAGAGTAATTTTGTTACCTAATATAAATATTTTTATTTATTTTCTTTTTATTCTAGTGGATTGCATTTTTTTTTCAGAAATAAAATAATTTAGCAGTAAAACCATTACAAATTGCTTATTTTTAAAAAATAAAATAGAATAATTTTGTTACCTAATATAAATGTTTAATTTCTTTTCTTCATATTATAGTGAATTGAATTATTTATTTTCCAAAAATAAAATAATTCTGTAGTAAAATCATATCAAATTGCTTATTTTTGAAAAATAAAATAATGTTATTTTGTTACCTTATAAATATTCTAATTTATTTTCTTTTTATTCTAGTGAATTAAATTTTTTACTTAAAAAAAACAATTTAGTAGTAAAATCACATCGGGCTTCCTTTTCCAGTACCGATGAGTAGTTGACGCGTTTTGTGAAGAGGAAAGTTAGTTAGTTTTTTTAAAATCTGTTAATATTAAGTGATATTAAGTAGGTATAGAGTAAAGAGCTGTGAGGTAAATGGGAGAAGTGTATGTAAAAGTAAGTAAGAAATGAATGGTAAAAACACGTGAGAAAGGAGGCAAAATTATGAGGTTAGGATGAAAGCGTGTTAAGTGAGAGTGAGAGAAGGAGAGAGGGACAAAGATAAAAGGTAGTACTTCTGGGTAGAAAAGGTAGAACTTGACAATGTCGAATAAAGAAGAAATCAATGACCCAAGTGGTAAAAGCGGGAATGAGTCTAAAGCGCGAAAATTTGAAAAGGGATTAAGACAGGAAAAGTTTTTAATGCAAGGATAGTCAGGTTTTACTAAGTCTAATCAAAAGAACAGTGAAGGAGAATGATGAGCAGTTTAATGAAGTCTGGGATGAAATGGAGGAAATTAGGGAACTGGAGAAAAGAAGGTTTAAAAAAACTGAGGGATTACGAAAGACAATAAAAGCAATTTTAGAGAGGGTTGAACAGTGGGATGCAAGTTGGAATAAGGAGACGGAAAATATGTGGACAAGAATGGAGGAGTTAGAGAAAGATATTATAGAGAGTGAGGAGAGTAAGAAGAGAGAATTCGTAGAAAGAGAGAGGGTAACATTAAATGAAAGAGTGGAAAAAAGGGAGAGAGTAGAGAAAAAGCAGATGACAATCTAAGAATCTAAATGGGGGAATTAGCAATGAGAGTAGAAGTTATAGAGGAGAAGAAAAGAAAAAGTAATATTGTGATTAAGGTATGAAGGTAGAGTGAAGAAAAGGCAAAGAGGAAGTAGAAAAACTGTTGTCAAGAATTGCAGCGAAAGTTAGGATCAAGAAAGTTAAGGGAGTAAGAGGAAAGGATGTGGAAATACCAAAATTCTGGATTGTGGAATTAGAAGATGAGAATGCTAGGGTGGAAGTAATGAGATTAAAATGTAGGTTGAAAGGAAGTGTATAGAGAATAGATATTGTGACGACTTGTACGCGATTTGTTTAATTGATTGATTTAATTATTGACGAAATTTTACCCGAGCACGTGGTTACGACGCGTTCCGGTCGACACAACACTCGCGAGCAAAATTCTCATACTTACACTAATTTCTGAATTAAGTAGATTAGAGTCGAGGTGGAGATAAAGCAGATGCGAGTAAACCAGGTAGTGATGAAAAAGCCGAAAAATATATGTCAAGACAAGACTTACCAGTTGTAGAATTTACGCAGTCAATCTCCACCTCTATGATCGTGAGTTATTCCGGTCGAAATGTAATCCCAGTTTGTGGTTGGACACGGAGTAAATGCGCACAGATGTATCTGTAAACAAGAAGTACTTGCGACGAGAACACGCTTCTCTCTGATTCAGCCTTCTCGACAAGCCGCCAGCTTCGCGTCAAGCGACGAAGCCACCCGACTATACACGAAGGTCCCCGAAGAGACAATCCCTACGAATTCCGCGCTGCTGGCACCAGAGAGAAAAATTGCCAGGAAACAGCAAATTTAAAATTACAGAAAACGATTTCAGATCGTTACAATATTGATAGAACCTAGAGAGAGAAAAGAATAAAATGACTGCTGGAACAAAAAGCGTGGTTGGAAAAAAGAAACGGAAGGGTAGTGAAAGTGAATAGAGAAAGTGTTTGGGTGGATGGAGTGGAATGGCTGGTGAAAGAGGATACAGAAGGGGTTATCAGAGTGGGATTGGAAATAGGTTAGAAGAGGAAGGGAGAAAGTAAAAAGGGCGAGAGAAAGGAAGAAAGTGTTTTAGTGGATGAATGGAGATGTTGGTAGGATCAAATGAGAAATATATGGAAAGAAATAAGTGAATGGTAATGATTATAATCTGTGATATGACTGATAAAGGAAAGAGTGAGAATAGAGTTTTATAAAAGGGTGGGCGATGAGGTGAATAAACCCTGAAAGTGTAAAAGGAACAGGAAACGGAAGCCCAGGCAATTGGCAGTTAGTTAAGTAAAATATTAGAAGAGCGACGATTAGGTTAAGTTGATTATGTGTTTAGAGTAAAGTTTAAGGAAGGATAATTGTAAGCGTTGTTGTACTTAATTAGTATTTGAATGTAAAGGGAGCGGAGGACCTCGAAACCGAAAGGGATGAGTAAATAAATTACAGTAAAATCACATCAAATTGCTTATATTTAGAAAATAAAATAAAGTATTTTTGTTACCTAATATAAATAGGGGAGTGGGCCCCAAGATGGACATTTCGTATAAAATTTTTGTTTAAGGAGACAGTGCCGTATGCTTTCTGTCATTTTTAGGGTTCCGTACACCACAAGTGTACGCACGGAACCCTCTTGGCAAGACTTTGTCGAAAATCGTATCCCCCCCCCCCCTAGTCGCCAAACTATTTGACTTAGAAAGTTCAAATTTGGTCCACATATGTATTTTCACGTGTAGATGAAAGAAAAATTATATAGAACATGATTCTATGGGTTGATCATAGCGTTGTCAAGAAAATAACAAGATTTTTGAGAAATTTTAAAATTTTTTGGCTGATAACTTTTGCCATTTCTTTGCCAGCGCTATCACCACAACAATCTCTATAATTTTTCTGTAATCTGCATATGATACTTCATTTTTGTACTAAATTTGAACTCTCTAAGTCAAATATTTTGGCAGTTTGACGTGTAGATTACAGAAAAACTATAGAAAACCTTGTTGCAGGCTGTTATCATAGCGTTTTTCAGCAAAAAAAAACCATTTTTTTTAAAAAATGCTAAAAAATTGTCGTATCCCCCCCCCCCTGAACTTCCAAACTATTAGACTTAAAGAATTCAAATTTGGTACACAAATGTATTTTCACGTAGGGGAGAGTGGCCATCAATGTACCAGTTTTTTCAATGAACCATTTCAATTTTCTCAGAAACAATTAAATAAAAATTCTCCTAATTTTAAATATAAATTAAGTTTGCGTAAACACACTACGTCCATAAATTTGAGACGTGTGGATTTATTCATTACAGAGAAAACTGGAATAAACTGTTTTTGATGTACTGAAGAAAAAATTTACCTAAAATAAAAACACGTTTTTTAATGGAAATAAGGCCATTTAAAAATAAATGTACTTACGATTTATTTTGTTTTGGACCTTAACTACAATATTCTAATGAGATAAAGATTTTGAAATATTGGATTAAGTTATAAAAAACCATTTTTGTTGCAAATGTCATGTTGATTCAATGTACCAGGGAACAATGAACCACCTGGAATTTTAGTGTATTTTCGATTTCTAGAGTGGTATGCCTGATTATAAAACTAGGCATGCGTACAGCATGTTACAGCGATTGTTATCAGTACTTTTCTCAACATAGCAGAACTAAAATGCCATTTTAGATAGTTAACTTAAATTTGAGGTATATTTATGCTATACATTATCAATTAAAGGTGTTAAGTAATAATTTTTTATAGTATTTGATAGAAAATAAGTTTTTTTACAAAGTGAAAATTGCAATATTACTATTGTTAAACATTTTTAGTATTTTTATAGAGGTTGTTCATTGTGTACCCAGGTTGTTGAAAATGAAAATAGCTTGTTACTTTAGAAAAACCCTAAATTCTATTATTTAATCAAAATAAATCGTGTAAAATATGTATGCATTACCTAGATAAGTGTTATAGTTTTATATTGATGCAAAGAAGTGCTTGAAATTGGTGAAATTCAATAAGTACTATGACCTTGAAAAAAACCCGGTACATTGATAGCCACTCTCCCCTATAGATTACAGAAAAATTATAGAGAACATGATTGTATGTGTTGAACATAGCGTTGTCAAGGAAATAACAGTATTTTTGAGCATTTTTTTAACATATGGGCCATAGTTTAGTGTTATAACTTTGACAGCGCTATAATCATCACTTTCTATATAATTTTCCTGTAATCTACACGTAAATCTACATACGTGTACCAAATTTCAGCATCCTAAGTCAAATAGTTTGGAAGATAAGGGGGGGGGAAGGGGTTACGGTCATTTTTTTAGCAAAAATGCACTAAAAGTGTACAATGACACCTCCATATCTGCCAAACTATTGTCCTTAGAGTGCTGAAATTTGGTATACATATGTAATTTGCCATATAGATTTACAGAAAAACTGTAGAGAACTTTGTTGCAGATCGTTATCATAGTATTTTTAAGCAAAAACCAACGATTTAAAAAAACTGCTAAAAAATGACCGTATCCCCCCTCCCATAACTTCTAAACAATTTGACTTAGAGAGTTCAAATTTGGTACACAAATGTATTTTCACGTGTAGATTACAGAAAAATGGCAGAGAACATGATTGTAGAAGTTGATCATAGCGTTGTTAAGGAAATAAAATGATTTTTGAGTATTTTTTATGGATATTTGCTAAAATCTCTGGATTTTTCGTTGACAGCGCAATCACCATCACGTTCTCTATAATTTTTATGTAATTTACACCTGAAAATACATTCCTGTACAAAATTTGAACTCTCTAAGTAAAATATTTTGGAAGATAGGGGGGGGGGGTGGTCCATTTTGTATAAAAAATTCATTATATATTATATTTTATATATTATATTATATATAATATGTATAATATATTTATATATTTAATAGTATCAAATATATTAAAAATTATTTTGTTTTGTGTACGGAACCCTCGATTTTAGTGCGAGTGTAACTCGAACTTGCCCGATTTTTTTTTGTTTATGTAGACGAAGATTTTGATGCACAATTAAAGAAAAAAAACCAGTTGGTTTTTCTTCTTCACATCCATGTAATTTTGTCGCTAAAAAGTTTTGTAACAGTTTTTTCTCAAGTTAATAAAGTTATTTAAATTTATGATTTAAAATGAGTACTTAACGTTATAATATTCTTTATTTATCGTATAATAATATCCTAAAATGATTTTACTAATTCAGTGTTGTATATATATTTTTACTGGGGATTAAAAAATGGTGTCATGTACCTTAAGATGGACAGGCCACAAATCTCAATGTATTTATTTGCATATTTTTGATTTTACACCTTTTTAAATAATTTCTTAAGCCAATTAATTAAAATTTTTTATTTTCCACCATAAGATGTGATGTCATCGTTAGAGAAAATGATAAATCGATATTTTTCGATATTTTATTAGTTTTTACTGTTAAGCTATTAAATTTAAGTTTTTAGAAATTTTATTTCTTTATAAATTTCGTAACATGATCAAAAATTAGTTTAAGAATTGTTACACGATGTTAATTTTTTATTAACTTCAATTTTCAGAGACTTCTAACAAGTAACACTACCCAAGTGTCAATCGCAAATCACATTGATTTCCGGCACACGTTTCAAATCTGGAAAGACTCTGGTTTAGTATGAAAATGATCCGGCAATCGCTTTCACATTCGAATAGCGTCTGGTTTACTCTCTAAATCTGAATTAGTCAAAAATGACTAATTCTCAGTCATTTATGACTAATTCAAATAGGGCGGATTCGTTGACTGTGAATTAGTCAGCAGATACTAATTCAATCACTAACAAATGTGTGAATAAATTAATTTGTATTTCAAAGTTTCCCAGAATTTTTGACGTCAAACATTTTTGCCAATCAGGAGTGACATTCACTAGGTTTTGTGAACTAGAAACCTACCTGATCGACACGTTTGAAAATTCTGAGACATGGTATTTCAACCATTTTAATTTTCAAATAGTCAACAGAGCCATCTGGGTTAAAATACCATGTCTCAGAATTTTCAAACGTGTCGATCAGGTAGGTTTCTAGTTCACAAAACCTAGTGAATGTCACTCCTGATTGGGAAAAATGTTTGACATCAAAAATTCTGGGAAACTTTGAAATATCTAAAAACCAAAGTGTCACCAATATAGGTGAAAAAAAACTGTTAAAAAGTATCGCTAATGACCCTGCGTAGCTCAGTGTTAGAGCATTTAACCGGCAATTAAAAGACCTGGGCTCGATCCTCAGCGCAGTCGAGGTCGATATTTTTTCACAGTTTTTCAATTTTTAAATGAATTTGTAGCTTTAGGTACTAAATAAATTTGTAGACTATAAAATATTGATCATCTAAGACATCGTCGTGGAATTGCATCAAACGAATGTTGATAAACTATTCCTAAACTGTAATTAAAAAATAAATAAATAAATTTGGAAGCCTACAAACAGTATTAGTATTAGACTCCTTAACTAATTTTAACTAATAATCAACTACCTAACAGAAAAATCCCCTGTCGCTGGGGATTGAACGCACGACCCTAACACTAACAATCCGCAGCCCTAAACAACTATCCACGCAACGCACGCTGTTGGGTTTCATGAGAAATTTGAAGACATTCTTACTATAGACCACATATAAAGTAACACTGTTAATTATAGATAATTAGTTTACAATTTTTTTTTACTAATAAATTGCAATTAGTAAAATAATCCAGTCTTTCATTTTTTAATTTTAAAATCGCTAATTTATTAATTAATGCAAATGTAAGGTTAAAAACAAAAGATACAAATTAGGTAAGCTGATATGTTTATACTAAATTATGTGTACATACAAATTAATGTGCTGTTATTTACCAAGTTTTTATCAAATAATAGCTAAATTATAAGATGTACAACCAGATGATATTATGTAAAATAACAAATTTCAATTTCGTAATAAAAAAATATAATATTTTAAATTAAATTCCGATAAATTTTAAAGAAAGTTAATTTTAAAATTTTATCTTCCATTTATTATTGAGTTTTATTCTCATAGAAAAACATTCTTTCATTACTACATTTTGAGTCACAGTTAAAAAATGTTATAATAAACTTTAATTCATAACTGAATAATTAAATTTAATTCATTTATTCTACATGTAATAGATTGTTTTATTTTAAATAATAATTAAATACTTTATTATCACATAAAGAAAAGTATTGTGTTTCACGATTACTTTAAAAAAGTAATGTCTATTCTGTATTATAATGTAAGGTTATGTTTTATTATTTTGACTTATTCAATTTGTAATACATGACGACAAAATAAATTAGTAGAATATCATTACTAATTCATTTAGCAAAGGAATATGACTATTTGTTTTCGTAGAAAAAGATGAAATAACTAATTCAGCAGTTAAAACTGACGCTACTAATTTCATTAACCAAATTTTGACTAATTCAAATTTAGAGAGTAGTATGAAAATAATCCAGCATTCTTTTTATAATTCTACAAGAGTGCGTCAAAGTACGGACATAATCGGGCACTCGTATTTGAATCCGGATAGAGTTCACTTTGTTTCACGGTAACAAGGGAGATATAGAAAATACAGTAGGACCCACGTATATCGGACCCTATATATCGGATTCCCGCTTATGTAAGATATTTTTGCCGGTCCCTTGAATTTAAATATAATGAATTTTTACCCGAATAAATCGAATTCCTGATTATATCGAAAAAAATTCTCAGACCCTCGGAGTCCGATAGATGAGGGTTTTACTGCAATTAAAAAATTCATTCGGAATCTATTTATAGTCTAAGTGAAATCCGTTTTTAGACCGGTCAAGTTCGGCAACTATCCGGCACAAACTTTACAATACATTTTAAGTCGTGTTTTATCTGGAATTAGTCCGCCAATCCATTTAGATATTATTTTTAGTTAAAGTGAAGTCCGTTTTTAGTCCGGTCAGGTCCGGAAACTATAAGGTACAAATTTTACAATCCGCTTTAAGTCTGGAATTTATCCGGTCCTTAATTCCGAATTTACTTATAGTCTAACTAAAATCTGTTTTTCGTCCGTTCACATCCGAAAATTGTACGGCAGTTAATTCCGAAATTATTTATAGTCAAACTGAAATCCTTTTTTTTGTAATCTGTTTTTTTGTCCAAATGTTACTATTATTTATTATCATTTTCATTAAAACGACACATCACGGCATGGCTAAACGTCCTCAAGAAAAATAGTTTTAAAAAATGTGTTTCCTATTTTCTTAATAAATCGTACTATAATCTAGATTTAAAAGCATGTGACGGATAAAAACAGTATTTGTCTGGCTACTTTCCGGATCGCAAAAAGAATGCAGGAATATTTTTGCACTAAACAAGACTCTTTCTGTATTTAAAAACGAGTACTGGATTATACCCAAACTTCACCGAACTCCTTGCTATTCACTTGACTCTTTCTGGATTGTAAAAGATATGCCAGACTTTTTCCGTATTCCGGTAAAAACGGAGAAATAGAAAATAGTTGAAAAGATGGAGATGTTCTTAGAAAATGCAGCGAGCCAATTTAAGTGGCGAAAAATCAGAATCTGCATTGATTTTAATGCAAAAATATTTCTTCGATGAAGACAATTAAAACGGTTGGCAATGGATTTCAGATAAATTGAAAATTCTATTGCTTTCAATTAGAAGGTCGAAAAATAGTGCTTTAAAAATAATTCAGATTTTGAATTAGTTTCTATTATTTTATTTTTAACGCTTGCCTCGTTAAATTGTTCTTTTGAAGAGAAAAGTAATAGAAAATCGTTCAGAATTTGGATTATTTTTAATGCAACTATTTTCCAACTTCCTATAATTAAAAGCAATAAAATTGTCTATTTTTCTAAGATCCATTGCAAAACTTTTTAGATGTCACCATCCAATAAACATTAGTGATTTATAAAAACAATTTAGATTCCTAATTTCCTTTAACCCTCTGATGGTTTAACAACTAAAATAGTTGGCAATGGATTTCAGATAAATCGTAAATTCTATTGCTTTTAATTAGGAGGTCGAAAAATAGTGCATTAATAATTGATATTTGACAAGGTTATTCCCAAAAAATAAGACACATTTCACTCAATATAATTAACATATATTTAATCACGTTTAATACATAGTCCAGCGAGACGTATAGAGCGACGTGACTCTGTCGATTGACTTCTTATAATCTATTCGTCATAAAAGTACCAAAAAAAAAATTACAGTGTCGTACCTAGGAGTTTAGGTTTCAAATAATAAGTTTTAGTGTAAATTTCTAACAAAAATAATTCAGATTTTGAATTAGTTTCTATTATTGTATTTTTAACGGTTACCTCATTAAATTGTTCTTTTAAAGAGAAAGTAATAGAAAATCATTCAGAAATTGAATTATTTGTAATGCAACTATTTTCCGACTTCCTATAATTAAAAGAATAAAATTTTCTATTTTTCTAAGCTCCATTGCCAATCTTTTTAGATGTCACCATCCAATAAACATTAGCGAATTATAAAAACAATTAAGATTCCTAATTTCCATTAATTAGATCAACTCGCTATTAATAGAAAATAAATGCTTCTGCAGATATTTTACAGCTTTCAGTCGGAATTAAAAAACAGAAAAGTCGCATATAAAATATAATTAAATGTTCCGTGTGTTCTAAGAAAATTTCCAAATCAATGAATCACCAAAATCACCGGAATTCAGAGGTGAGAGAACGGGGAAGGGAAAACAGGATGACTATAAATAATTTTAGAATTGACAGTTGGACTACTTACAGATAAAACCAGACTTAAAACGGATTTTAAATTTATGCCGGACAACTGCCGGATGAGAACGGACTAGAATCGGATTTCACTTAGACTAAAAATAATTTCGGAATTGACTGCTGGACTTGTTTCAGATAAAACCAGACTTGAAACGGGTTTAAAATGTATGCCGGACAACTGCCGGATGTGAACGGACTAGAATCGTATTTTAATTTTGACCATAAATAATTCCCGAATTAACAGCCGCACTAATTCCAGATGAAACCAGACTTGAAACGGATTTAAAATTTATGCCGGACAACTACTAGATGTAAACAGACTAGAATTGGATTTCACTTAGACTATAAATAATTTCGGAATTGACTGCTGGACTAATTCCAAATAAAACCTGACTTAAAACGGATTTAAAATTTATGCCGGACAACTGCCGTATATAAACGGACTAGAATCGTATTTCACTTTGACTAGAGATCCTCAAGGGAGAGTTGAGAAATGTTGACTTGGATTCTGATTGGTCGCGGGTTTCCGGAAGCGGATGTTCATAAAAAGTTAGTTTCATTGGTCCAAAATGGCGGTTCCATTTTGAAATGCTTTTAAAACAAACATTTTTAAAATTAGCCCGCCCTTTTCGACCAATGATACAATTTGCAATATCGTCACTTCCGTTTCCGGAAACCCGCAAAGGTAGTAGAAGGGGAAACTTGTCTCAACTCTCCCTTGAGGATCTCTAACTTTGACCAGAAATAATTTCGGAATTGACTGCCGGACTATTCCAAATAAAACCAGACTTAAAACGGATTTAAAATTTATGCCGGACAACTGCCGGATGTGAATGGACTAGAATCGTATTTTCCTTTGACCATAAATAATGACGGAATTGACTGCCGCACTAATTCCAGATAAAACTAGACTTAAAACGGATTTAAAATTTATGCCGGAGAACTACCAGATGTGAACAGACTAGAATCAGATTTCGCTTAGACTATAAATAATTTCCGAATTGATTGCCGCACTAATTCCAGATAAAACCGGACTTAAAACCGATTTTCAATTTGGTCGGGTCAATTTTTGGACGTGAACGGACGACAAACGGATTTCACTCAGACTATAAATAATTTTATATATGAATGCCAGACAAATTTCAGACTAAACCAGACTTGAAACGGATGTAAAATTTATGCCGGACAACTGCCAGATGTGAACAGACTAGAATCGGATTTTACTTAGACTATCAATAATTTCGGAATTGACTGGCGCACTAATTCCAGATAAAACCCGACTTAAAACGGATTTAAAAATAATGCTGGACAACTGCTGGATATGAACGGACTAGAATCGGATTTCACTTAGACTATTCATTATTTTGGAATTGACTGCCGGACTTATTACAGATAAAACCAGACTTAAAACCGATTTTCAATTTGTTCGGGTCAATTTTTGGACGTGAACGGACGACAAACGGATTTTACTTAGACTATATATAATTTTGTATATGAATGCCAGTCAAATTTCAGACTAAACCAGAATTGAAACGGATGTAAAATTTATGCCGGACAACTGCAAGATGTGAACAGACTAAAATCGGGTTTTACTTAGACTATCAATAATTTCGGAATTGACAGGCGCACTAATTCCAGATAAAACCAAACTTTAAACGGATTTTAAATTTATGCCAGACAGCTGCCGGATGCTAGCGGACTAGAATCTGATTTCACTAAGACTATACATAATTTCGGAATTGACTGCCGGACTAATTCCAGATAAAACCGGACTTAAAACCGATTTTCAATTTGGTCGGGTCAATTTTTGGACGTGAACGGACGACAAACGGATTTCACTCAGACTATAAATAATTTTATATATGAATGCCAGACAAATTTCAGACTAAACCAGACTTGAAACGGATGTAAAATTTATGCCGGACAACTGCTAGATGTGAACAGACTAGAATCGGATTTTACTTAGACTATCAATAATTTCGGAATTGACTGGCGCACTAATTCCAGATAAAACCAGACCCAAAATGGATTTAAAATTTATGCCGGAAAACTGACGGATGTGAACGGATTAGAATCGGACTTCATTTTGATTATAAATAATTTCGAAATCGATTGCCGGACAATATTCTGACTTTTTCGGATTAATTTCAGAACAAATTTTTTGTGTCAGACAAACGTCGGACTAATTCGGATCATTTGCGGACACATTTCGGATTAATTCCAGATAAGAGCGAACTGTTTTGTCTGGAATTCTTCCGGAATTCGTACTGAATTAGTCCGGATTTTTTAGTAGGGTTGACATTTGAAGTTTCTTTAATTAATTCACTAATTTATTTTGCCTATTCGGTTATAAAATACATAAAATAAGTCTGTTTGTGGGGAAAATACTTTGATTCTTTGTTATAAATTATAAACTTTTGTTATTTTATGATTTTGAATTTTTATCAAAGGTTATTTTAAAGACAATTATGAAAGATTTTGAAAATCCTTATAGCATTTTTTGAACTTGCGATAATCTGATTTTCTCTGGAAGAAAAAAAAATGAAAATTTATTAATTTTTAAGTTTGGATACTTGACAAAGATTTAAGAAAAACGTTATAATTATTAATATGAAAATTTAATGAATATTTTGTAATTTTTCTCCTATCATTTAAAGTTTCGAATATTTAATACCTACTGTTGCATAAAAAATCTATTAAAGTGTCTTAAAATGTTTTTAGTTAACAATTTTAAATACTTCTAGATTGCAGTAGGGACAATTTGGTTTTTGAAACTTGAAATATGAGTAGGAGAATTACGACATATTAAAGAATTTATTTTTAAAATCAATCCAAGTTTGTAATTAAAAAGTTCACAAGTATTTTAAATTCCATACAAACAAATCTTTTGATTTTAATAATATGTAATTGATTTCTTTTGGTTAGAAGAAGGGCATAAATTTTATAACTAAAGTAAGTTCTAGGAAGTTTAGAAATTATTCAAAAGTACGTTTTTGGAATCAATTAAATGCCTATCTTGCATAAACTTTTTTTTAATTATTCTTAATCATAAATTAACAAAACTTGTAAACTTTAAAATTCTTATTTTAAATCTTATTACATTTTTAAAAATCACAAGTTTTGTTCTTTCCTGATTTCAAATGCTTTATAAAATTTAAGAAAAATGGATTTTATAGATGTTAAAAAAATATTTTCGAATAAATAAATTTATGTAAATTTTTGTTAGCTAGTGCTGGTAAAAATCAGGATTATTTTAAATGCAATCAGCATATAAAATCTCTCTAAATGTTTATTTGTAAGTACCTATAGTTTATTTTTCAAACTAAAAACATTTAATAAGGAATAATATAAAATAAAACATTTAATAAAAATCAAATAAATGATGTTAAAAGAATAAAAAAATTTGAAAAGAATATGTTCAAATTCATATGATGACAGATGTAAGAAAAGTAGGTAAAAGCAACGAAAAAATAATAAATTAATAAAAAACAAGAACGTAAAAAGATAAGAAAACAATCTATTAAAAAAATGAGAAAATTCTTTTATATAAAAAATGTCATGGTCATTAGTAAAGAAATGAAAAAAAAAGTTTCAAAAATGTAAACTATTGACAGACGTTTTTTTTAAATTAAAAAAATAAATAAGAAGATAATTTAAAAATTGTTAAAATATATTACTAAATAATAAAATAAAATTATAAATATATTATAATTCTTCGGATATCTAATACCATAGTCTAAGTTTAAATTTACTAAATATAAAATAAAATATTACATTTACAGACCGATTATATCTCTTGTAAACAGTCCGACTTATTTTTTATCTAATGTATTATATAATGAATTAAAAAAATGTATCCCAGCACCGAAGTCACACATTAATATTAGCTTTGAATTAAAAAATAAATTAAGTAACGTCACTTTAGATGAGAATGACATCCTTCTCTTATTCGATGTAAAATCTTTATTTACTAACATACCATGCCACCTGGTTATACAAAGCTTAGAGCGTCGATTTAATCATATAAATAAAAAATGCAATATTCCTTTTCATGAAATTGTAGAATACACAAAATTTTTATTTGACAACACCTATTTCTCTTTTAACAACAAATTTTATCAACAAATTAATGGAACCCCGATGGGCTCCCCGATTTCACCTCTTTTTGCCGATATGGTAATGGAAGATTTAAAATTGGATTGTCTTAAACAATTAAAGGAAAAGTATGGTTATATTAAACGTTTTTATCATAAATACGTCGATGACACAGTTATTTGTATTAAGAAGGACTTTGTTGACATTCTGATTAACCTTTTTAATTCGTATGATAAAAATTTACAATTCACTTTTGAAATTGAAAATGACGATAGAATCAACTTTTTAGACTTAACATTAATTAAAGAAGATGAAAAGATTATTACTGATCGGTACAAAAAACCAACTTCGTCTGGTAGGTTAATAAATTATTTTCCTAATCACACGATCCAACAAAAGAAGAATATTGTTTATAATCTAGTTGATCGTGGAATATCTTTATCTGACAATAGATACCATTCTAACAATTTAAAATTGGCAACTAAGATTTTAATTAATAATGACTGGGTAGTCATTATTATCAGAAACATATAAAACCCCGCATTCAAAAATTAAAATATACACAAGAAAAAACTGTCAACAATTGCAAAAGTTTATTAAAATACATTCCGAAAATTGCTCTACCATTCAATGATTATTTTTTCAAATTATCCAACTTACTAAAAAAATATAATATCTCAACGATTCCTTTGATTGAAAAAAATTTGAATTCTATCGTAAAATTAGGTAAAGACGTGACTAACAAATCAAAGCGTACAAATGTTGTTTACAGAATTGAATGTCAAGATTGTCCAGCATCTTACATAGGAGAAACAATTAAAAAAACGTGTTAATGAACACAAAAATAACAAAAATGAAAATTCTGTAATTGGATATCATCGTCAAAAGGTTGGTCACGAGTTCGATTGGAAGAATGTTAAGATTTTTGATTATGAATCTAATTGTAAAAAACGCACTATTTCTGAAATGATTCATATAAATTCTATTCACCACACAATAAATATTAAAGAAGACTGTTTAACTATAAATAAAACATTTTATCCTTTACTTAGACAATAGAAATTGTGATTACACTTTTTCAGTGTCTCGACTGAGATTACAATGTTTGTTTTTATTTAGAGTTCACTGACTCTTCTCAAATACTTTACCTCGACCTGACCATAGAAGCAAAAGAGTGCCATTTCTTATTTCAGTTTTGACTTGGCCGTCGATGGCTCTAGACACATTTTATAATATAAGTTTTTATAAAAAAGTAATATTTATTTATTTATTTATTTATAATTTTAACAATTTTTTTAAATTCTGACGAAATAAGAAAGCTACTATGGTTTAAACAATTAGGTAAATGAAAATTTTTTTTTTTAATTTATTGACAACAAACTTATTTTTTATGAATATTTTGTTATGCGTTGTGTTAAAGAAGAAGTGTTAATGAAGTGTTTTAATAAATTCTAGTCTGATGAGGTTGGCAAACCTGGGCCAACAGAACGTTGCGAAGATAAAAATTTGATAATTTTTATTTACTGACCTTCCTAAGATCAACTAAATCTTTTATTAATTATATTTCGAAGGAATTAAAACTTTTTTTAAAAATATTACAAGGCTGACAAAGAAGGAGAAATTTAAAAATTGTATAAATAATAAAAGAATCGAACAAATATTTTCAAAAATTCGTAATTACAAAATACACGGAAAAAAATAATTCAATAATAATTACTGATGAAACTCAAGAGCGGTGGATATGAGAAAAAATGGTGAGATTTTACTAGCAATACCTTGAAAAACTACCGAACATTTATTCTAGAAGAATAAGAATTAAATTCAGGAAAACTTCTTTAACTGTTATAAGATTTTACCCAATTACTTCAGAATGAGTACTCGAACTCAGTTCCTCGAGAATACGAAATCTCCGCTTTATCCAACTGAACTAAGTACGTGCTTGAATTATTGTAGAATAAAAACATACTTGAGTGAGCCAAGCGCTTGGCCTCTGTACTGCGTTTTCCCTAAGTCTTCGGTAACTGTCCACATTGTAGCTTCCAATTGCGCGTCATGAAAATTTATTTCAGGGACTTTGTAGAAATACTTGAAAATTTTGAGAATGCTTATTGTACTCTTCTGTAGATATTGCCGAAAAAATTTCATATCCACCGTTCTTGAATAATTCAAGAAATTCTACCGAGTTATTGTTTTCCTTGTAAAAACTGAAAAATTTAAATAAGGGATTAATATTTCTAAGAAAAATGATGGCAAAATTTAAAGAATTATTTAAAACGCAAGAAAGGACTAAAAAAATAATACATCAATAAAATTAAATAAATAGGAAGAAAATTGAGAAATGTTAGATCCTTAATCTAGCAAACTGTAAAAAAATGTAAAAAGTAAAAAAAAAATAATAAAATTTAGTTAAAATCTACTGAAAAATTAGAATTTAAAAAAATAGAATAAAAAATGTGAAGATGAATAAGAAGGGCACAAAAGAAATTTAAAAAGAAAAAAGTTTAGGTAAATTAAACCAAAAAAATTTTTATAATATTACACTTAAAACAAGACCAACAATAAATATAGAAATAAAAAAAATCTAAAAATTTTAAGAAATAATAAGTAAGTTTGCAAAACAGCTTGCAAAAAAATAGGCAAATCTCAAAATGTGAAAACAAATTGAATAAATTTACAAAAAAATGATCGTATTTATTTTTAAAAATATGGAAATACATAATTATGAAAATCAACATAATATTAAGTTTAGTGAATGTTATAATAACAAAATTGTGTAAAATAATATTAAATAACACTGGTCGACACCAAAAATGATTCAAGAATCAGACCATGATATTCTTATAGATTTTTCATCTCTGAACATCTAGAAAGTAATTCTGACGTGCTTGAAGTCTCTACTTAGGCTTAAATTAAAGCTTGAACCTTCATTAACCAGAATAAAATTGAATAAACGTTTAATCAATTCCAAATTTTCATGTAGCACCACTTTTTCATGTGCGCACGAACTCTACTTACACCTATAAAGCGGTATGCAGAGGCCCACATATTACTACTTTTTATTTATGGAAGTTACTGTTTTTGAGGTCGCTGAACACAAATATGATGTTAAAATTAGAGAATTAAAAATGGCCGATCCAAAATGGCATACATAAAATTTTGAAAATTTATGGATTATATTGAAACTTGGTATTTAGAGATTTTTGAGCTCCCTGATTTTTGAGGTCCCCCATTTAGGATCAGCCATTTTGAATTCTCTAATTTTAGCATCATATTTGTATTCAGTGACCTCAGGAACAATAAATTCCATAAAAAAAAATTAACAATAAGTGGGCCTCTGTATACCGCTCTATAGGTGCAAGTAGAGTGCGCGCGCACATATGGAAAAGTGGTGCTACATGAAAATTTGGAATTGATTAAGCGATTATTCAATTTTATTCTGTTAAATGAAGGTTCAAGCTTTAATTTAAGCCTAAGTAGAGACTTCTAGCACGTCAGAATCACTTTCTAGATGTGATCGAAGTAGGGCTAACACAGGGTTTTTTGAGACTTTGAGTCCATTTTTCTCAAAATCACTGCGTGATGGGCACTTTTCGAGGTCAGATTCGTGTTTTAGCGATGAAAAATCTATAAGAATATCATGGTCTGATTCTTAAATCAGAAAAAAGTCATTATTTGTCGACCTGTGTAATTTGCATATAAAAAGAAGACAATTAAAAAAGATCCTAAAATAAAAACTAAAAAGACACATACAAAAAAAAATCAAAAGCAAAAAGAGAAAAAATCTTAAAATATTGTAAAAATAAGAAATAGGTAATAAGATAAGAATTAATGTGCATTTAAATTTCAATGAATTCAAATTTAAAAGTTTAAACAAATTGGAATATGAGTTAATTGACATTTAGAATTTATTTAATTTATAAGGACTGAAGATATAAAAATTTAATAGTATTTTTGGCTATCTTAACCCAAAAATTTATAGATTTAAGGTATTTTGATAATCGGTATTAGAACAATTTTTTTAGTTTTATACACTTAGAAAAAACATTTCTTTTCCCTATCAAAAAAATAATGAGAAATCCTCAGAAAAAAATCAGAATTTCTGTTGATTTTTGACAGTAATTGTTGCATTTGCTGTCAAAAAGCATGAGAAAGCAAGAAGAAACTTGAGGAAATTGTCAAAAATCATCAGATGTTTTATTACGGTCTCCGACCTTTCTTAGGACCAATGCAATAAATCATTATCGACGCTTTATTCTTGATGATTTTATCAGATTCCTGTGTGCACTCTGTTAAAATGTGATTATTTCTCACAATATTGTGTTGATTTCTGACATACTTTTCATTATTTCTGACTATTTTCTGTTGATTTCTGGATACATATTGGCTTGAAAAAATAAATAACAAATATTTCTATTGTTATGAAACAAAAAAAAGCCTAATTTCATTCTTAATGATTTTCACATTTCTATTTTATTTACACACATTTTTATTTATTTAACAACTATGGGGTACCTACCTATAACACTATATATATTACGAATGAAAAACCGCACGCTCTAGAGGAATCGAACCCTCGTCCTAACACATTCGACGCAACGCTTTTAACCGACTAAGCTAACGCGACATGATGACGTAGTAGTCAAAAGTTAAATATTGTAAGAGAGCAGTATTTCTTTTCAAAGCTTTATCCCAATAGAAACCTAATAAAGGTAAAAAAGGAATTTTTCAAAACTACATTTGAAATATTAATGTACACGTTCGACACTTATAATATTAGATTTATTCTAGAAAATTTAATAAATCTCACATTGTAAAACTATCTTTGACTCATGTTTACAAAGTCAATACAAATTGTATTGATAAGCGGATAACTCTGATTCGCTTCAAAAAAGTTTAGAGAATACCATCCAATAATCTGTTTATAAGTTTTTTATCATTAACTATTTTTTACAGGGGCGTTAAAACCCCTTAAAATTGCAAATTTATAGAAAAAGCATTTTTAATTATTTTTTTGGCAGCATTTGCAACATTTTGCAAAATTACTAACTAATCCCTTCTAATTGTTTATTTGTTTAAACAAATTATTGTTGTTATTTATCAACTTTTAAAGATTAAAGCTAAATCCTAATAAAATTTAAAATAAGAATTTTAAAGTTTACAAGTTTTGTTAATTTATGATTAAGAATAATTAAAAAAAAAATATGCAAGATAGGCATTTGATTGATTCCAAAAACGCATTTTTGAATAATTTCTAAACTTCCTAGAACTTTCTTAAGTTTTAAAATTCATGCCCTCCTTCTAACCAAAAGAAATCAATTACATATTATTAAAATCAAAAGCTTTATTTGTATGGAATTTAAAACACTTGTGAACTTTTTAATTATAAAATTGGATTGATTTCAAAAATAAATTCTTTAATATGTCGTAATTCTCCTACTCTTATTTAAAGTTTCAAAAACCAAATTGTCCCTGCTGCAATTGAGAAGTATTTAAAATTGTTAACTAACAAAATTTTAAGACACTTTAATCGATTTTTTCTGTCACAGTAGGTACTAAATGTTCAAAACTTTGAATAATAGTAGAAAAATTACAAAATATTCATTAAATTTTCATATTAATAATTATAACGTTTTTCTTAAATCTTTGTCAAGTATCCAAACTTAAAAATTAATTAATTTTCATTTTTTTTTCTTCCAGAGAAAATCAGATTTTCGCAAGTTCAAAAAATGCTATAAGGATATTCAAAATCTTTCATGATTGGCTTTAAAATAACCTTTAATAAAAATTTAAAATCATAAAATAACAAAAGTTTATAGTTTATAACAAAGTATCAATGTATTTTCCTTACTAACAGACTTAATATATGTATTTTACAAAAATGAAAGTAAAAGGGTAAAAGAAATTAGTGAATTAATCAAAGAAACTTCAAATATCAATTTAATAAATTAGGAATACATTTTTAAATAAGAATTAACTGTTATAAAAGCAAATATTTTATGACAAATGTTTCAATACTTGAAATATGTGGTGCAAACTTTTTTAACTAAGCCCGTTATTTTGTCAGCCAATTAAATCACTTACACCTCAAGAGAAAGATTTTTTTTTCTATTGGCAGTCGCCTATATAGCTCAGTGGTAAGGTAGTTAGTTTGCGTACGTTGAACTCGGGTTCGAATGCCCATACCCCTAAATTTATTTTCAAAATTTCCTTCACAATGCCCCAAGCAGCACGTAATATTACATGAATGTCAGATTGACATCATAATGTAATATTCTTAATATTACGGGGTTATATTACAGTGATATTGAAGTGATATTGAAATGTCCGCCTCAAGGTAATATAACAAGTAATATTACAGTGATATTGATGTAATATTACAAGCAATATTACGGTAATATTACAAGTAATATTACATCAATATCACTGTAATATTACAAATATTTGTTTATTTATTTTACATTAAATAAAATATTTTAAAAAAATTGGGCTCACACGGGATTTGAACACGCAAGGTTCGACAGAAATGTATTTCAGAAAGTGTTCTTTATATTTTACCAAAGACAGTTTAAGGTAATACAGGAAGTACACTTTCTGAAATACATTCCAAGAGCAAGATGGCCGAGAGGTACAAGGCGAATTTACGTCGTGTCGAACCTTGCGTGTTTGAACCCCGTTTGAGCCCCATTTTTTTAAAATATTTTATTTAAAGTAAAATAAATATTGAAATAAATAAATGTTTGTAATATTACCTCAATATCATCGTAATATTACCTTAATATCACTGTAATATTACCGTAATAATACTTGTAATATTACATCAATATCACTGTATTATTACTTGTAATATTACCTACTTGAGGCGGACATTTCAATATCACGTCAATATCACCCCGTAATATTACGAATATTACAATATGATGTCACTGTGATATTCATGTAATATTACGTGCTGCTTGGGGCTAAGCTTCCAAAGTAAATTAAGGCAACTACTTGTAAATAATATAGTGTAAATCAAGATTAATAATTTTTTTTTTATTTTATATTTCTTTAAATGTGAGTATTTCTTTGCCCTATTGAAAAAAGACTACATTTGTGCCCACATTTGTGGCCTCATTTGTGGGCCCATATATTTATACATTTTTTCAAATTGACTTGAAATTTGCTAACTTTTTGGAAGCCTCATAAGAATGTTTTGAACTGTAAAGATAGACATCAAATATTACATAGTTTGTAAATAAATGATATCTTGAAATAGCAAAAAGAAACAATAGGTTTGAAGATTAATTTGACAAATAATTTGTAAACTGTTTCTTTCCTTAAAATTAAAAAAAATTCTATAATAAAAAATTTTAAATATATTTTAGGTACTATTAAACATAATAATATATTATAAAAACGAAATTTTCACAAAAATTAGGATTTTTGAACTAAAACATATAAAATTTTTATTTAAATAAATAATAATTCGTCTTAAATATGCCCATAACAGACCCCTAAAGAAAAGTTTGTGGTTTAACATTTCAATTTTTGTTTCCTGATTGAGCAGCGAAATTTAGTCATAATTAACGCTAAATTTATCATTGAATTTGATGATCCTAACAAATTAACATCTGTCCCACAAGATAAAAATAAACCAAAATTACATAAAAAAATAACGAAAAAATCGGAAACATAATTGTTTCTGGCGATGAACAAGCATCAAACACTAATAAACATACACCGATGCAAATCTTGGCGATAAAGAGGTACAGTTGAACCTGGATAAGCAAGAGTTGAAGGGACCGGCTATTTTCTCTCGCTTAAAGAGATTTCTCACTAATCCAGTTTCTCACTTACAAATACCCAGGTGCAATTTGTCTCGCTCATAGAGGTTTATGAATTTGTAATCCATTATTACACGTTCTGCAAGTAGTTAAGTAAGGCGGGTTCTGGATATGAGTTATCATTGACGTCAGGGATCTACTTTACCGACAGTTTAGCCCAAAGAGAGGGATTTAGCCCAGACTCAAACCACTTTTGAGATTGAAGGTTATTGTGACGTCATCAAGACATTATGCAATACATCTGGTGGGGGTATTTTTTAGTGGTGAGTGTTGCAATGGTGGGGGGGAATGTATTGGTGGGGGGTATTTTGTAAATGGGGTGCTATGACCTGAAAAGGAGAACATATGATTTCATAATCAGCTGTTCTGATATCGAAAAATTACGCAAGGTTTAAAAAAGAATTTATTTCATGTGTGGATATAATTTCTTGGAAATCAGCTGTTCTTAACCTGAAAACTTATGCAAGGCGTATATTTTGGCCTTGAGAATCAGCTGGATAGTGGTGGGGGGATATGATTTTAAGAGAATTGTGTATGATTTCATAATCAGCTGTTTTGATCTTGAAAACTTATGCAAGGTATATTTTTGGCCTTGAGAATCAGCTGGATAGTGGTGGGGATATGATTTTGAAAAAATTGTACAATAAGTGGTAGTGTGACCTTTAAAAAGAATTTATTTCATGTGGGAATATAATTTCTTGGAAATCAGCTGTTCTGAACCTGAAAACTTATGCAAGGTATATTTTGGCCTTGAGAATCAGCTGGATGTTGGTGGGAATATAATTTCTTGGAAATCAGCTGTTCTGATCTCGAAAACCTATGCAAGGTATATTTTTGGCCTTGAGAATCAGCTGGATAGTGGTGGGGATATGATTTTGAAAAAATTGTACAATAAGTGGTAGTCTGACCTTTAAAAAGAATTTATTTCATGTGGGAATATAATTTCTTGGAAATCAGCTGTTCTGAACCTGAAAACTTATGCAAGGTATATTTTTAGCCTTGAGAATCAGCTGGATTGCGGTGGGGATATGATTTTGAGAGAATTGTGTATGCTTTCATAATCAGCTGTTTTGATCTCGAAACAATTTAGAACTATATATATATATATATATATATATATATATGTATATATATAAATATATAGAGTATATAAAGAGTACGCTTTAACATTACATCAAAACTTGTTGTCAGATAAGCATTGTCTTAATTGATCAAAGATTGAATTTTATTAGTGATTCTAAATTGATTTTGTGTCGAGAATAAGTGATATTATTAGGTAAGTTATAAAAGAAATACATTTTATTTTAAATTGCGTGTTTATTCATATTAGACATTATTTACGCTTGCTACTGATAACAAATTAATATTATAGTGTTCATGATACAACTAAAAGAAATGAAAAGTTGAAAGTGAATATCAATTGTTCTACTCAAGATCTCATTTATGAAAATGCTCAAGCTGTTGATAGTGTAATATAATATGTTCAGATTGCAAGCTTTTTTCACGTTTCTTTGTAGTTTATTCTATATCAAGTCTTTAAATTCAATTACTGCGTAGTTTTTTTTTATTTTTATTGTTTTATTATTATTGAATTATTATTATTATTAAATTATTATTATTATTATTTAATTATTTTTATTATTAGTTTATTATTATTGTATTATTATTATTATTTATTATTATTATTTTTATTATTTTTATTTATATTATTGGTTTTATCATTATTATTATTTATTATTGTTATTATTATTATTAATTCTCAGAAAAAATTAACGCCATCTGTTGCATGTTTAGGTTAGCTTGGAAAATTCAGAGAATATAAGAGACTACATTGCAACAAAATTTTTATTCTATCAACCGACAGTCAAGAAAGAGGTTGTTTTCCAAAATGAATTCCCACTGCTGCAAAGAGTTCATGAAAGTGATGGATGATGCATATGATGTTTTGAAGAAAAAATCAACTTTCGATGAACTGGAATTTTGGATTCGTGGCGGCACAAGAAACATCAGGCTACTTAATCATGTTCTAAGAAGACGGAAAAACCTATCCGTTGGTGAAAAAAATAAAATTCAAGCATTAACTGGTATTTTAAAGAAGAAAAATAGGAAATTTAAAAACTTACAGAGAAGGGGACGAGGTTTAAGCTCTAACAAGGAAAAAGTAAAGTGGGAAGAATTATTGTCTGCTTTTAATTCACGTATTCGATCAAGGGTAATAATAAATTTAAAACATAAAGATTTAAACCAATTTCTAAACGATGCAAAAAAATTAACTATTTCACGTGTTAAAAATACTTTAAAAATTATGTTGGGAGTTAAAGTTAATGTTATATTAGCTTTAAAATATGTAAATGGTGAATCAAAAGATGTAAAATTTTTTAATACAAGAAACGAACCAATTATTAACGTGAATGAAATTGATGAATGGTTCGAAAGTAAAGTTCGAGTAAAATTGTTACGAAAAATTGAAGATTTTAAACAAACAGAATCTGTCTGGGCATTAAAAGAAATAATTAATTTAAACGTGAATTTTAATAAATATGTACCGCTTTCAGCTGGTTCATCTACTTATGTAAAAATGCCAAATTTTGTAATGGATAAAAAAGCTGTAGTCAATGTTAAAAATAATGATGAATTTTGTTTCTTATGGTCAGTAGTGTCAGCTCTATACCCAGCTAGAGCAAATGTTTCTGTTGCTATTTCTTATCCTAAATTTAGTGAAGTTTTAAAATATGATGATATTCAAATTTTAATGACTTTAGATCAAATACCCAAATTTGAAAAATTAAATAGTTTAAAAATCAATGTTTATGGGATAGAAAAAATTGATGGAAAAGAGGAAATCGTTCCTCTTTATTTAAGTAAGAACCAATCAGAGAAGCCAACGATTCATCTTTTAATGATAGAAAATAAAAATTTTGATAATAGTCCAGTCTATCATTTTGCTTGGATAAAAAGTATGTCGCGTTTATTAAGTTCTCAAATTTCGAAAAGTAAGGCTTACACTTTTATTTGTGATAGATGTCTGTGTCACTTTAAATTAGAAAAATCTTTTCAGAACCACAAAAAAGATTGTGAAAACATTAATAAGTGTAGAGTAATTTTACCAACAGAAGAAGAAAATTCATTAAAATTTAAAAATTATCTATATAAAGAACAAGTTCCGTTTGCAATCTATGCAGATATAGAGTGCTTACTTGAAAAAGTGTCTAATAATGATTCAAATGCATATCAAACACACATTCCTACAAATGTTGCGTATTACTTACATTGTGGTTTTGATGATTCTCTTTCTGAATTTAAGACTTACCGCGGAAAAGACTGTATTAATTGGTTTATGCAAGAATTGAAAAAAGTTTCGGAACAAAAACGTGATTTTAGAGAGGCAAAAATTTGTCATGTTTGTGAAAAAGCTTTCAAAGATGATGACATTAAACATCGCGATCATAACCATTTTACCGGTAAATTTAGAGGTGCAGCTCATCAGAGTTGTAACCTTAATTATAAAGATTCTCATGTTATTCCTGTAGTTTTTCACAATTTGTTAGGTTATGATGCCCACTTTATTATTAAAGAGTTAGCAACAAGTTTTAAGGGTGGCATTCAATTACTACCTATTAATAAAGAAAAGTACATTTCATTCACAAAGCATGTAGATGGTACAAATGTAAACTTTAGATTCATTGATTCATTTAAATTTATGTCCAGTAGCCTCGAAAAATTAGCATCATATTTAAGTAATGATGAAAAGAAGATAATCAAAAAACATTTTGTAAACAATAGTGAATTTAATTTAGTAACAAGAAAAGGAGTTTTTCCCTATGAATATATTGACAGTTGGGAAAAATTACAGGAATTACAACTACCACCTAAACAAGCATTTTATTCAAAATTAAATGACTCAAACATTTCGGAACAAGATTACCAACATCCATGTAATGTATGGGAAGCTTTTAATTTACAAACTTTGGGAGAGTATTCCGATTTATACTTGAAAACCGATGTTTTATTGCTGGCTGATATATTTGAAAGTTTTAGAAAAACGTGTTTAAAAAGGTACAATTTAGACCCTCTTCATTATTTTACAGCTCCTGGTCTTGCTTTTGATGCAATGTTAAAGTACACAAATATTGACCTAGAGCTATTAACAGATCGGTATGCAAAGGCAAACAACCGATTTATGGGATCAGAGTTTAATTCAAGTGAACCAGAGTCTTATATAATGTACTTTGACATTAATAATCAATATGGAAAAGCCATGACTGAAAGTTTACCATATAAAATTTTTAAATGGGTTAACAATTTTTCTAATATTGATTTTCTAAACATTCCCGATGATGCAGAAGAAGGTTATATTCTAGAGGTAGACTTGCACTATCCAGAGAATCTCCATGATTTGCATAAAGACCTACCTTTATGTCCAGAGCATTTTGTACCTCCTCTTCCAAAAAGCACAATTCCTAAACTGGTTCCCAACTTATTTTCAAAAACAAATTATGTAATTCATTATCGAAATTTGAAGCAATGTTTATCTCTAGGAATGAAATTAAACAAGATTCATAGAGTATTAAAATTCAATCAAAAGTCATGGTTAAAACCTTACATAGATTTAAACACAGAAATGAGAAAGAAATCTGATAATGAATTTGAGAAAAACTTTTATAAACTGATGAACAATTCTGTATTCGGGAAAACAATGGAAAATGTCAGAAAGCATAAAGATATAAGACTAAAGTAACAAAGTGGGAGGGAAGATGGGGTGCTAAAAATTTAATTTCATTACCAAATTTTCACAGCTGTACCATATTTGATGAAGATATGGTAATAATTGAAATGAATAAAACAAAAGTTAATTTTAATAAACCAATTTTTACCGGATTTTCAATTTTCGATATTTCAAAGATCATTATTTACGATTTTCACTATAATTATATTAAAAAAACCTTTGGAGATTGTGCAAAATTACTCTACACCGACACAGACAGTCTAATATATCAGTTTACAGTTCCAAATATTTATGAATACATTAGACGTGATATTGATAAGTTTGACACTTCTGACTATCCTGAAAACAATGTTTTTGGAATTCCGTTAAAGAACAAGAAAGTTCTCGGTTTAATGAAGGATGAGTGTAATGGTAAGATAATGAGTGAATTTGTTGGGTTAAGATCAAAATTATATGCGTATAGAGTGTGGGAAGATGAAAAAGATAAAAAGAAAGCTAAAGGGGTTAAAGAATCAAGTTTAAAATCAATTACATTTGACGATTATAAGCATACTCTTAATTCTTTTCAAAACCTTGTTAGACCTCAAAACCTTATCCGTAGTCGAAAACACAAAGTACAAACAATTAAACAACAAAAAATTGTAATTAGTTGGGCAGATGATAAACGTATATTGATAGCAAATTCGACAGACACACTTCCATGGGGATATAAAGCAAATGAACCAATGGAAGTCGACGATATTAAAATGTAACAAAAATAAATTTGTATTTTATAAGAAGAAAAATTGTATTATACTATGTAAAAAAGAATATTTTAATAAATAACCATGTACAGAAATGAATCGTTTTCTTTACCTTGAATGCTTAAATAACTTTTAAATTTGAATGATTTAGTACGTTAATATTTCTATAATTTTTATCTAGATATTTAGTTACTCTGATAAGGATTTAAATAAAACAGAATAAATTTGAAATATTATAAACCTTATTGTTAATTTCACATAAAAAATGTACATTTTTAATTACAATCTATATCCTGCATGTCTATAATTGTTGTTGATGATTTTACAAAACTCTCTAACCACTTTTTCTTTTCAAGTCCTTTTACATAAATTTTTGTTGCATTCTCAAAAATATTATCAAGTATGACAGATAATAAAGAGTACGGGATTTCACCAGATGTCCATTTCAAACAGTGAAAATTATTTTCCAACCATCGATTAATGCTCTTATACTGTGGTGAGACGTACTTTAACTTGCAAGGAGGTTGAAACATAAACGCATATGGTTGCACTATTTTTTCCTTAAGCGGTAGAATACATAATTCTTTGACAATAAACATATTTATGGGTAACTTGAAACCTTGAACGTCTAGTATGTACTCCATCTCGTTCTCTACTGACTCGAATAAGCAAAATTTTAACAGTTTATATTATTTTCTTAACCCCACCACTGATTGGTCTATATTCAATAATTCTATCGTATAAAATCAGACAATAGGCAGCAGTTTGTTCAGGGAAAGGAGCTTGTGATTCTATCTCGAGATGAATGTCAACTGGACCATACTTTAGAGATTCGTTTTGTTTTGAGCAATCAATTGCAGTGAGAGGAGCAAATTCGAAAAATGCATCCTTTGTCAAGTAGGGTTGAGGTTCTCTGGCATAATAACTCGCTTGAAAATTTGTATACATATCATAGAGTACAGCGTAATGTTTTCTGTTCATATCGAGATTTAAATTTCCATACGGATAGCTTTGATTATTTAAGAATAATTTAACATTTGTTAGTGTACAATGATCAAAATGACTCGCATTTCTCGTAGTTACAGCCTTTCGATTAGTCTGGAAACCTAAAACGATAAATCGAGGTTTCTCCAATTGTGTTGATGTTTTGACGGTCCAGATGTGCTTTGTAGTTGTTGGTAGAAGAGGATATTCATACAATTCCCAGGTACGAAAACTTATTGGAATGAGTGGATCCTTCTCAATGTACTTTAACAACTTGAATTTTCTTGCATCTGACAAGCGAACATTGGGTAGTAACCATTCAATTTTATCAACAGAAATTTTTACTTGTTCCTCAACTGTTTGTAGAATAGCATTGACGTCACTTCTCGATCGGATTAAAATTAACTCGTGACGAGCGTTGACTACAATTTTTTGGTAATCTTCGGCAAATCCAAAAATAATATTGAGAGGTAATAACACATCAAAATTACCAGCCTTATCAATTAGAGTGGTGGTTGCATTATAAGTGGTGAACCAACCGGCATTTTCCAAAAATTTACTCTGAGTCTCGTAAAGCGACACATAATTTTTCATGAGACTTGTGAGCCCGACGTTTTTGCTTTTATCAATTTCAACAGCATTGAGCTCATAACGAGCTGCATCAAACAAATGACAGATGGCGTTAATTACAAATTTAGTGTCGGTAACTGCGTTTACATTAACTTTGGTTAATTTTCCTTGTATATGAAGTGAACTTTTGCTGGGTAAGAGATAGTGGTCTTGATTTTGAACAGCAATTCGAATTTCATCACTGCTATTGTATGTTGCTGAAGCGTATGGTAGATGAGCATGCACCTCATAGTGAGCAATAGATTCATCATAGACAATTGGTTTTGAGATATCTAACACTTCTTCTTCCATGGTGAAATAACGAAATAAAAGAAACAATGGCAGATCAACTTTATTTTATTCTTCTTCTTTTTTCTTCGACAACCTTCAGACCCAAACTCTTCAATAGTTGAATGTTTTGAGGTGTTAGCAGCTTGACTGCAGGCTTGTGACTGAGTCCTTTTAAGCATATTGAGTTTTTATTATAACCAAGACCTATTTTTCGATTAAAGGCAATTCCCATTTTACAGTGCTCTAATATGGAGTCTAATTGTAATGGTTTCACCTCGAAAATTTACAAGTTGTCCGTCTTGATCAACTATTCGCAACTGAATATTGTTAATGGTCTTAACGGCGACTGGCAGGTAAATGACGTGAGAGGGCACTTCAACAATCTTATATCCTGGTGGTACAGTGGGAAAAATTCATGAACCGTGTGCACCTTTTGATTATTAATATAAGCTCCTGTAGTAATGTTACACTCAAGTCTCAGTGCATTAACTTTTATAATAGAAACTGGTGAGTTTGACTCGTGAAATTTACCAGGTTCCAATGTTTGTGGTTTAAATCCCAGCAATCGTGCTATAGAATCTCTTTTTTTAAAATTTATCTCACGATTACAGAAAATCTCACTGCGCAAAGTATTATTGTTTGGTTTAATTTGTATTTCAATTCCTTTTGGACTAAGAATTTTTTGTAAATAACGCTGAATATCGTCTATTTCATAGCTACCAGTTGGTATTGTATTTTCTTCTTTACCGACATATAATTTATTTTCTCCAATATCTACATTGGGAATTGAATTAAAGGTTAGAAATTCAACGAGTCCGAGTGTGTAATTTTTATGAGGTGAAAGTGCAATTGGTGGAAAATATTGAGCTTCCAAAATAGAGGAAGTACCCGACAGTGTTAATGTTAGTGAATCGTTCATGATGGTGGTTCACATTTAACTAAAGTTAATAATCTTATATAAAATTTTTACAATTCGCTTTTTTTAATTTGTTTGTAGGAAATTTTTACGAGGCCTTGTATCGAATTCAAACCTCATTTAGAAAAAGTTGTTATTAGTTTATTTCTGACTACATGTTTCGACATTTTGATAAGCATGTCCTCTTCAGGTCAATATAAAGAAATGTTCCAATATAAAACAAATAGAAATCTGCAATAGAATACATCAATTAATTAATTCAAAAGTATAAAACGTTGACAATTATAAAATTCAAACGTTGACAATGTTGACAATTATACACTTCTGACAATTATACAATTCAAATCAAATACCTTACCTCCATGAGGAGATTTCTGTACATATAAAATTACATAATGACAGTAATGAATGGATAATAAAATTATATGATGATCGTAATGAACAGATAAGAAATAAAAACATGTGGTTAAGTAAAAACCTTTGACATTTTTAGGTTATATTCACGTGATACGAATCAATCGATACGAATCAATCGATATCAAAATCGAAATCGAAAACAATATACATATTAATTGAAATCGAAATCAATTAAATATATTATGTTAAATATATTTAACATAATTAATAATGTTGAAAAACGTTTATTTATGTAAATAAAATACATTTCTTACTTTGAGTTGATTACACAAAAATTTTAAACATAAATGACCACAAACAAAAGTATCATAATTTTGATATTTGACATGATTATAATGTATGTTTGCAATAGGGAGATATTTTACAAGATCTGTTGGTGGTCTAAGATTACCAAAACTATCAAAATACAATACATTATTTCCACTCTTTTTGTAAGCAACCCAGTGTGTTCCGCTGCTATCTTTATTATCCAAATTAATAATTGCTGATTCAAATTGTTGAGGTCCATTTGCTGGCAACTCATCTCGCATAAAAACACCTCTAAAGTGTGGAATCTTGATCAATTTAGCAAATTTCAATAAATCGAAATCAGTCAGTGCTCGTTTTGGTAATTTTAATTTTTGAAGTTTTTTTTTTTTAGTCCCAATCCTGCTTTATAAGGTTTGAGATAGAGTCCCAATCCTTCCTTATAAGGTTTGAGATAGAGTCCTTTACCCAATGCTATAGACTCCATTTTTTGGTTGTGTCGTTGACTCTCTTCGAGTTGCTTCTTTGCTGCACTCGCATCATTAACAGCTTTAGCTATTCCAGCAGCGCCACCTGATAGAGCACCAATGGCACTAAGACCAGCAAAAAGTGATACTAAAAACGGTAGAAAACCACCAACTTTTTTCGGTACAGGCAAAATTCGTGGTTTTTTCACATTGCCCCTTCCACCAGCTTGTTTTACAGCTATACGAGCACCTTTAATAGCTGATTTTATAACAGATTTTGCATTATTTCCAGGATTTATAGACTGTTTTGCTGCTGCCACAATGTTTTTCAATGATAATTTAGTCTTTCTTTGTTTCACACTTGGTTTGAGTCCCATACCGAATTTTGTTTTTACTTTCATGGCGTTTGTAATTGTCCAAGCAGCTGCCTTTTCACCAACTCCTAAATCTCTAGCTAGTACACGAGTCCAAGCTTTTTCAGCATTAGAAAATGCCAACGATAATAACTAGATGTCGTCACAAATGCTACTTTATTTACTTTTTAAACAAAAGTGGAAGTGTCAAACGTTATAAAAGTAATTCTTCACTATTCACGCAATATGGAGAACTATTTTTATTAAAAAACAACGGGTTTAATTTTAAATCGGCAAAATGGATTATAATAATAAATGGGTGTATTTTTGACTTAATATTTGCTTTCTAAATACTGTAAAATGTTATAATTCTGTAAGTAACTTGAATCGGTAAAACGCATTTATTTTGCACCCAAAAAAATCTGAGAAAAGTAGTGCTGTAAAAAAAGTCTTGATAGATCCTGTCAAATTGAAGTTCTTAAATTAATTCTTATACATTTTGACAAATCATATTGCAAAATTAGCTGCCACGAATTGCCTCTGCATTTTTGTGGTTACCTTTTGTGCAAAAAAATTAAAATCAGTTCTCACGTGCACTTCACAAAAATATTATTTTTTTGTATAAAAAATTTATTATTATTGTTTTTTACGGTTTCAGGCTATCATACAACATCACTTAGTCGATAGGGAATATTTTACACATGAATGAAATATGTTTATACTTTTAAAGGTTTACAGCAATCATCACTTGTAATAGCTTGCTTGTACTGGCTAAGTTTATTAATATATGAAATTTGTGATGTGGACATCAATTTGGGTATCAACTGCTCAAATAATCCCAGTATTTTATTTATTCATTATTTAATTACATATTTGTTATTCAACAATATCTCACAGGCAAGTATAACTATATAAATAAATCAATCAAAATTGAACAAAAATTCCTAAACACAGATTTTTTTTAAAATTAATTTTCATTTTTTCATTTTGATCCATAATACTGGATCGGCCACTATGCTTTTCCAAAAAATATTATCAAATTCGAAAGCAATGACCTCAAAAACCACTGAGAAACGATTTTTAGAAAGATTTGAGCAGTTTTTGCATTTTAGGGTCAACATATTGGACCCGCCATTTTGTTTTTCAAGAAAATAATATCGAATTTAAAATCAGTGACATTAAAAGCCCCGAGTAACGATTATTATAAAGATTTAAGTAGTTTTCACATTTCAGGTCCGACATATTGGATTCGCCATGTTGTTTTTCAAAAAAATAATATCAATTTCAAAATCAGTGACCTCAAAAACCCCGAAGTAATGATTTTTAGAAAGATTTAAGCACTTTTTAGACTTTTGACCACATTTTTGACGATTTGGACCACTGTGTATCGTGTTCCTTACAAGCTTGATCTAGCGGATTGATACCAGGATCACCACGTTCCAATCGTTTGCTAATTGTGTACCAGGTCCACAGTACTGATAGCCGGGAATATGTAATTCGATAATAATTTTTTAAATTATTGATTACTTTGTTGAAAATTCCCTGTCCACGTTTAACTCGCATGCTGGTTTTTTGATGACTGACTGATTTACTCTCTCCAATCATGCTTTTATTTGTTATGACATGTTCACTTAAGAAAAACAATCTATAGACTAATGTAAAAACCTATAAAAGGATGGTATTTATAACTTTTTGTGTCAGTTGATCTAGAGTACTCTCATTGCACAGAACCTTTCTGCGAATCACCAGCAACAGACCTTCACTCTTCTAGTGCCAAATCATAACATTATGCTATGCTTTCTGAATAAGTGTACGCCTAGTTGAAACAAACCGTTCCAAATCTTAAACAATTATCTCAAAGTGAGTTTAATATCCTGTTCAACAAAACATTCTCAGGAATTATCAGTCTAATAATGTGGGCACTGCTTGTAATAACGTGTGTGGAACTAGCTTGAATTACAACTGCCAGCAACAGACGTCTTTAGCCATTGCGAATAGTCCTTCTCAGTCAAACGTTCGTCAGAGACAGAAGTTGACCAGGTTGTTTAAACAAGAAAATCCTTACGATTTTAGTCCTAATCTGGAACAACAAGACCTGCATGGTCGCCTCTGAAAGTACTTTAACCGTCTTCACATGACCAAAGATATATATAATCTGTCATGGAAACTATAAAAGCTCTGGTATTTATAGTTTTTCACCATTAATCAAGATGGAGTTTAAAGCGCAAACAACGAAACTTCCTGTGATAAATTTTGATAAAGTAACGCAAAATCAGTGTACAAGAAAACGTCATGGAAATCTTCTACCAAGCACAGTACGAGCAATTTTTTGTGGTCCATCAAATTGTGGAAAGACTAATGCATTATTGACTTTACTCTTGCATCCCAATGGGCTACGCTTTAAAAATGTCTACATCTTCTAGAAATCGCTTGAACAACCCAAATACAAGTTTCTAGAGAAGGTTTTTCAACCAATCGGAGAAATTCAATATTTTCCATTCTGTGAACATGAGGAAGTAGTTGAGCCGAGCGAGACTCAGCCTAACTCTGTAATAGTTTTTGATGACGTAGCTTGCGATAAACAGGATCGAATTCGATCCTTCTTCTCAATGGGACGTCACAGACATGTTGACTGCTTCTACTTGTGTCAGACCTATACACGAATACCAAAACATCTGATTCGTGACAATGCAAATTTTTTGGTTCTGTTTAGACAGGATGAAATGAATCTCAGACACATTTATGATGATCATGTAAACACAGACATGACATTTGCGAAATTTCGAGACTTGTGTTCAACTTGCTAGAATAGTGACAAACACGCGTTTCTTGTGATTGATAAGGATAGTGAACTTGGTCAAGGTCGATATAGAAAATGTTTCGACTGTTTTATGAAGATTGAAGACGTCAAATAAAAGTTACAAAACTAATCGTAGGAAGCAGTATTCTTTAAGACTTTGTCCAATCAAGATGTCGAGAACTGAATATCTTCAGAGACAAAAGGATCTCGCACAGCAATTGTCAAAAGCGAGCGAAGTCATTCGTCGAAAGCATAAATTGTTGAAAATGGGAAAGGATACCTTTGAGCAGGCATTGGGTGAAACTTTTAAGCCTATTGTGAATCCATTGCAAAAACTTGTTGGTGATATGGAGACCTTCAAGGTTAATGTAAAAGCAAAAAAAGATGAAGATTCAGTGAAAAATGAAAAGAAAGAAGACTTTGATGGCTATGAAGATAATTATGATGATACTCTACGTAAAACATCATTCAAATCAGCTTTCGGTGAAGACACTCTAGAAAGTTTTAATGAGCAACCAACTACCTCACTTGATGAGGATATCAATATGTACCTCACGCAGCTAGCAGAAAGAAATAATACTCTGGATAATACATATGGTGTACGAAAACTATCAAAAGACCGATTAGTGATTGGAGATTCAGACATACATATTAGTCAAAGTTATATTCACGTTGGTCAATTGACTCTATCAACTACTAAAGGTTTACTTGAACTTGTTTTTAAAAAATATCCTGAAGAATCAATTATAACAGCTGAGGATCTGGAAAATTATAAGAAAATTCTGCTAGCAACAAACGCTCACAGGAAACATAACAGTGCAGATGGAGCAATTCGTGAGAGTAAATCCTATAAGTTTGTCAATTTTATCGATAAATTAATTTCGAAACCTACTTTGAGAAAAAGTGGGGGTAGAAGAAGTTTTTCTGGTACGGGTATCTTGCCACAGTACATGATTGCTAGAGAAGGAAATCAATTGGACTATGTGTATTGGGATGATCCAAATGAATTGATGGATAGACTACGTTTACTCTTAGCGTCTCAATCAGCTGGAAATCCGAGTCATGTAAACGAAATTTTATCAATCATCGAGGAGCTTCGAGAAGCAAACATCATTTATTAGAATGTGTTTTCTATTACATAACATCAGTTTCAAGATGAGCATTGACGTGTTTGGACACTCTCTTAAGAGCGGATTATCTCAAGGACCTCGTGGTCCGCCTGGCCCACCTGGTCCGTCTGGTTCGCTTGGAGTTGGTTTTAAAAGTGACTCACAGAATAATTATGATTTAGAAGGAAAACGAATCTGTAATGTTGCAGACGCTAAAGAAGAATTGGATGCAGTTAACCTCAAAGTTACTCAAAATCTCATAGAGTCTAGTATACATGAAATACGTCTGATAATAAACACTTTCATTGATATCCAAAAATATTTAATTAGTCAAAAGAAAAAATAGATACTACACTCGGATGTGCAAAATCTATTCTATTCAAAGATGAACAACAAAAAGTTAACTGTAGTCAAAGAGCTTCACAAGCAAGCAAGAAAAAATTATAAACGAAGAAGTGTTGATGTTCGAGGTATTGATGAGACCTGGCAAGCTGATTTGGTTGAAATGATTCCTTACGCAAAAGAAAATAAAGGCTACAAATACTTACTAACAATTATTATTGATGTTTTCTCTAAATTTGCTTGGACTATTCCTGTAAAATCCAAGAAAGGTGAAGATGTTGATGCAGCCATGGTATCTGTTGTCATCAAAGGACGTGTACCAAAAAACTTACAAGTGGATAAAGGAAAAGAATTTTATAATTCAAATTTTAAAAATCTTATGAAACGCTTCAATATTAACATGTACTCTACATATAGTAATTTAAAAGCATCAATTTGTGAGCGATTTAATCGTACTTTAAAAAATAAAATGTGGATGCAATTTAGTTTGCATGGTAATTATAAGTGGATAGATATTTTACAAGACTTGATTTTATCATACAACAATACTATCCACCGAACAATTAAAATGAAACCAAAAAATGTAAATAAAACCAATGAACAAAGAATTTTATTTAATGTCTGCAAAAAAGTCACTGTACAATCTTTCATAAAAAGACCGAAATTTAAAATTGATGATAAAGTGCGTGTTAGTAAACTGAAACATATTTTTGAAAAAGGTTATACACCAAACTGGACAACGAAAATCTTTACAATAACACATGTCAATAATACAAATCCAACGACATACTTGTTGAAAGACTATCAAGATAATCCTGTATCTGGTAGTTTTTACGAACAAGAAATTTCTTTAGTTAAAAACTCTGATGTATATTTAGTTGAAAAAGTGCTTAAAAAAAGGGAAAATCAATTGTACGTAAAGTGGTTAGGTTTTGACAATTCACACAATATCTGGTTTGATAGAGATACTATGTAAAAGAAATGTTATTTAATAAAGAATGCTTTTTTAAAATAAAAAGTTTGTAATTTCACTTCAGTATCTAGATAATAATAATAATACACATAATTTTTATAATACAAATTTCAAATTTTATTTAACATATTTTATCTTCATTTACAATTGATGTACATAAATTACTTAAATGATAGGTGTAAAGTTCACAAAATAATCGTGCATGATTTACATTCTTCTGATATACTTTTAAAAGTTTTTAAATTTATTTTTCACAAATGTTTCAACATACTCTACTGAACAAGTGTCATCTTTCTTGTACACTTTTTGTCTAATTGTTTCTATAATTGTATTCACAGAACATTGCACATTCACTATCTGCAAATCGTCTAAATTTTGTTGAATGCAGGAACATAGATTTTTTAAAACTTTGAATGTTGTTTCATTCAGGGAAAATGGATATGCATCTTTTCCTTTATCAATTCGCTGTACAAGCACAAAACGTTGATTCAAATAGCTGATGAATTTTATTTTAAACTCAAGACAGTCAAAAGTTCTTGGACCCATTCTTCTTTCGAAAAAACTTGAAATTTCCTTGAAGTAACTATCAAAAAATTTCCACTCCAGACGAGAAAATTCAATTATAGCATGAGGAAATCCTCCACTCAATTTCACTTTTACAGATAAATTTTGTAAATTACTAACATCAACCCCAACAACTACCTGCTTTGTAAAAGTCGAATTTAGATTATATGTTGTACAAAGTACCATTTGATTCTTTGGTAGATAAGCCATTTTTGCTTCTTGTGATCGTTGAGATTTTCGGTTCTCCAAAAATAGTCTACATCGACTCATTTTCATCTAAAAAACGTAAATTTTCATTTCAAAGCAATTGCATGTGTGTATAGGGTATTTTGTGTAGTTTTGTGTACTTTATATCTGAAAAGTTCAAATTTTCAAAGCGTAAATAATGTCTAATACGAATAAACACACGATTTAAAATAAAATGTATTTCTTTTATAACTTACCTAATAATATCACTTATTCTCGGCACAAAATCAAATTAGAATCACTAATAAAATTCAATCTTTGATCAATTAAGACAATGCTTATCTGACAACAAGTTTTGATGTAATGGTAAAGCGTACTCTTTATATACTTTATATATTTATATATATATATAGTTCTAAATTGTTTCGAGGTCAAAACAGCTGATTATGAAATCATACACAATTCTCTTAAAATCATATCCCCACCACTATCCAGCTGATTCTCAAGGTCAAAAATATACCTTGCATAAGTTTTCAAGTTCAGAACAGCTGATTTCCAAGAAATTATATTCCCACATGAAATAAATTCTTTTTAAAGATCAGACTACCACTTATTGTACAATTTTTTCAAAATCATATCCCCCCACCACTATCCAGCTGATTCTCAAGGCCAAAATATACGCCTTGCATAAGTTTTCAGGTTAAGAACAGCTGATTTCCAAGAAATTATATCCACACATGAAATAAATTCTTTTTTAAACCTTGCGTAATTTTTCGATATCAGAACAGCTGATTATGAAATCATATGTTCTCCTTTTCAGGTCATAGCACCCCATTTACAAAATACCCCCCACCAATACATTCCCCCCCACCATTGCAACACTCACCACTAAAAAATACCCCTACCAGATGTATTGCATAATGTCTTGATGACGTCACAATAACCTTCAATCTCAAAAGTGGTTTGAGTCTGGGCTAAATCCCTTTCTTTGGGCTAAACTGTCGGTAAAGTAGATCCCTGACGTCAATGATAACTCATATCCAGAACCCGCCTTACTTAACTACTTCTGCAAGATTTATTACTCTTATTATTTGATTATATTTTAATTATATTTTAACAAATATTTATACATATATACATATTAATTTATAATTAGTTTGATATTAATGTATTTAGTTATAACGTGGCAGATTGATTCTGACACGTTATTTTTCATCTTACTAACTCGAAGGAGCCCGTCGCGGATTCGCGCAACCAGGGAGCAAAAGCTTCATATTTAAGATATAACTTATTGTTATTATTTGCTCCTCTCTGAGGGGTGGGCGAATCATCTGAATTTCCATGCTCTTCCGGGGTCGTTTTCTTTAGAGAATTAGTTACTAAAAATGTTTATTTTGTTGTTTTTTATTAAACTATGCCGTCCAACGCCTGGGAAGGCGTTCCAAAGAAGGTTGCCAGCGTTACGCCAGTGCTCGTCGGGAGCGCAGCCGAGGGCTGTACATCGAGGGCGTTTAGCGGATGAGATTCCCGCTTTACGAAAATCTCTCGACGAGTAAGTTTGGGCCAAATTCGCACAGCAAGGGACATCTGATGGTTTTGACATCGATTAAGAATACAAGTTACCGATTAGAAGGAAGGATGACTAACAGGTGAAGGGGGGATGGCACATGACGAGCCCCCGAATGATCGCCACCATCTTCTTCCTGGTTGTGCTCACGTCTTGAGTGGTTGTGAAATTAAGTTCACACAATTTTATAAATGTTTAACCGCCCTGATGGCGGACTGTTGAAAAGTATTGTTTTCTTTATTATAATTCTGAGGATGAGTGGTGATTGTCACGGCGAGGCCTCGTTTTTCTAGTAAGCGGCTCGTTATTAATTTTATTGATTTATTAATCATTTGGAAATCACCACGTGCTTCTACCCGACAACAGTCGAGATTTTGTTTAAGTCGGAATTATTTAACTTGATATACTTTTTCTTTTTCGTAAACGATCACAGAATGGGCCATGAATATTCAAACCTTAATATTACCTCCCTCAGAGGATTACATATTTGAGTAAAATACTCCCCTCAACCTCCACGGTTGACGGGAGTTATGATTCTGTGGACGCACAGACTTTCTTTCCGCCTTCAGAAACGAAAGCGGAAGTGGTTTTATCGCCCTCCACGGTTGAGGGGAATTCAGTTCCTGTGGTAGAACAGATTTTCTTTTCGCCTTCCAATATGGAAGCGGAAGTGCGTTTCAAGCCCTCCAAGGTTGAGGGGAATTATGTTCCTGTAGAACCACAGTTTTTCTTTCCGCCTTCCAACACGGAAGCGGAAGTGCGTTTAAAGCCCTCCAAGGTTGAGGGGAATTTGGTTTCTGTGGACGCACAGACTCTCTTTCCGCCTTCCAAAACGGAAGCGGAAGTGTGTTTACAGCCCTCCAAGGTTGAGGGGAATCTCGTATATGTGGAAGCACATACTTTGTTTTCGCCTTTCAGTAGCGAAGCGAAAGTACCCGTTTCGCCCTCCAGTGGGGAGGGGGAACCTTTTCTTGATGAAGTACAGACTTCAGATGCTCTTCCGCCTTCCAATATGGAAGGGGAAGCTACTTATCCGCTTTCCAACGTGGAAAGGGAAATAAGCTTCTGTGGGATGATTGACACCCAAGAGGAAATTTGTCAACGATGTTAAGATTTCTAGGGGTGGAGGGGGTCTGTGCTATTATGTAAAGCACAGATCCGTATTATAGTTTTACGTAAATCCCACAATCTAAAGATACTAACGCCTTATCAACGGAAATTATGAAACGTTTAGTACGACTGCCCTCCGAGAAAAGAGGAAGCTCGCCTGAACTTGATTAAAACAGTTACTGTCCTTTCTGCGCCTTGTCGAGCGCGCTCACATTTATTTTACGGACGTACTTGAGGGCTCTTCTATGTTAGTATTCTTTTTTTTTGATAAATATTCAGTTCCTGTGACCACAATACTGCTTTTAGTATTGAGAGGATCGGCCCTGCGATATGCGATATTAGGCCGACTAGTGTATCCTATTTTTCCTACTCCTCTCTTTATTTTTTTGTGTGGTTATAGTTTTCAATTTCTTGTCCTTTCTTTTTGCATTATTTCCTTACCGCCAAGACACTGAGTCCATTTACCCAAAATTTTCATGACAGATTTTAGGGTTGGAATTACCATTTTTTTTTCTGGATGAACTTAGGCCTACTCTTTTTGTGTTTTTTTTTTGTTTGAAACGATACTTTCAACTGTTGAAAGTGCTTGTTTTTTTTTTGTTTTTGTAAGGCACAGTTAAAGCAATTGGGGTAAAATGGTTGTGATTTTAGTAATTGGTAAAGCGCGAGAAACAATGCAAATAATAATGTGTTTGCTATGAGTGTGGTCGTCCACCTAAGAAACACAGTTTAATAAGTTGATTTTTGTTTTACCTTGATTTTTATTAATACTCATTGCCCTATCTCGAAATCGATTAAGTTTTCCGTAAATTTAGAAATTAATTTAAGTTAATTTTTGTTTACTGACCCACGAGCATGGAATTTGGAATGGAAGCCTGTTAAGAGTAGAAGGGCCTGGCAACATTGTAAAGCCAGCCGCTTGCTAGGAGTGAGGACTCCAAATTTGTCACCCGTAAGCTCCTTCTAGGGGGGAGGTGTTATAACGTGGCAGATTGATTCTGACACGTTATTTTTCATCTTACTAACTCGAAGGAGCCCGTCGCGGATTCGGGCAACCAGGGAGCAAAAGCTTCATATTTAAGATATAACTTATTGTTATTATTTGCTCCTCTCTGAGGGGTGGGCGAATCATCTGAATTTCCATGCTCTTCCGGGGTCGTTTTCTTTAGAGAATTAGTTACTGAAAATGTTTATTTTGTTGTTTTTTATTAAACTATGCCGTCCAACGCCTGGGAAGGCGTTCCAAAGAAGGTTGCCAGCGTTACGCCAGTGCTCGTCGAGAGCGCAGCCGAGGGCTGTACATCGAGGGCGTTTAGCGGATGAGATTCCCGCTTTACGAAAATCTCTCGACGAGTAAGTTTGGGCCAAATTCGCACAGCAAGGGACATCTGATGGTTTTGACATCGATTAAGAATACAAGTTACCGATTAGAAGGAAGGATGACTAACAGTTGAAGGGGGGATGGCACATGACGAGCCCCCGAATGATCGCCACCATCTTCTTCCTGGTTGTGGCTTCGTCTTGAGTGGTCGTGAAATTAAGTTCACGTATTTTATAATTGTTTTTAAGAAAAGTATTATTTAAAATGTATATTCTAAAAATTAGTGGTGATTGTCACGACGAGTCTTCGTTTTCATGGTAAGCGGCTCGCTATTATTTTTGTATCATGTATTGATAACTTATTTGAAATCGCCATGTGCTTCTACCCGACGCAGGTCGGAATTTTGTCTAATCAGAATTGTTGAATTTAAAATACTTTTTGTCTTTCAAAAAGCGATCTCGGGATGGGCATCGGATCTTTGAGTATTAAAGTCACCTCCTTATGAGGATTTTGCAATTATGTTTTTGTCAGAACTGATGTTCTTTTTGTACACGAATTATTGAGCTTCACCAAACTTTTCTTTTAATAAATATCATTTGTGTTATTTTTTTATTAAAAGCAGAGTGTTAATTTATTTCGAGCCCGTATTTTGTTTTCCCTCAAGAGGGCAAGAAGTTTTCCAGGAAGCATGGCAAGAATTTCGGAGAATTCGTTCGTTCTTCGACTCACGCCCCTCTCCGCACCAGATGAGCTAGCTGGTGGTGCTTTTGAGGCTCAATTTGTATTATTGATAAATTTGTGGCGGTAATGATCAAATCCTTTTGATCATTACCTGGCGCACTCGGGAAAAACGAGTAAAGTCGTAGATTTTGAAAATTGTGAGCCTCCCCAGGTAAAAGTATCGAGACACGTTTGAAGGCAAAAATTATAACGAGGTTTTATTTTGATTTCTAGTATTAGAATATATTTATTGAGTAACTAATTAATTAATTAAAAAGTTATAGAAAAATCTCGTTATATAATTTAAAATGAAATATCTTTATTAAAAAAAATACAACATACATTACTCTCTAAATTTGAATCAGTGAAATATCACTGGTGAATCAGTGCGAAATAAGCCACTGATTTGAATCAGTGAAAATTTCAATGGAATTTTACTGATTCTCAGTAAAAATGTAACTGATTAAATCCCCCCACAGCACCAAAAATTTCCTGAAAATTTATTAAAGATTTATTTGAAAACTTCGGAATATTTAGGTGCAAAGCTTAGTGAAAATTGTGTAAAGATTTAAATGTCCCGATTTAATAAATGTTTAGCGTAAAAGTTGACTGAAGATTTAAATTAAATTTTTGTGAAATTTTCGTCGCAAAAGTTTCCTGAACATTTAAATTACATTTTCTTGAAATTTTCGTCGCGAAAGTTTCCTGAACATTTAAATTACATTTTCGTGAAATGTTCGTCGTAAAAGTTGACTGTAGATTTAAATTAAATTTTCGTGAAATGTTTGTCGCAGAAGTTGATTCAACATTTAAATTAAATTTTCGTAAAATGTTTGTCGCAAAAGTGGATTGAACATTTAAGTGAATATTTGCTAAATGTTGAGAGGAAAGTTGACCGAGTAAAAAAATTATATTATATAGAAGGGGAATAACTAAGTTAAACAGGAATTAAATTAATATAAACACATTTATTAAATATTATTATTTAACATTTATTTTAGTTTTAATTTTCAGTATCAAAACAAAAGAAATGCAACACACAGGAAATTCTAAATTGAAAGATTGTATTAGATTAAGGATTTGAAAAACGTTACAGAATCTTCAAAATTTTATTCAATAAATGTGTTTATATTAATTTAATTAATGTTTAATTTACATGTAGGTACAACTTATTTGTTTTTTTTTTTAATTTTATTTTTGCATGCGTGAAGTTGTCCATGAATTTTTTGGTTCTGCTAATAGAAAATAATTAATATATTTCTAAACGCTGGCAACCACTAATAGCGGCTGTTTTTCATCAGGCAACCCTAATTTATTTAATAGAGAAAAACACGGTCTTTAATTTGGTTTAAAAATTAATAAAAAATATTATGAGTGTAGATGATTAACAAAAAACTACATTTTAACTCCTGGCAACCTACACGGGAAAAAATAATTCAATAATAATTACTGAAGAAACTCAAGAGCGGAGGGTATGAGAAAAAATGGTGAGATTTTATTATCATTACCTTGAAAATCTTTCGAACATTTAGTCTAGAAGAATAAGAATTAAATTCAAGAAAGCTTCTCTAACTGTTATAAGATTTTACAAAAGTACTACAGAAATTAAAAATTTTTCCATTTTCAAAAAAAATTTTCCTCTGTAAGTCCTCAAACTTAGTTCCTCGAGATTACAAAATCTCCGCTTTATCCAACTAAGCTAAGTACGCGATTGAATTATTGTCGAGAAAAAACATACTTGAGTGAGCCAAGCGCTTAGCCACTGTACTGCGTTTTCCCGAAGTCTTCGGTAACTGTCCAGATTGTAGCTTCCAATTGCGCGTCAGGAAAATTTTTTTCGGAGACTTTGTAGAAATAGTTGAAAAATTCGAGGCATTGCAGAAAAATTTAATATCCACCGTTCTTAAATAATTCAAGAAATTCTAACGAGTTATTTTTTCTCGTGTAAGGTTGCGGCAGGTATAAATCAGGCAACCCTGTATTTTTTGATTCGGTATTCAATACTCTTTCATATTATAATATTAATTTTTAGCAAATATATGGGGGTAAATATTAACCAAAAGCTAGTTGAAACACCCACACTTTTAGACATTTGAGCTAGATTTTCATAGGCAACCTGTTCGTCATGTATTATTTTGACTATGATCTTCTATTTCAAACACATTTTATTAAAAAATCAGATGGGAATAGATATCTTGCAGTGGGATCTTGTACTAGCTGCAAGTATGGTTTTTAAAATGTCGAAAAATCGTCGCTTTTACTTTTTTCTTTAAATAAGGTTTTCTTTAGTTATTATGTCATTGCTGACATCTTATATCACGCGTTTTGTATCGCTCAGTTGAATTCGGATTTACTGTGCTTCCCTTGAAACTTTATTAGTGAGTATTTTGTGTTATTTTGCACTGGACGTTTTTTATTGTGGAAGCCAGTGTTTTTCGTGCGTTGATACGTTTCAAGGTGTGCTAATTGTAATTTATTCAAACTTTGTGGAACTTTTAATGCAGCATGGCCAATAATAAGGATTCAGCCGGTGGAAAAACTACCTCAGCTCAAAATCCCTGTGCAGGATGTAAGGGTCAGTGTAACTTGGATAAGGCAACAATTTGCACTAGATGTGACACTTCGTATCACCCAAGTTGTGCGGCTAAATATTTGCTGAAGGATGGCACCTATTCTAAATGTTGTAGGCCTCGTGGTCTGTCTCCCGCCAATTTGACAGCAACAACTTCTGGTTCAGTTACTGTCCCAGAAGTGGAGCTTATCATTAGTATAGCCATCAATGAAGCTGTCAAAGGTCTCCATAAACATTTCTCAAATTCTTTCAGTTCTCTCACGAATAAATTGGATAGCATAACCTCTCAATTAGCTCAATTAGCTCAAATAGCTGAGGTTAAAACAAGTATGGATGAGTCAGACAAGAGAGTAAACGATTTATCGTCACGTGTTGACAGGGCGGAAACCTCTCTGTCATCGCGAAAGTTTCCTGAACATTTAAATTACATTTTCGTAAAATTTTCATCGCGAAAGTTTCCTGAACATTTAAATTACATTTTCGTGAAATGTTCGTCGTAAAAGTTGACTGAAGATTTAAATTAAATTTTCGTGAAATGTTTGTCGCAAAAGTTGATTCAACATTTAAATTAAATTTTCGTAAAATGTTTGTCGCAAAAGTTGATTCAACATTTAAATTAAATTTTCGTGAAATTTTCGTAGTGAAAGTTGACTAAACATTTAAACTGAATTTTTGTGAAATGTTTGTCGCAAAAGTGGATTGAACAATTAAGTAAATATTTGCTAAATGTTGAGAGGAAAGTTGACCGAATAAAAAAATTATATTATATAGAAGGGGAATAACTAAGTTAAACAGGAATTAAATTAATATAAACACATTTATTAAATATTATTATTTAACATTTATTTTAGTTTTAATTTTCAGTATCAAAACAAAAGAAATGCAACACACAGGAAATTCTAAATTGAAAGATTGTATTAGATTAAGGATTTGAAAAACGTTACAGAATCTTCAAAATTTTATTCAATAAATGTGTTTATATTAATTTAATTAATGTTTAATTTACATGTAGGTACAACTTATTTGTTTTTTTTTTTAATTTTATTTTTGCATGCGTGAAGTTGTCCATGAATTTTTTGGTTCTGCTAATAGAAAATAATTAATATATTTCTAAACGCTGGCAACCACTAATAGCGGCTGTTTTTCATCAGGCAACCCTAATTTATTTAATAGAGAAAAACACGGTCTTTAATTTGGTTTAAAAATTAATAAAAAATATTATGAGTGTAGATGATTAACAAAAAACTACATTTTAACTCCTGGCAACCTACACGGGAAAAAATAATTCAATAATAATTACTGAAGAAACTCAAGAGCGGAGGGTATGAGAAAAAATGGTGAGATTTTATTATCATTACCTTGAAAATCTTTCGAACATTTAGTCTAGAAGAATAAGAATTAAATTCAAGAAAGCTTCTCTAACTGTTATAAGATTTTACAAAAGTACTACAGAAATTAAAAATTTTTCCATTTTCAAAAAAAATTTTCCTCTGTAAGTCCTCAAACTTAGTTCCTCGAGATTACAAAATCTCCGCTTTATCCAACTAAGCTAAGTACGCGATTGAATTATTGTCGAGAAAAAACATACTTGAGTGAGCCAAGCGCTTAGCCACTGTACTGCGTTTTCCCGAAGTCTTCGGTAACTGTCCAGATTGTAGCTTCCAATTGCGCGTCAGGAAAATTTTTTTCGGAGACTTTGTAGAAATAGTTGAAAAATTCGAGGCATTGCAGAAAAATTTAATATCCACCGTTCTTAAATAATTCAAGAAATTCTAACGAGTTATTTTTTCTCGTGTAAGGTTGCGGCAGGTATAAATCAGGCAACCCTGTATTTTTTGATTCGGTATTCAATACTCTTTCATATTATAATATTAATTTTTAGCAAATATATGGGGGTAAATATTAACCAAAAGCTAGTTGAAACACCCACACTTTTAGACATTTGAGCTAGATTTTCATAGGCAACCTGTTCGTCATGTATTATTTTGACTATGATCTTCTATTTCAAACACATTTTATTAAAAAATCAGATGGGAATAGATATCTTGCAGTGGGATCTTGTACTAGCTGCAAGTATGGTTTTTAAAATGTCGAAAAATCGTCGCTTTTACTTTTTTCTTTAAATAAGGTTTTCTTTAGTTATTATGTCATTGCTGACATCTTATATCACGCGTTTTGTATCGCTCAGTTGAATTCGGATTTACTGTGCTTCCCTTGAAACTTTATTAGTGAGTATTTTGTGTTATTTTGCACTGGACGTTTTTTATTGTGGAAGCCAGTGTTTTTCGTGCGTTGATACGTTTCAAGGTGTGCTAATTGTAATTTATTCAAACTTTGTGGAACTTTTAATGCAGCATGGCCAATAATAAGGATTCAGCCGGTGGAAAAACTACCTCAGCTCAAAATCCCTGTGCAGGATGTAAGGGTCAGTGTAACTTGGATAAGGCAACAATTTGCACTAGATGTGACACTTCGTATCACCCAAGTTGTGCGGCTAAATATTTGCTGAAGGATGGCACCTATTCTAAATGTTGTAGGCCTCGTGGTCTGTCTCCCGCCAATTTGACAGCAACAACTTCTGGTTCAGTTACTGTCCCAGAAGTGGAGCTTATCATTAGTATAGCCATCAATGAAGCTGTCAAAGGTCTCCATAAACATTTCTCAAATTCTTTCAGTTCTCTCACGAATAAATTGGATAGCATAACCTCTCAATTAGCTCAATTAGCTCAAATAGCTGAGGTTAAAACAAGTATGGATGAGTCAGACAAGAGAGTAAACGATTTATCGTCACGTGTTGACAGGGCGGAAACCTCTCTGTCATCGCGAAAGTTTCCTGAACATTTAAATTACATTTTCGTAAAATTTTCATCGCGAAAGTTTCCTGAACATTTAAATTACATTTTCGTGAAATGTTCGTCGTAAAAGTTGACTGAAGATTTAAATTAAATTTTCGTGAAATGTTTGTCGCAAAAGTTGATTCAACATTTAAATTAAATTTTCGTAAAATGTTTGTCGCAAAAGTTGATTCAACATTTAAATTAAATTTTCGTGAAATTTTCGTAGTGAAAGTTGACTAAACATTTAAACTGAATTTTTGTGAAATGTTTGTCGCAAAAGTGGATTGAACAATTAAGTAAATATTTGCTAAATGTTGAGAGGAAAGTTGACCGAATAAAAAAAATTATATTAAATAGAAGGGATACCTATGTTTGTGAAAATTGATATATTTTATAAACATTTCACCTAAATGAATCAAAAATGAAGGTTTGCTTTTTGTGTAAAACTGCTAATAAAATATTAGAATTCAGTAATAAATCTTTTAAAAAAGTTTACTTAATGTAATTATTTCGCCAAAGAAAAGGGTTTAAATATAATTGCGAAAAACTGACAAGTGAATGGCAAATAGTGGCAAATATTTTTACATATAACGTGTTTACTTTGTTTCTTTTCATTTTGGCTATTACATGAAGAGTTGCAATTATTGCAACAGTATATTCTCAGTAAGTACAAAAAACTTTAAACACTGGTAACTACTAATAGCAGCTGCATTCGATTAGCTAATACACTAATCTATTGATAACAATTAATAGATAAACATGATCTTTAATTTTGTACAAAAAATAATTTGAAATAATTAAAAATATAATGACCCGGTAAAAAGACTTGCATTAAAAAGTATTAAAATGTTTAATACATTTAAATCCCTGATTGTGTCAGTCTTTTTAATTCAAAGATAACGAATTAAATCAGCTTCAGTTTAATGCGTTTTAATCATTTACTATAAAAAAAAAATAAAATAAAATAAAAAAAAAAGTAGCTAGGAGATTTGAACTTGTGAACCCTCGCTCTGTAGTCCTGAGCTGCATCCGAGCGGTTATTCATGCGCTTACATAAAGTAATAAATACGTTGCTTACAAGTGACGAGTCGTAGTGGACCGTTAGATGTATGTCTGATAAGATTCTAAGATTAATGCAAACTTCAATAAATTTTAATATTAATTATTAATTTCTTGATTATGCTAAGTATCATTAAAAAAAATTATAAAATTCACATTAAGTTTGATGAAGCCCGTTAACACAAATGATATTACCTGATTTCAGGATTGACGTTCCGTTTGTCAAAGACAAGATTAATCAGCAAATGTTGAATAATTAGAAATAAAAGTATCGTACAAGTGGAACAACTATAATTTTTTGGCTATAAAAAAAGCTAAATATTATTTTTTAAAAATTAATTTTCGAAATAACTATGATTATAATTTTTCTGCTATAAAAAAAAGGCTAATATTTTAAAATTATTTTTCCAAGTTTCAAAAATAATGTTTAAGAAATAATATTTAGCTCTTTTTATAGAAAAAGAATTCAGTTACCTTACTTGTGCGGCTCTATTATTTCTAATTAATCAACAGTTGCTAAGTTATATTGTCTTTTGCGATCGAGAAACATCAAATTGATATCAGGTAAGGGCATTTCTGATCACATCAGGTTCGACCGCAAGTTTAAATTGAAAATAACATTATTAAAGTGCATTAAAATTTCGCATAGGGCGTTCAAAGTTCAATCGTATTAAAGCTAATTTGTTTAATTATCAATATTTAAAATAAATTGTATTAAAATATTCATATTCATACAATTATTTAAAAATAATCAAATGAGTTACATTTATTTCCTTAAAAAAGCATTAAAAAGCAATGAAATATATTTCTGCAAAATGGCGTCTTTTCGTTTGGAATAAGAATGCATTAAATGTGAAACAAACTAATCTTAATTTCAGGCATTAAGGGATTACACCACTCTAGAATTTTCAAAAACTAAATTTTTTTTATTAGCTTAAAAGGTATTTTGAACCTTCTAGAATAAGAGGAAAAAGATTAATTTAGTATATATTTTTTCTAAATTCGACTTTTAGCCGGTTAAGCTGTGTGCTACAGAGTCGTCATACATTACGTATGCTTCAAAAAAACCTCTCCAGTGACGCTATTTTTAAATTTTTTTAAATGAAAAATATTTTTTGATTACTTCAAGACATGTTTAATAGCATCCTGTAATATTATTATTCTCTTCCTTTTTTTCCACAAAAAAAAAAAATTCACAAGAAGTGTTTAATTTTGCCCGCCTAAAATGAAGTTGTCACAACGCGTTTTTTTAAAAATGAGATATAAATTGGGGTCTTCTAAATTAATTTTTAGTTTATTAAAAAGTAGCAATTTTGTCTTTTCAGGACAAAATTTCTAAGCCTCTATGTGACAAAAATTCCGATAATATGTCCAATCAGTTCGCCATTAATATTAAAGAAAACATTTTTACATGCTGTGGCATTATAGACAATTTTAGCTATTTTTTCTGGTATTCCAATATCCCTAAGGTCCCCCACCAGGATCTGTGGGATAACGCTGGGGAAAGCTCCTTTCATGTCAAAAAATAGGCCTGCTGTAATTTCTTTGTTTACGAATCCCGTAAGAATCTCAGTAGAGATCAAGGACAGGTTATCCGCACATGATTTATTTTTATGAAAGCCAAACTGCGAAGGGGATAGATGGAAATTGTATTCCAGGTGCCAACTGAGTCTGTTATATATCAGTTTTTCCATCAATTTTCGGAGACATGATGCAAGAGCAATAGGGCAAAACTTGCCAGCAGATGATTTTGGGATAAAAAATATTTAAAAAATCTTTCCAAGAAGGTGGGAGGTTACTAGAGGAAAGAATATTATTATAAATCTCAAGTAAACTTAATTTTGCTTCTCTGGGGAAGTTCTGAATGATATTGTTATCAATTTTATTTACAGCTGGAGAAGATTTTATCTTTAAAGTTGATATGGCAATATTAAATTCTGTTATATTAAAAGGAGAATCTAGAAAACTATTATGTTGGAATCCTTCTGGAAAGACGTCGTGAAAGCCCGTAGGTGGGCACATTTCATCCGCTAAATTATATAGTTTATTTATAACTTCCTGATCAGCTGAACAAGAAGCTGTCGCTGGCTGGACAGATTTATTTTTGAATGATTTAACCCCTCTCCAAACTTGGGTAATAGGGGTCGTGCTGTCCAGTGAGTCACAAAAGTCCTGGAAAGACTTTCTTCTATTTTCATTTAGTGTTCTCCTCGTTTGTGCTACAGCTTTTTTATATTCTATATAATTCTCAAAATTGGATTTTTTCCTAAATTTTGCAATGGCTTCAGTTCTAGTTTTTATTGCTGTGTCACACTCATCGTTCCACCAAGGTGCTGGGACAAAAATCTTATGCCTAGAGGAAACACGGTAAATCGAGCTACGTTTGGAAATAGGTGGAGTAGCGGCTTGAACCGCTTGGTCTACGCACTCTACAAAAGTGTTATAATTGGATATAGGTCGTCCATAATTCACGTGAGCCAACAAGGGGGGTGGGGGGTCATAAAAATTATCAAGGTTTATCACCTGGGGGGAAGGTTTCTCAAAGAAAGACGTTATAGATTTTTTTATTTTTTTGTTTCGAAATAATCTTCTATATAAGTAAGGAAGTTTTTCCGTATAATATTGGGCATTCTTGCTCGATTTGACCACCCCCCTGCGCATTTTAGTTAATTAGTAAAATTAGTTAATAAAATCTAATAATATTTTAATTTTCAAGACAAAAGGCGTTACTATAATTTAAAATTTTCGTCAATATATCAACTTTTTTATGTCGTATAGTGTTTTTTATTTCCAGCTAAGGGCTGCAAAATATGGTATTAAAAAGAACCTAAACAAGCATTATAATAAAGAACAATACCCTCAAAATCATCCCCTAAACATGAATTTTTAAAAATTAGTAAATCTTCTTAAACAAGTAGACAAAAACATTCTTTAGAGAATTCACAAACATTAAATATTACTAAGAATAAAATTTCTATGAAACTTGCCCCTTCAGCATCGAAAACCACCCTTAAACATCTTCTCTTAATCTTTAATCCAAAAAATTGACAATTTTTTATTAAACATATAAACTAAAACAATTTTGAGAGTATTCTCCGGCTTTAAAAATTGCTCAGAATGTATTCCTATGTAAGATAAAAAAGAATAAATTTTGAGCCGTTTTTTTTTTTTGGGCAATTTCTTTATTTCAGATTAAGGGATGATTTTCAAGTGTGTTTTTCGATGCTGAAGGGGAAAAGGTAGATAAGAATACATTCAAAGCAAGGTTTTAAGTAATTAAGGGATGATTTTAAAGGGTGGTTTTCGATGCTAATAGAGATAAATTTTATAGGTTTTTATTCTTTTTGAATTTCAAAGTTTGTGAATCCTCTAAAGATTGTTTTTTGTTTACTTGTTTAAGAATATTTGTAATTTTTTTAATTCGTGTTTAGGGGACGACTACACAGCCACACACAAAAAAAAGTTCCCTGGCCTGGGTACGAGACCCATATTTTCCAATGTATTTTGATGCGCTGAAACCGAATCCGCCATCAGAATTGGTCCCGCGGGTCTGATTTTGGACCTAACATCAAAATTAATAAAATGACACTTTTTGCTCTTTAGAATCTGAACCAGATTTAACTTTAATACATGATTAAAGCCAATAGAAGGCTTGATTTATGACCTTTAAAACGTTCTTTAAAGATTGTTCTACGATGATTTTTAACGAAGATGTGATGTTTTACATAAAATAATTTTTTTTGATAAGTTACTATATTCACGCATTTTTCACATTTTAAAAGATCATATGTCAAGTAAAACATCATATCTTCGTTAAAAATCATCGTAGAACAATTTTTAATAAAGCGTTTTAAAGGTCATAAATTAAGCTTTTCATGGGCCCTAGTCATGTATTAAAGATACATCTGGTTCAAATTCTGAAGAACAAAAAGTGTCATTTTATTAATTTTGAGGTTAGGTCCAAAATCAGACCCGCTGGACCAATTCTGATGGCTGATTCGGATTCAGCGCATCAAAATACATAGGAAAATATGGGTCCCATACCCAGGCCATAAAACTTTATTTTTGTCGTGTTGCTGTGTTATGAAGAGTTGTTCCTTATTATAATGCTTGGTAAGGTTCGATTATTTAATTGAATGCGATTAAGTGTTTTATTTAAATCTCCTAGTTATTAAGACTATAAATTTTATTTTTTCGTTTATTTTCCGCAGAATTTTTATACTTTCTGTGGGTTTTTTTTTGGACTTTATGCATGATCATTTTCAACCCTTAGGTGGAAATAAAAAACACTATACGACATCAAAAAGTTGATGTTTTGGCGAAAATTTTAAGCTATAATGAAGTCTTCTATCTTGGAAATTAAAATGCACAGAGGGGTTGCCGAATTGAGAAAGAATGTCCCATATATGAAAAAATAAAGAATATAAAACTGACTTCTACTTTAAATGAATGAGGAATTTGCAATAAACAGTCTGTGAACTTATTGTTTAAATGCCTTCAGTATGTTAAGTAATTTTTATAGTTATTCAAAGTCACGTGATAATCGAGGGGGGGTGGGGGGTCTAAACTTGGCATAAAACTTATCACGTGATTTATGGAGGACCCCATATAGGGTTTAAAGTCGAAGAAATTTCGTTCTCCCTGACGGACAGAGAATCCTTTAAGGTTGAAGAAAATAATGGCCAATTAATTTTTTTGATGCTATATTTGTGGTTGTTAAATTTAAAAACAGGAATTTGAATGCCCAAATTAGTGACAACCGGGTAGTGATCACTTCCTCTGGGGTCATTCCAAACATTCTGTGCACATCGAGTTAAGACTTGAGAACTAACAAAGGAAAGGTCCAAGACTGACGGAGATTCATCTGGTTTGTTGACATATGTTACCATACCAGTATTTAAACAAATTAAATCCAAATCATTAATAGCTGCATATAAATTATCGCCATTTTGACATGATTTAGGACTACCCCATAGGTAGTGATGAGAATTAAAGTCTCCTCTAATAAAAATTCCAAAAGAATTTACTGTAACAGCCGAATTCAATAGATTTTTCCATGTGATTTCAGGTACTCTTCTATAATTAGTCGGAACTCTGTAAACTGAAACTATTAGTAACGGTCCTATTGAAGTGTCAATGGAAATTGAGAGGGTTTCTAAGTAGCATTATGATCATCTGAGTTTGGTGGCTGAAAGGAGATGGGTGGAGAAAAGAAGAAATTGAATTCGGAATGGATTGGTTAAAAATCTGCTTCTAACCCGGGTACTTGTGCTGAGGATTCTTTACCGTTAGTAGGAGCATGACGTGCGAATCCATTAGGCAAAGAACTTGGGAGTCTAGTTGCGTACAAGTGAGAGAAGGAGTTTTTTGTTTTTACACCGCTAGTGGGAGGTTTTTGTTATCCTATAAGATTTGAATTTGCGAATTTTCTTTGATGTAGGTGGGTTACAAACTTTTGGTGCTGAAGCACAGAGCACTTTATTGTAAGGGCTTTTTCCTAATTGCTCATATTCTGAGGGAGTGGAGTGTGAGTCTCCAAGATGTGGGAAATTGCTAAAATTGAAATAATCAGAAGGTTGAGAAGAAGACTTTTTAGATGAGCGATTATTTCTTTTTGGACGAAGGACAGTTTTTGCCTCTAAAAATGTTAGGCAGTGATTGACAGCGTAACTACGGAAACCTTGCTGAAAAATGTATTCTGGACATTCCGCAGAGTTTGGGAGATGAGGTCCCTTGCAATGAAAATATTTCGTATTTTCATTTTCCAACGGACAAGTGTCGTTTTCTTCATGTACCGGGTTACCACATTTTCTGCGTCTTTTTTCCTTAGATTTGCAGTACTTACCAATGTGGCCGTATCTGCTGCAATTCCAGCACATTCTAACTGGAGGGGAGTAAGGTTCCACGTTAAGGGAAGCGTTGTAGATAGCGACCCGTGGGGGGAGAGATCTATCTTTAAAAGTTAAAAGCACGGAAAGTGAGGGGACATATTCCGTCTTTTTTGTCTCAGCATTAAATTTTTTTTTTAGACGACGAAAATCTAAAACAGCTGATTTAGTGTGATAATTACCAAGAATTACGAGGTCGTTAGACAGTTCTTTTTCAGTAATGTCCTGTGGGACATGTTTTTATTACACCTTGGAATGAGACAAAGTAAGACGAAATAGAGGCTTTTAAACCACTACTCTCAAGAGACTTGTCCTTTAAGATAATGTTCGCAGCGCAAGCCGACTTGGTAAATACTGCTAACCTACCCAGACCCGAACTTTTGACTTCAGTGATCACATTTTTGTACTTGGAATTTAGGATTTTAGCATACGAAATGCGATTTAGATCTTTAATTCCGGAATCTCTTTTTAAGCTTTCGATTATTATTTTGCATTCTCCTATTGTAGATTCATGGTACAATAAAGTTTTTGAAAATCCAGAAGTGGCATTCCCCCCGGTAAGAAGCTGAGGATTAAAAGGCATTGTTTGGCATTTAAGAAAACAGACGTTTGAATGCCTTAAAATGCCAATAAATCCCGCTTTTGTCCTAAATCCTTTTTGATGCCCTCATTTGGTTATAACTCAACTGGTTTCAATCCCTTTTAATCGCTGAAAATATTGAAAAACATTTGAATGCCATAATAGAAATAAAGTGTTGAATTGAGTTAATGCCTTTCAATACGATATGTGGGAATGAAAAGTTGAATGCCATTCAATGCCACAACGGAGATAAAGTGTTGACTTAGTTAATGCCATTAAATGCTGTTCGAGCATCCATTAGGTTTAATGCCGTTCAATCCCTGCGTCAGATTAAAAAGCACGCCATATGTTGCATTTCATACTTTGCAACGTGTCGTCATGGCATCGTCTCATTCTGTGTCGTTCGTTCTATTTTAACTAAATCGTGTTATTTAAAGTAATAAAATAAGTGATTTCGTCTTTAACGATAATATTTGACCTATGAATAATGAAAGCGTGAACACAAACATAATGTTTTAAGTCATTTTGTCATTTTTCTTACATGTAAAACAAGGGAAGAAAATAACATGTAATCGTAAATTTTGTTTTTACATTTCATCCCTATTATACTATAAAGTAAGTGAAGCTAAATTATTAACATATTTTAAAGGGAAACTTCAAAATATTTATAATGACAATAGTCACAGTGAAACATAACCTTAAAAATATTCCGCATTCCATTTCAATGCCTACTAATGCATTTGTAGTCATTGAAAGGCATTCAACCAAAAACGAGCTAATGCCAATGCTAATTAATGCGTTCGTAGGTATTTAAAGGCATTCACCCAAAAACGGGATTAAAAGGCATTGAACCGCTTCAATGCCGGCCTTCTTACCGGGCCGTTACCACTCAGGCTTGATGCCGTACCATTTTGCGTTTCGGAAAAATCATTTATAATCATATTGTCCTCCACTAATGAGTCGTCTGTCTTTACTTTTTTAGAAGACCCCGACTTTAATTTAGCGAGGGCGGCAGCTGCTTGAAAAGCATCAAATGTTTTTTAGCTAATTATCAAAGGTTTTTTTAGAATTTAAATCCGGATTCTGTGTCCTGCCATCTACGGTGGATATTACTCTACAAATGACTTGGGAATCCGCCCGAACTCGGGATGCAGGCGATATTCAACCTTTTACGTTTTGGGGTTAAAAAACTTTATTCATATAATGTCCTGCAATATTTGCTTTCACTATGGCACAGAGTATTCTGTTATGCGCGTAACGCGTAAACGAAAAGAAACGTATCTTTCCCGAGAGAGAAGTAACTTCGAACCACAATTGTACACAAAAACAGCCGAATCGGACTCGCGTCGCGTCACCTCCACATTCCCCGGTTGTAAATCCGTGTACAAGATCATCTACTGAACTTGTACATGATTCTGGATAAAATCATGCACAGGTGCATTGACTTGTCTTGTGCATGAACTTGTGGATGGTCAACACATGAATTTGGAACAACGAACGTGTACATTTTCATGCACGCACAATAAAATCTGATACAAGAACATGTGCATGAACGTGCAAATGTTCATGCACATAATTTTCCATACTTTAAATATTATTAACAAATGTTACTTGTTTTATGGTGGTCCTCTACCTTTTATAGCCATTTAAAACTACTGCGCAGCCTTCACTCCCATAGATAACTAATGCGCAACGTTTAAAGTTAAATAAATAATTATCCATTTTCGTGTACAGATTCATGTGCATGTTCGTGTGCATGTACATGCACATGAAATTATTTGCCTTTAGAAGCGTTCATGAACATGTGCATGTTCTTTTGCACGTTCGTTGTTCCAAATTCATGTGTTGACCATTCGCAAGTTCATGCACAAAGCAAGTCAATGCACCTGTGCAGTGTTTTATCCAGAATCATGTACAAGTTCAGTAGATGATCATATACACGGATTTACAACCGGTCGTCTTTCTTTTTTTCTATGGATCCGCATATGGGGCAAAATTCCTGAACTGTCCAGGTCAAAAAATGAAATTTATTCAAACTTTGCTAAAATGTTTCCATTGTTAGTGGAAGTGTGAATACCAAATATTTTCCAATTCCATGAAATAGTTTTTGAGTTACACAGTTTTAAAATTTTGAATTTTTTAAAAATGTAGTTTTTTAAATTAATTATATTTCTAAGTATATTGCATAAAAGTCAACATATATATAGTGATTTTTAAAGCTTTTTTTACAGGCTATTCGATGATAATAAATGTTTTTTTGTAAAATAAAAATTTGACCTTTAAATTCCAGGTCAAAGTGTTAATTTGATTGTATCTCGAAATCGGAGATTTGAAAAAAATTTTAACCTATCTCAATGGAAAGCTTGACTTTTTTCCTATAAGATATGTAAAAATTAGAGTGGAACTCTAAATACTTCTGTCAAAAATAGATCTCAAATACCCGCGCGAGTAACCACTGGTTACACTGGTTACATATCTTATAGGAAAAAAGTCAAGCTTTCCATTGAGATAGGTTAAAATTTTTTTTAAATCTCCGATTTCGAGATACAATCAAATTAACACTTTGACCTTGAATTTAAAGGTCAAATTTTTTTTTAAAAAAAAAAACATTTATTATCATCGAATAGCCTGTAAAAAAAGCTTTAAAAATCACTATATATATGTTAACTTTTATGCAATATACTTAGAAATATAATTAATTTAAAAAACTACATTTTTAAAAAATTCAAAATTTTCAAACTATGTAACTTAAAAACTATTTCATGGAATTGGAAAATATTTGGTATTCACACTTCCACTAACAATGGAAACATATTAGCAAAGTTTGAATAAATTTTATTTTTTGACCTGGACAGTTCAGGAATTTTGCCCCATATCTAGAGTTTAGAGAAAACTACTGCGCATGCGTAACTACCTAAGGGAGCCATTGCGCAGATGCAGAGTTGATAGAAAACTGTGCGAATATGGTTTATTTTTGTTTATTATCGATTTGCTTTTTATTAGGTTTCTTGAAATATATATTTCTGCAATTTTGAAATAATTGCTTTTTAAATTGTAAACTGTATATTGTAGTTATTTTTTTAGTTACACCTAGGTGCATAAATGCTTTACCCTAGACCTTTCTCTCTCTCCTGCTCACGTATTCTCATGCGCAGGGACAACTAATTCTGGGTAAAGCATTTATGCACCTAGGTGTACATTGATTTGCATACATTTAACTTAATATAAGTAGCTGTATTTTGTTTGTTTACAAAATAGGGATTACCCAATATTCATTTGTTGGTGATATTGGCAACTAATTCTAAAATATTTACACCAGAAGTTGTTGATCGTTACATTTCAGCTGAGATACCTGACAAGACTGTAAATCCCACATTGCATGAAATTATAATGGCAAATAATATTTATGGCCCTTTTGGAGATTGCTGTTTAGTTGATGAAAAATATTCTAAAAATTTTCCTGAAATTTTACAAGAAGAAACTACCGTAGAAGACAATTGTTATGTCGCATATCGTCAAAGAGATGCAGGTAAAACTTATATGAAGTTAAATGGTTTTGTTGTTGAGAATCGTTTTGTTGTACCTTATTTTCCTAAATTGTCAAAAAATTTGATTGTCAAAATAATGTTGAAGTAGTATCGAGTATTAAGTCGGTGAAATATTTATATAAACATATATTTAAAGGGGTCATGATGCTGCATCAATTATCATATTACAAATAGTAATGGAGAATCTACTATTAATCATAATGAAAATCATCATTATGAAGAAAATAGATATGTAGGCCAGTTGAAGCTGCATGGAGAGTTTTAAGTAAACATTTATCCAAAAAAAATCGCGCACGGAGCGAAATACCGTAAACAAAATATTTTGAAATATTTTATAAAATTACTTTTATTGAATCGCATGTATTACCTTCAAAACCTAATTGACTGAACTTATAATTAACCGAACTTGCATTTATTAGAACTTTCAAATCACCAAACTTGCATTTGCCATATATTACATCGATCTATCTTCAATCAATTTGTTCTTGTTTTCTAACGATTTTCGTGACAAAATATAATATAAAATTCAGAACAATAGTAATATAATTATTACAACCCTATTCCCATTATATTATACTCTATAAGCTGCTCTTCATTTATTCATATGTTAAAACAACACCATGACATGGCGCGCGTAGCGCGCAGTTTTTGTTCTCGTGTAATAAATAAACGTTTTCAAAAAAATTCATTATTAAATTCTAATATCTTATTATCAGTTTTACACAAAAAACAAATCTTCATTTTTTATAAATTTGAGTTAAAATCCATATATCACGTGATAAGTTTTATGCCAATTTTAGACCCCCCACCCCCCTAGGTGAGTAACCGTGATGTTCTCTGCGACCCCCCACCCCCCCTCGATTATCACGTGACTTTGAATAACTATAAAAATTACTTAACATACTGAAGGCATTTAAACTATAAGTTCACAGACTGTTTATTGCAAATTCCTCATTCATTTAAAGTAGAAGTCAGTTTTATATTCTTTATTTTTTCATATATGGGACATTCTTTCTCAATTCGGCAACCCCTCTGTGCATTTTAATTTCGAAGATAGAAGACTTCATTATAGCTTCAAATTTTCGCCAAAACATCAACTTTTTGATGTCGTATGGTGTTTTTTATTTCCACCTAAGGGTTGAAAATGATCATGCATAAAGTCCAAAAAAAACCCACAGAAAGTATAAAAATTCTGCGGAAAATAAACGAAAAAATAAAATTCATAGTCTAAATAACTAAGAGATTTAAATAAAATACTTAATCGCATTCAATTAAATAATCGAACCTTACCAAGCATTATAATAAGGAACAACCCTTCATAACACAGCAACAACCTTCATTCTCAACCTTCTGATTATTTCAATTTTAGCAATTTCCCACATCTTGGAGACTCACACTTCACTCCCTCAGAATATGAGCAATTAGGAAAAAGCCCTTACAATAAAGTGCTCTGTGCTTCAGCACCAAAAGTTTGTAACCCACCTACATCAAAGAAAATTCGCAAATTCAAATCTTATAGGATAACAAAAACCTCCCACTAGCGGTGTAAAAACAAAAAACTCCTTCTCTCACTTGTACGCAACTAGACTCCCAAGTTCTTTGCCTAATGGATTCGCACGTCATGCTCCTACTAACGGTAAAGAATCCTCAGCACAAGTACGCGGGTTAGAAGCAGATTTTTAACCAATCCATTCCGAATTCAATTTCTTCTTTTCTCCACCCATCTCCTTTCAGCCACCAAACTCAGATAATCATAATGCTACTTAGAAACCCTCTCAATTTCCATTGACACTTCAATAGGACCGTTACTAATAGTTTCAGTTTACAGAGTTCCGACTAATTATAGAAGAGTACCTGAAATCACATGGAAAAATCTATTGAATTCGGCTGTTACAGTAAATTCTTTTGGAATTTTTATTAGAGGAGACTTTAATTCTCATCACTACCTATGGGGTAGTCCTAAATCATGTCAAAATGGCGATAATTTATATGCAGCTGTTAATGATTTGGATTTAATTTGTTTAAATACTGGTATGGTAACATATGTCAACAAACCAGATGAATCTCCGTCAGTCTTGGACCTTTCCTATGTTAGTTCTCAAGTCTTAACTCGATGTGCACAGAATGTTTGGAATGACCCCAGAGGAAGTGATCACTACCCGGTTGTCACAAATTTGGGCATTCAAATTCCTGTTTTTAAATTTAACAACCACAAATATAGCATCAAAAAAATTAATTGGCCATTATTTTCTTCAACCTTAAAGAATTCTCTGTCCGTCAGGGAGAACGAAATTTCTTCGACTTTAAACCCTATATGGGGTCCTCCATAAATCACGTGATAAGTTTTATGCCAAGTTTAGACCCCCCCCACCCCCCTAAGTGAGTAACCGTGATGTTCTCTGCGACCCCCCACCCCCCCTCGATTATCACGTGACTTTGAATAACTATAAAAATTACTTAACATACTGAAGGCATTTAAACAATAAGTTCACAGACTGTTTATTGCAAATTCCTCATTCATTTAAAGTAGAAGTCAGTTTTATATTCTTTATTTTTTCATATATGGGACATTCTTTCTCAATTCGGCAACCCCTCTGTGCATTTTAATTTCCAAGATAGAAGATTTTATTATAGCTTAAAATTTTCGCCAAAACATCAACTTTTTGATGTCGTATGGTGTTTTTTATTTCCACCGAAGGGTTGAAAATGATCATGCATAAAGTCCAAAAAAAAACCCACAGAAAGTATAAAAATTCTGCGGAAAATAAACGAAAAAATAAAATTTATAGTCTAAATAACTAGGAGATTTAAATAAAATTCTTAATCGCATTCAATTAAATAATCGAACCTTACCAAGCATTATAATAAGGAACAACCTTTCATAACACAGCAACACGACAAAAATAAAGTTTTATGGCCTGGGTATGGGACCCATATTTTCCTATGTATTTTGATGCGCTGAATCCGAATCAGCCATCTGAATTGGTCCAGCGGGTCTGATTTTGGACCTAACCTCAAAATTAATAAAATGACACTTTTTGTTCTTCAGAATTTGAACCAGATGTATCTTTAATACATGACTAGGGCCCATAAAAAGCTTGATTTATGACCTTTAAAACGCTTTATTAAAAATTGTTCTACGATGATTTTTTACGAAGATATGATGTTTTACTTGACATATGATCTTTTAAAATGTGAAAAATGCGTGAATATAGTAACTTATAAAAAAAAATTATTTTATGTAAAACATTAAATCTTCGTTAAAAATCATCGTAGAAGAATCTTTAAAGAACGTTTTAAAGGTCATAAATCAAGCTTTCTATTGGCTTTAGTCATGTATTAAAGTTAAATCTGGTTCAGATTCTAAAGAGCAAAAAGTGTCATTTTATTAATTTTGAGGTTAGGTCCAAAATCAGACCCGCTGGACCAATTCTGATGGCGGATTCGGTTTCAGCGCATCAAAATACATTGGAAAATATGGGTCTCGTACCCAGGCCAGGGAACTTTTTTTTGTGTGTGGCTGTGTAGTCGTCCCCTAAACACGAATTAAAAAAATTACAAATATTCTTAAACAAGTAAACAAAAAACAATCTTTAGAGAATTCACAAACTTTGAAATTCAATAAGAATAAAAACCTATAAAATTTATCTCTATTAGCATCGAAAACCACCCTTTAAAATCATCCCTTAATTACTTAAGACCTTGCTTTGAATGTATTCTTATCTACCTTATCCCCTTCAGCATCGAAAAACACACTTGAAAATCATCCCTTAATCTGAAATAAAGAAATTGCCCAAAAAAAAAACGGCTCAAAATTTATTCTTTTTTATCTTACATAGGAATACATTCTGAGCAATTTTTAAAGCCGGAGAATACTCTCAAAATTGTTTTAGTTTATATGTTTAATAAAAAATTGTCAATTTTTTGGATTAAAGATTAAGAGAAGATGTTTAAGGGTGGTTTTCGATGCTGAAGGGGCAAGTTTCATAGAAATCTTATTCTTAGTAATATTTAATGTTTGTGAATTCTCTAAAGAATGTTTTTGTCTACTTGTTTAAGAATATTTATTAATTTTTGAAAATTCATGTTTAGGGGATGATTTTGAGGGAATTGTTCTTTATTATAATGCTTTTTCAGGTTTTTTTTTTAATGCCATATTTTGCAGCCCTTAGCTGAAAATAAAAAACACTATACGACATAAAAAAGTTGATATATTGACGAAAATTTTAAACTATAGTAACGCTTTTTATCTTGAAAATTAAAATATTATTAGATTTTATTAACTAATTTTACTAATTAATTAAAATGCGCAGGGGGTTGGTCGAATCAAAAAAGAATGCCCAATATTATACGGAAAAACTTTCTTACTTATAGAAGATTATTTCGATACAAAAAAATAAAAAAATCTATAACGTCTTTCTTTGAGAAAAAACACTTTTTAAATTTATTATTAACTTTTGAGGTATTTTCTCTTCATATCAATTATTTTTTATTGCACATATCGAAAGTTTGAGAAATTTTCAATAAACTTCGATATTAGCATACTATTACTCATTTTTTTGTTATTAACGGAGAAAAACGAGTTCAATAATTTATAACTTTCGTAATTTTTATTAAACCACGAACTACAAAAAAACACGTATATTTATGCTGCAATAAAGATTTTAAAAAAATTATTCCAAGCAAATCAAATTTTTGAATGAAGATAATCCGAATAATTCCCGGAAATGTAGAACTAAGAAAGTCTCTGTTTTTAATAAAAATTTGCAGTTAAAATATCACGTGACCAGATGGGAAACCCCCTACCCCCCAGGTGATAAACCGTGATAATTTTTATGACCCCCTATTGCCCTTGTTGGCTCACGTGATTTATGGACGACCCCTAAGTGCTTATGCAAATATATTAATGGCCAAATTTTTATAGGCAACCTGGTCGTCATATGTTATTCTATGATCTTCTATTTTAAACACATTTTATTAAAAAATCAGATAGGGGTAGATATCTTGCAGTGAGATCTTAGACTAAGCTAATTTTTTGTTTTTTTAATTAAATCTTACCTCAGGTATTTTTTATTAAAGTTTAATGATTTAATGCTCTTTTTCCAACTTGTAGCTCTAACGAGCAAATTGTCAACTAAAAATCCGTTTATTTTTAAATTTTCTTCTTTTTCTAAATCAAATATCGCTCTTGGAAGGCGATTATAAAATGTGAACCCTCTTGTAAAAATTAAATTAGTTTTAGCACTATTCAGTATACGATTTTTACACTAGTCCTGAAGCTACTTTTTAAAACGTATTTAAAATTTTCTACTTTAAAGATATTTTACGAATGTTTGTTGTTTTATTTGTTCGCAAACTGAAGTTAGCTTTTATATTCTCGATTTATACACTAAGAGAAATCTGAGTAAATTATTGTATGAAACATAACCTCGATTAATCATATGAAAGTAGTCGTGACAATTAAGGCTTGAATCCAAAAAAAATTTCGAAGAACTCCAACTTTTAATAACACTTAGTTCTGCTAATAAAATTTGCTCGAACGCCAACTAGATTTCAGACGGAGTTTATACAACACAAGTGTGCACACGCAGGTAAGCTTGTGTTGTATAAACTCCGCCTGAAAAGTAGTTGGCATTCGAGCAATTTTTATAAGCAGAACTGAGTGCTATAAAAAGTTTTATTAATTGCAAATTTTATTTGTATTCAAGCTTAAATTGTCACGACTACTTCCATATGATTAATTGAGGTTATGTTTCATACAATAATTGCCTCAGATTTCTCTCAGTGTAGTTTTGTACAAATTTAAAATATTTAATTTGAAATTTTTTAAATAAAACATTTTTCAGAAGTAATTTTTTTATATTTAAATTCTTTACCACTTCAAAAGTAAAATGTTATTTACAAGTTTACGAATTATTTTTTACGTTTTGATACTATTTTACTGAAAAATACTACGACAGTTTACAAATACTTACTGAAGAAAGGATATGTTGGCGGTATTTTAATAGAAATAATAGTATATTATGCATCAAGGGAGGGAAGACCGTGTTTTTTTGTCAAGCACAAATGTTCGGAGAACATTGTGCGAGACAAAAAATCGGCCTCCCGAGGTGCATATGCTATTTTCTATCACAGATGTACAAAAATCTCGTGTTTCGTACGCGTTAGCGGGTCAGCACTCGCAGTTTTCAGGTTAGTGACGTTAGATATAAAAAAGTTTTTTTACCTCCAACGTTCACTGACCTAAAAACTGTGAGTTCTGCCCCGCTTAAGGCGAACGAAAACACGAGGTTTTCGTGCATGTGTGGTAGAAAATTTAATTTTGAAGTAGAAAAAAAATTTAAATAGAAAAAATTGCTTCTAAAAATGTTTTACATTCATGAGATTTTAAATTAAAAATTTTAAATTTGTTTAAAAATAGAAATCGAATTAAAAATCCTAACTATAGTTTGAGAACAAGTGCAAGAATTAATCTTCGTAAAAAATATTATTTAATTTAAAAATTTTAAATACGTTCATTTTAAAAGGTAGCTTTAGTATACCTCATGACGTGGTAAAATTTCACACACAATAAATTATTAAATCGCTATTAAGTCACGCTAAGGTGCCACTCACGAGCATCGAAAAGCGAGCAAACCAAAACCGAGCGAATTTTTACTAATAAAACTACCGTATATTAATTCTTAATTTTGTTTACACTCTGTCAAATACCGAGATATCGTCTGTCTACTGCTTCCCACTTTCACCACGAAATCTGGACATCAGGACACTCAGATCACAAACTCCGTATTTAATCTTAACCCGAATCCTCGTTCTCTCCGCCAACTGTAGTTGTCGCCACCGGCCGAACGATCAATGTGTTGATTATGAATCCACGAGTCCAATTTGAAAGCCCGCGTTGCTGTGCAGCTCGCTCCGCGCGCTACACATGACACCACTCTGCAGAAAATCAATAAACTAACGCTGGATCTCAAGATTGTTTGAATCTACCGCCACGGGAACCCAACCTCAACTGATTTCGAGCAAACGAAATCAGATTTCAAATATTTTAAGAAATCCGCCAAGTTTCTTAAATTAATCGGAATTTTAGCAATCCGATAATTGTATAAATGATGTACATTTGTTAGAGTCTGTTGAGAAGACTTCTAATACCAATTTTGGACAGTTGATCCAAAACCCTGATGCTACGGCCCTGCCGAAAGGTAGATTTGTTTCCTGATTTCGGACGTGGATTTTCCTAGCAAAAATCCTCAACTCTGTGAGAATCCGGTCTGAGTGAGGACGATCCAGGAGAGAAAAGTTTAGGAGCAACATCGGCAACCTTCCCGAATCCAGAATAAAGAAAAGTGCCCACACCCTTTGACGGTTCAGCCCTGACAGGAGTCGTTCCAATTGACTCCAGTGGTTCAAATTAATAAAGGACGGAAAGCGGAAGGGGAGAGAGGAAGGGAGAGAGAGAATAGCGTAGCACATGTTGAAGACGGAAATAAAAATTCTTCACTCTCAATTCGTAGACAACTAGAGTAAGACGTTCACTGGTGGGAGCAGCTAAATAAATTGAAACAAAGATTGTAAAATTTGCCGAAGTGGTGTGTACATATATTGATAAAATCGAACAATACTAGATAATGATTATATTTCTACGAAATTTGAGTAAGTAGACCATTTTTAACCGACAATTATTGACGTTTTCGGGAGCGATAAATTCTTGTAATAATAGCGTTATCTGATTAAGTTTAAAGTTTGCTTCCCCCCTCAGTGTAACCACGTCCCGTAATATTCTGATCAGAACTTATAGATAATGTCAAATCTGAGTAAAATAGTAAATTGATCGAGCTTATAGAATTTCAATTGTAAAAATTAGTCGAGTTCTGAGTAAAGTCTGCGGAATACTATTGAGTTGAGAGTCGATTGACAAGTGAGTTGACAAGTGAGTTGACAAGTGACCAATTAGTCACTCAAATCAAATCGTCTCTTTTTATCTCCCCCAGTAAATAGCTCTATTAAATGAATTAATAGTTTTCACTAACAGCTAGTAGAAATGATTACTAATTTATTTAAGGAGCAAATCGTTTTTGTAAAATTATTCTAAATGCAATAAATTGAAATTTATAGCAAAGGATAAATCACATTATAAAATCTTCCATTGGCATTGAGAACAGTGCCGATAATTTTTTTTTAAATGACAATTTAGTATTTAATATAGGCTAATTTAAAAAAAAACCTTTGTTTATTTAAGACACACATTTTGTATGCCGTTTAAAAATTATTTTACGCATTATTGATGGAATACAATTTTTATTCCTCCTGATAAAACACACAGAAACGCATTTGGTAAATTACCTAATAAGGTTAAAAATTTAAAATATCTATTGACAACGAATCAAGCAGTAATTGGTTCCTTCCCTTTTACATCAAATACAGAACTAATACAAACAAACAAAAACAGAACCAGCTCATCCACAAGGTACTATAAAATTAAAAATCGGGCTAATACGAGTTACACCCGTACCAAAATCTAGGGTTTCGTACATGTACCAAACAAAGATATATACCTTATTAACAAACAGAGAGCTCCAATTTGGTACACATGTGTATTTTCACGTATAGATTACAAGAAAATTATAGCGAACATTATCTGGATTGATAATCAATACGTTGTCAAAGAAAACTGCTAATTTTTTAAAAAAAAGTTTTTTCCCCTTAACTTTGACATTATTTGATCTAGAGGGCTAAAATTTGGTACATTTGTATATTTTTACGTACAGATTTTAAAAAAAAATTAAAACATACAGACTATGAAAAAACTTCTACCTTGAAGTACATTAAACATTTGCTTAAGGGCACAGGCTTATATTTCATATAAATAACAAAACAATCAAGAAATTTTTTTTAGAGGGGTAAAGAATAAATAAAAACATTTTTTTTGTAGAATTTTTCAATTATTTTGAAAAAGAAGTGATACCGATTTTTAATCGCGTTTTATATCGTTTTTATAAACTCTGAGCATACAAGTAAAAAAATTATTGCTTTGAGAGGTACTGTAGGACAATTAGGGTGAGCTCTAGCATAGGGGTCTAACCCTCTTTTTGGTCATTTTTTGAATTTTTTTTTGTGACCTCGTAATATTTAATTTCAATTCTAAACTTAATTTTTAATATTCTGCGTGCAAAAATGCACCAGTATACCAAATTTTAGCCCTCTAGCTCAAATAATGGCAAAGTTAGAGGGAAGAAACTTTATTTCAAAAATTTGCAGTTTCTCCTTGACAACGCTATAGCCATCAATCCAGATCATGTTCTCCATATTTTTCGTGTAATCTACACGTGAAAATACTTATGTGTAATAAATTTTAGACCTCTAGGTTAAATAGTTTATAAATTAAGGGTGGGGGAATTGTCCCTTTTCAATGCATTTTTGCCAAAAAAAGTTATTATTTCCTTGACAACGCTATGAACCTTGAATCATGTTCTCTATATTTTTCGTGCAATCTACACGTGAAATACATATGTGTACCAAATTTCAGCCCTCTAGGTCAAATAGTTTATAAGTTAAGGGGGGGGGGGATTGGTTTTTGGCTACAGACGCACGAGTCTCGCTAAAAGGGTTCCGCTAAACACCAAAGGTGTATGGAACCCTAAAAATTGTTTAAAAAAACTTTTATAATAATTGTTAAAAAAAAATTCATTTGACTTTGAAATTTTTAACATGTTAAGACTATAATAAAAACTTACTCCTAGCCGTACTTAAGAGAAATCTATAGAAATGTTTATTTAAAACAAAAAAGAGACGTGCGAATTAAGATTTTTAGACCACAAATCGAAACGAATTTAATATATATTTAAAATTTATCAAATCTAATCAAATCAAATCAAATCCAATTCGAATTTGAATCGAATCAACTCTTGATAATTCGATTTAAATTTGAACTATTTGCATGTTTCTGACATAAAATTAATGTTTTTTCTCACAATTTATTTACTATAATTTATTATATTATAATAATAAAGTGCTTCCACTCTTTCGGTCTGCACCACTAGGTTTCGCTGTGTAATACGTTACATTTTATTATCAAGGTTTTCCAGGAGTAATTTTTGAAGCTGCTTACGAATCTAAAGTCAAAATGACGATTTGACTTAATGAAAATTGACAAACCACCTGTTTTTGTGTGATTTTTAACTCAATGTGTCTGTTCGCACTGCTTATCTATGTGGTTTCATGTCGGATTTGGGTGTATAATACAAGAATATATTTGGTTCTCAAAGTTTCCTTACAGTATTTTTGTCGCTGATCACGAATCTAAAGTTAATTTGACGAGTGGACTTGATGGAAACTGACAAACCACCTGTTATAGGATGATTATTAAATTCATTTTGTCTGTCTGCACTGTTTATCTGTGTGGTTTTATGCCGCATCTAATGTCTTTTTTGTGAATGTAAAATGGTTTTAAGAGTATTTTTTATTGCTAAACATAAACTTTCAATGAAATTGATGGTTTGACAAAATGTAAATTGCTCAACTTAAAATCTATAAGAACCCTTCTGTATTTCGTAGAATTTTGCAACTCTCTAATTTATATTAATAATAAATAATATAAATATTATATGTGGAAAGGGTGGAAGAAGAATTAAGAGAAAGAGAAAAGATTGGTGTGGGAAAGAATGGAAGAGATTAAAAAGACGCAAAAAACAGATGAGGAAATATTTAGAAAATAGATAGGAGAATTGAAATAGAAGGTGGGGAAGGTAGAAAGAATCTGGAAGGGCAGAAGGATAGAGTAGGCACGACAGGAAGGGAAAGGATGGACGTAAGAATGAAGGAGATAAGGAGAAGATTGGAGAAATTGGAGAAAGAAACAAGAAAAGGTAAAGTAGTGATTAGAGACTTAAAAAACGATAAAAAAGAGGGAAAGGAGAAAGTATGTGAGCTGTTGAGGGAAATCGACGCAAAGTTGGAACTAAAAAGATAAAAGGAGTAGGAGGATAGGTGATAGGTTAACCAAGAGTTTGGCTTATTGCATTAGGGTGAATGAAGAAAGATTGGTAGTTCAGAGAAGTGCAGCGGAGGCAGTATAGGAGACAAGAGAGCAGGGTTTTGGGGCAAAAGGGAGAAAATGGAAAGGCACAAGGTACTCTTAAGTGATTACGTGAGACATACATGGAAGGAAAGGAGTGGTAAAATGTGAGGAAAAAGTTGTGTAAGGGATTTAGATGGAGATTGCAATAGGCAAAGAGGTATCATACAGAAGGAAGGAGTGCAGGGTGAATGATATCGAGTTTTAGGTCAGACATGAGAGGAAATAAGGAGCAGGAGAGTAAAGATAGTGAAGGAGTTAATGCCTAGACGGGACAATTGAGTGGCGGAGAAAGAAATGATGAAAAGGAAAAGTTCGTAAGAGTTTCCGAACAGAAAGACGTGGGTAAGGAAGGTAGGAAGATAGTGGAATTACTAAGGAAAGAGGTTGGATGATTTGTAAAGGAAGTATGGAATTAGACAAAGGAAGGAGAATTTACCTTTGTAGGTAAAGGACAAACAGTGATTAATTATGTGGTAGCGGAAGAAAAACGAGATCTTTATTTAAAAGTATAAGTAAGAAATTAAACAGACTCAGGACATTTTCTATTAATAGTAAAGTTAAAGGAAAGAAGAGGAAATTACAGGGGAAGAAAGGAGTGAAGAGGAAAAGGTAGGATCATGAAGATGGGGAAATGTGACGAAGCTAGGTTAAAGGAATTCCAAAGTAGAATAAAGGGGAGGGAGAAGGAGCTGTAGAGGGACGAAAACGGAGACGTAAACTACAGGGTAAATAAATTGAGAGCAATAATTAAAAGAAGTTAGGGTGGAAAAAGGAGAGGAAGAGTGGGAATGATTGGGGGGATAGAGAGTGGGAAGAAAGTAGAGAAGGATCGAAAGAATGCATAAAAGAATGGAGAAAAGGTAGATTGGGAAAGAAGGAGTACAACAGAAGGCATAAGGAGCACGGGAAGTTGAAAAGAAGAAAAAGGGAGGAAGGAGAAAAAGATTTCTTAGAGAGATAAAGAGGGCTATAAAAGCAGCAGGATAAAGGAATTTAAAGAGAAAGTAGAACAAGGAAAACGTATTGGATTAGCGCAATTATGCTGGTATTTGTCTAAGAAGAATAAGAGAAAGAGGAAGAAGGGGTTAGTAAAGTAGGAAAAGGACAGGATGGAGTTGCCAGAGGTGGGGAGGGGAAATGGAGGAAGAGGAGAAGGAGTAAGGGAGAATTGGAGTAGGAAGGAAAGACAGGAGCAATGGGAGAGGATAATGAAGTCTAAGTACAATAGATGGTACAAAATAGTGAAAGGGGAGGAAAGCAGAGTATTTGGAATGGATGAAAAAACGCATTAGATGGAGTAGCGCAATTATGCTGGTATTTGTCTAAGAAGAATAAGAGGAAGGGGAAGAAGGGGTTAGTAAAGTAGGAAAAGGACAGGATGAAGTCGCCAGAGGTGGGGAGGGGAAATGGAGGATGAGGAGAAGGAGTAAGGGAGAATTGGAGTAGAAAGGAAAGACAGGAGCAATGGGAGAGGATAATGAAGTCTAAGTAAAATAGATGGTACAAAATAGTGAAAGGGGAGGAAAGCAGAGTATTTGGAATGGATGAAAAAACGCAGTAGATGGAGTAGGATATGCAGGTTCAAGATGCGTGAAGTTATGAGAAAATGTAGATATTGGATGGATGAGAAAGGGAGAAATAGTAGAATGTGCATATATAAATGTGTGGATTGGGAACATGTATTGGACAGACTAGACGTGTAGGGAGGACGGGTGCAGGAAAAAGAGTAGATGAGAAAGTGAGAAGATTAAGTAATGAAAAACAAGAAAGGCTAATAGAAGAGGGAAGGCGAAGTTAAGACGTAAATAAGGGAGTTGAAAGAGAAAAAAGGAACGTAAAACGGAAGCCCACGCATTGGCGGTTGAAGAAAGGTTGTCCAACTTGGGGCCCTCTCCCCTATATAAACTATATAAATATAGTATGATATAATTATAAAATATCCAATAATTTCAACCAGCTTCGTTCTATAATCTAAAAGAAGCCACCGGTACTTCGTATAATTTTACAATCCACTAATTTATATTACTAATATATAATATTAGTAGGGGAGTGGGTCCCAAGATGGACATTTCGTATAAAATTTTTGTTTAAGGTGACAGCGCTTTATGCTTTCTGTCATTTTTGTTGTTTGTATAGACGAAGATTTTGATGGACATTTGAAGAAAAAAAACCAGTTTGTTTTTCTTCTTCACATACCACTTAATTTTGTGTCTAAAAAAAGTTTTGTAACAGTTTTCTCTCAAGTTGGTAAAGTTATTTGAATTTGTGATTTAGAGGGAGTACTTAACGTTATAATATTCTTTATTTATCGTATAATAATATCCTAAAATGATTTTACTAATTTAGTGTTCGTATATATATTTTTACTGGTGATTAAAAAATGGTGTCATGTACCCTAAGATGGACAGGCCTCAAATGTCAATGTTTATATTTGCATATGTTTGATTTTACATTTTTTTCAATAATTGTTTGAGCCAACCCAAATAGCACTGAATATTCCATCCATATTCCTGGAATATTCCATTGGAACATTGGGAATATTCCAAAGGAATATTCCATTCATATTCCGGGAATGTAAAAATGTCCGACTATTAGAACATTCCTTTTTTACATTACTGGAATATTCCAGCGGAATATTAAAAAATAATTCTAATGAAATGTGTGATAAATATTCTCATTGAATATGCCGAGAATATTTCTACGGAATATACCTGAAATATTCATACGGAATATACCCAGTGGAATATATCAAGAATATTGCAGGAATATTCCATTGGAATAAAAAACAGAGAAGAAAAAAAATATTTTTATTTACTAGGAATATTTTTGTGGAATATATAAGGAATATTGCAGGAATATTCCATTGGAATTTTCATAAACTTTTAAAAGCAATGAAAAAAAATATTTTTAATATTTCTAAATTTATTAATTCTTATTAGAATTATTTATTATTCTATTTGTACTCTTTATAACAAATTAAAAATTCTAAACGCGACCGGAGGATTCGAACCCTAAACCTAAAACCTATCTAACGATTTAACGCTCGCAGCTATTTTATCGGTATGAAAATTCTACAATAAAGCTGGATAAACTTCAACTATTTTAGATATGTGTTAAAAGTATATCTACTCGGTTTTGTTTCTTATTTTCATACCAATACAATAGCTGCGAGCGTTAAATCGTTAGATAGGTTTTAGGTTTAGGGTTCGAATCCTCCGGTCGCGTTTAGAATTTTTAATTTGTTATAAAGAGTACAAATAGAATAATAAATAATTCTAATAAGAATTAATAAATTTAGAAATATTTAAAATATTTTTTTTCATTGCTTTTAAAAGTTTATGAAAATTCCAATGGAATATTCCTGCAATATTCCTGATATATTCCACAAAAATATTCCTAGTAATTAAAAATATTTTTTTTTCTTCTCTGTTTTTTATTCCAATGGAATATTCCTGCAATATTCTTGATATATTCCACTAGGTATATTCCGTAGGAATATTTCAGGTATATTCCATAGAAATATTATCAGCATATTCAATGAGAATATTTATCACACGTTTTATTAGAATTATTTTTTAATATTCCGCGGGAATATTCCCAATGTTCCAATGGAATATTCCAGAAATATGGATGGAATATTCAGTGCTATTTGGGAATTAATAAAAATTTTTTATTTTCCACCATAAAATGTAATGTTATAGTTAGAGAATTTGATATATTGATATTTTTCAATATTTTATTGATTTTTACTGTTAAGCTACTAAATTGAAGTTTTTAGAAATGTCATTTCTTCATAAATTCCGTCAAATGATTAAAAATTAGGTTAAAAATTGTTACACGATGTTAATTTTTTATTTACTACAATTTTTAGAGACTTTTAAGAAGGTGTTCATCTTGGGGCCACTTTTTTTTAGACCGAAAATTTTAACTTACACGTTTATTGTTGGTAAAATCATTGATTCTTCCTTTTTTTGATTACTGTTGCATTGTTTATGATGATATAAGTGGGGATCTAAATGAGAGGTTGGAAAGGGCACTGAATGCTTGTATTCGTTTTATTTACGATTTGTCTAAGTTTGAGCATATTACCCAGTATAGAACTAAATCTGGATTATTAAATGTTGCAACCAGAAGGCAATTCTTTATGGGAAATCTGCTTTACTCGATTTTTAATAATAAAGTTCCTGTTTACCTTTATAATTATTTTGAATTTACAAATTCTAATGATTTAATTAGTACTAGGCTTCGAGAAAGAAAATCTAAACTAAAAATACCTTCGCATCGAACTTGTAAGATACAAGGTTCTTTCATTGTCAGGGGTGCAAGACTATGGAACAAAATAACTACGATTAGAGATGTATCAAAGCAACTATACTTTAAAAAATTATTTTTTGATTTTCTATTTAGGGAAAATAATGGAATATTTGACATTACATACTGGTAATATTTGTTTTATGCTATATTTTGTTATATTCAATTTGAATTTTATTCTCTTATTTTTGTTATTTCTTTTTTCTAGATATATTGTATATATATTATAAATATCTGTATATTTTATCATACATTAGAATCAATTTGAAACTATTATTGTGTAAATATAGAAACACGATGGGAAATGTAACTGCTGATAGTGATTTGAGATCATACTCAGGTATATAAGTTGAAAGTATAAATAACTAACACATGTAATTACCATTGAGTTAATTTCTGCTCAGTATTATTATTATTATTTATTGTAAACATTTGTTATAGTAACTTAATAATAATTGAAGTTTATTATTGTATACTGTTCCTTAGAGGGCAAATTTACCCTAGGGACTTTGAACTTTTTTAAATAAATAAATAAGTAAATAAATATTAGAAAAAATGCTTTAAAAAATGTTTATGTTCAAAATAAAATTTTATCTCTGTGCCCATAAGTTGCCTTATAAATTGTACTTTCATCCGGTATAAAACATTTTAATATATTTTATTTGGTTTGGATTCTACAGCAATTAATCGAAAAGGTGTCCAACTTGGGGCTCACGCCCTTATTACTTTTATACTAAATATATTTATTTTATTTTATTTATTCAATACACGGGTTTTCAAAAATATACCCTTTCTAAACATAAAATAGGAATTAAAAATATGATGAAGAAAAAAAAAGAAAATTATATTTATACAAATATAGTTTGAACGATACAGTCAATAACAGTTTCTTACATAAATTGACAAACCTATGTATATGTTAAGATAAGTTAGTGGATTGTTAAATCGTAAGAAGTGCAGGGAGATTTTTTTTAGCTTTTAAGTCAAAGCGGGTTTAAATTATTGGATTATAATAATTATTATAAACCAGCGATGTGTACGTAAATAATCTGATTCACTATATATGTGTCAACTATAGTGAATCAGACTGTTTACGTACGCATCCTTGTTATAAACGTATTTAATCACTGTTAAAAATTTCTACTAGAATTTCAGTTTCTTCTGGTCACCTGTTTTTTGTAACAGAAATTTCTGTCACGCGTATTAGAATTTATTTTATGTTACTGACACATAGGAAATTCTGTTACAAATGTAACATAAAAGTATAGTGAATTTTTAACAGTGATATAATATTATAAAATAATAATTACAAATATTATATAATATATATATATAAATATATTATTGTATATTAATAATATATAATATTATGATATAAATATATTATATTATAATCCAATAATTTCAGGTCTTCCTTATATCATCTATAATTGTAAATATGTATTAGTTTATATACTTTGTTTTATGTTGAAACATACGTATTATGTTTTTGTGTAATCTTTTTATTCTATTGTAGAATAAATTATATAAAATGCAATGTTTAACGCGCATATTTGCGCGTGAATATTTTGTTATTTATTTGTTATCGAGGAGAAAAGTAACAGAGGTGGAAAGTAACAACACTTATAACTTCTAAACCTATCAGCGGACAGGCATGGTCCTAAAGTAATTTTTAGTCAGTTTTACCCCCTCTACCTCCCCAAATTATGTAAGGGGTCCACCTGAAGCTGTATAACTAATATTGACATTTTGTGCGAAAATTACGGTAATTATTTAGAATCGCGGCTTTTGCGAATTTTTAAGTTTTTTGATCGAGACCAAGCCTAAGTGGTGTATTTTAGCACCAAAGTAAATAATCCGGTGGGGGAGGTTGAAAAAGTTTACCTGCTTTTTTTTATTTTTACAAAAAACTTCAATTTTTTAACTGCACTAAGACAGGCAGTTACGCATCCTTTTAAAAGTGATCACTTACGTAAGGGTGAAGACCCATACGAAGGAGTAGATTATCAGAGGAATAGAATAGACCAATCAGAAAAAACTTTCCATTGTGACCAATTATCTGATTGGTCTATTGTAATCCACTGATACCCTACTCCGTCGTATGGAACTTCACCCTAAGGCCAGAGTTGTGTAGTGACGGAGCATTGGCGGCAACTGACCGATGACCGTCATAGAACCGAAATAAATATAACAATAATTATTATCAAAAAATACAGTGTTCCTATCGACCAGCTTGAAAAAAAGAGAGAGTGAGGGGGACAAGCTAGGAGGCCACTAATACGTGCAGTCGGCGTATTTTATATCAGTCTGTTTAGTAGCACCCCAACCCCCTCCTAGCTTGCCCTACTGAAAAATCCTATATAGGATCCTACATAGGATCCTATATAGAATCCATATGGATTCCTATGAGAATCCACGTAGGATCCTATATAGGATCCTATATAGGTATTGTCCTATAGGAATCCATGTGGATTCTCATAGGAATCTATGTGGATTCCTATAGGTCGCCTATAGGACAAGTCCTATATAGGATCCTATGTGGACTCTCCTATAGGAATACATGTAGGATCTCATATAGGATCCTGCATAGGCGTCCCAAAAAATTTTTGTACACCCTCCTACCCCTTCCTCATGCGCAGTCGTCTTTTACGTATTCTACAATACTTACGCCTGCGCAGTAAATATTTTTGGTCCTTATAATGGTGCTTAATGTATATTTGAATAAAGTTGTTAAAAAAAAACAATTAATTCTGTGTTCATAATTTTTTTTGGGCGCCCATAAAAGATCCTATATAGGATCCTATATGGGAACCTACGTAGGATCTTATGTAGGGGGGTGTACAAAAATTTTTTGGGACGCCTATGTAGGATCCTATATGAGATCCTACATGTATTCCTATAGGAGAGTCCACATAGGATCCTATATAGGACGTGTCCTATAGGCGACCTATAGGAATCCACATAGATTCCTATGAGAATCCACATGGATTCCTATAGGACAATACCTATATAGGATCCTACGTGGATTCTCATAGGAATCCATATGGATTCTATATAGGATCCTATGTAGGATCCTATATAGGATTTTTCAGTAGGGTGTCCCCCTCACTCTCTCTTTTTTTCAAGCTGGTCGATAGGAACACTGTATTTTTTGACAATAATTATTATATTATTTCGGTTCTGTGACGGTCACCGGTCACTTGAGGTCAGGTGAAGACTACCCACTTCTGTGTATCACTACAGTCTCCTATACAACCCTGAGCATGTTTACACCTGTAAAAATAATAGTAAAGGTGTAAATATTTATTAAACCAATAAATCTAAAACTGATATTAAAATGTTTAAAGTGATTTAAGCAAAGAAAATTTGTTAAATCAGTAAAATTTGATCATATTAAAAAATTGAAGTTTTTTGTAAAAATAAAAAAAGCAGGTAAACTTTTTCAACCTCCCCCACCTGATTATTTAATTTGGTCCTAAAGTACACCACTTAGGCTTGGTCCAGATCAAAAAACTTAAAAATTCGCAAAAGCCGCGATTCTAAATAATTACCAAAATTACAACAAAAGTAAGTTTTTGCCTACATTTTCAAAATAACATATTTCTTTGATTTTATAAATATTTTAAAAATGCTTTTCATAATTTTAAAGCTTTATTATATACCTTTAAGTGCTAATAGTGTAGAATTAAAAAATATAAAATACTTTTGTGTAATTTAAACTTGGTTTTTGAAATCCTAGGAAAAGAGGGGTGAGGTGGAAAATAACACGTTGTCACTTTTCTCCTCACCCATGCTTAATTTTTGTAAAAATTGTTCTTTTTTATAACTATGCGATTTTATATGTTAATTTCATATTTTAAAAATAAGATATTGAACTTTTGATTTGAATTTTGTGAAAAACAATGCTTTTTAATGTCATAGCTGTGAAACGAATATTAAATAGATAAAAAAAGCTTGATTTCAAAAAAGTGCAAAAATATGTGCCAATTATGTACAAAATGTAGTCAATATTACTTTGTCTTTTTTATATGTTCATAATAAAAATAATTAAATTTAATAGCAGTTTTATATTCGAAATGTTAGCCTTAATTTTAAATTGTTACTTTCCTCCTTCGTGCTGTTACACTAAGAAAAATGGAATTAATAGATATTCAAATTTAACATCCATATATTAAAATATAGTATTTAGATATTCAAACTTAATATCCAGATATTAAAATTAATATTTTTTAATATCCAGGATAGTAAGTTTGAATATACATTTCTCTCAGTGTACTTTTCAACTCAGGGGTGAGAAGGAAAGTAACGAACAAAGAGAAATAAGGAGAAAAACTGTCGTCTGCTTCTTATCTGGTGTGCTGAAATTTGAAAGTCAAGTTTCTCAGAAAGCATGGATGCCAATTGAATTATAGGCAAATATAAATAAAAACAATATTTAATTTTAATTAATTAAATAATTTTGTACATTACCGACATACGAAATATTGAGATAATAAAAGAGATTAACATTTGACATTTTGATATTTGTGTATTTCTCGAACGCATACAAAGATGCATAAAATAGAAGACGATAAGAAGAGGACCATGAAAAAGATATTAAACAGTACAAAATTGGCGCCAGAATCGCTTTAGGAGTGTATCATCAAAAACTCGAGTTGGGAGCAGTAAGGGTTCCAAAACAAAAAACCTAACCTCAAACTGTCAACGTATTTCGGAAAAATAATTAAAAATATAAATAATAAGTGATAATTAAAAAGAAAATAGTGAAAAGTAAACAGAGAATTACGAATAAATTATAAAGTGCAAAAGTGTTGTATAAATTTTTCAAAAAACGGGTAAAATAAATAAAGAGTGTAAGGGAAACAACGAGTGTTCAAGCATAAAGAAAATACATATAAATAGATAAAAAAGTAAATAAATAATGTCGGGATTAGTGCAAGTTATAAAGTAAAAGTGTAGAAAAAAGAAGAAACAAATTTTATGGTGTGACAAAAGAGGAAAACAAATAAAAATTGAAAAGAAAACTACTTGGATTAGCATCATGGAATGGTCTTTGACGGTAAGGATAAACAGAAATACTTCACTAATAACCATTTAAAATAACTTTAACAATAGTTTCTTAAGGACAGACGTGAAAAAGTTTCAATTTTCACGAAAGTGAATGTCAAACTAACATAACCAAATCTAAACATTTTAATAAAAAAAAAACAATAAATAAAAAACAATATTTTAACAAAAGCAAAAATGCAAATTTAAATTAATTTCTTTGTTGGTAGTTCTCAGAAAGAATAAATAAAAACATAATAACTAAAAAGTAAGGTACTATCCTATTTTCTTCCAAGGTCTAACAAATAAAAAGATAAATAATTTATATCAATTATTAATTTTATTAATAACATCTGTTACAAGATCAACTTCTCAAAAAGTGATTTTTAAGCAATTACATTACTTTTTTGACAAACTTTTTGGCATCTTATCCAGGCTGAAGTCAAAAGGATATATGAAAAACAAATAAATGACCTAACTGCTGGGAATTTTAATAAAAAGGCAGAAGCAAACAACACAACAAAAGACCGTTTAAGTCAAAAAAATAGAACAGTCTATAATTACCAGACCATAATATCAAACTATAAACTAAGATAAAAAATTAATTAAAATTTTATAAAATAATTTTAAACATTATATTTTCAAAGTAACAAAAAATTTATTATGTAAAATTTTTTCAGGTGAAAATATGAAGAGGAATTAAAAATGAAACCACTTCTACACAATATCGTCTAATCTACCAAGTTCCAGACCAACTACATAAAAATAAAGAAATCTAGAGAAACCAGAGAAAAGAAATAACAACAAAAAAATAGAAGAAGAGAAGAATAAAAATAATAACACAATACAATAAAAAACAAAATTGTAATTACACCTTCGGAAATATAAAAATTATTTATTAAGAGAAAAATGTTAAAATTCTTTCCGACTAGCGAAATTGGTAAAAAGTAAAAAATAAAATCAACTTAACTATTTCTTGAATTTGATTTTTGTAAAATTTACAACCAAAAATTCAGAAAAATAAAAAAAACATATTAAAAATTAATTGTTTACATTACAAAAATTAAGAATAATAAACTGACTACATAACTTATTGAAAAACAAATAGAATGAAATTCAAATCAATTTATCTATTTTTTGTAAATCATTTTTAGAAAATTCAAAACCAACAATTCTCTAAACAAAACAAAAAGTACAAAAAATTGATTTTGAAGTAAAACACAATTCAGAAAGTTACACTAACTGTGTACCTTGTTAAAGAGAAAATAACGTCAGGATTATTATTTCGCGACAATAAAAAAAATACACTAAAAAATATTCAGTCAAAAAACACTTATTTTCCAAATTTCTAGATCTGATTTCAAACTTTCTCATCTATTAACAAACAAAATTAAACAAAAAATGAGTTACTGCGCTTTACTTTCAACTTGTCAAAAAATGAAAATTCAATCAATTTTGGCTTGCCAGAAATATTTGGCAAAATACACTAAAAAATGTTCAGTCCTAAAACAACTATTTTCCATATTTCCAGTTCTGATTTCAAACTTTTTCATCTATTAACAAACAAAATTAAACAAAAAATGACTTACTGCGCGTTACTTTCAACTTGTCAAAAAATGAAAATTTAATCGATTTTTGCCTTCCCAGAAATATTTGGCAAAATACACTCAAAAATTTTCAGTCACAAATCAACAATTTTCTATACTTCTAGATCTGATTTGAAACTTTTTCATCCATTAACGAACAAAATTAAACAAAAAATGAGTTACTGCGCTTTACTTTCAACTTGTCAAAAAATGAAAATTAAATCAATTTTTGCCTTGCCAGAAATAATTGGCAAAATACACTAAAAATTTCAAGTCATAAATCAACTATTTTCCATATTTCTAGTTCTGATTTCAAACTTGTTCATCTATCAACGAACAAAATTAAACAAAAAATAAGTTACTGCCCTTTACTTTCAACTTGTCAAAATATGAATATTCAATCAATTTTTGTCTTGTCAGAAATATTTGGCAAAATACACTCAAAAAATTTCAGTCATAAATCAACTATTTTCCATATTTCTAGTTCTGATTTCACACTTTTTCATCTATCAACGAACAAAATTAAACAAAAAATGAGTTACTGCGCTTTACTTTCAACTTGTCAAAAAATGAAAATTTAATCCATTTTTGCCTTGCCAGAAATAATTGGCAAAATACACTAAAAAATGTTCAGTCCTAAAACAACTATTTTCCATATTTCTAGTTCTGATTTCAAACTTTTTCATCTATTAACAAACAAAATTAAACAAAAAATGACTTACTGCGCGTTACTTTCAACTTGTCAAAAAATGAAATTTCAATCAATTTTTGCCTTGCCAGAAATATTTAGCAAAATACACTGTAAAATTGTCAGTCATAAATCAACTATTTTACATATTTTTAGATCTAATTTTAAACTTTTTCATCTGTTCACGAACGAAATTAAACAAAAAAAGAGCTACTGCGCTTAACTTTTAATTTGTAAAAAATGAAAAAAAGATCAATTTTTGCATTGCCAGAAATATTTGGCAAAATACACTATAAAATTGTCAGTCATAAATCAATTATTTGCCATATTTCTAGTTCTGATTTGAAACTTTTTCATCCATTAACGAACAAAATTAAACAAAAAATGACTTACTGCGCGTTACTTTCAACTTGTCAAAAAATGAAAATTCAATCAATTTTTGCCTTCCCAGAAATATTTGGCAAAATACACTCAAAAATTTTCAGTCACAAATCAACTATTTTCTATACTTCTAGATCTAATTTTAATCTTTTTCATCTGTTCACAAACAAAATTGAACAAAAAAAGAGCTACTGCGCTTAACTTTTAAGTTGTAAAAAATGAAAAATCAATCAATTTTTGGCTTGCCAGAAATATTTGGCAAAATACACTCAAAAATTGTCAGTCATAAATCAATTATTTTCCAAATTTCTAGATCTGATTTCAAACTTTCTCATCTATTAACAAACAAAATTAAACAAAAAATGAGTTACTGCGCTTTACTTTCAACTTGTCAAAAAATGAAAATTCAATCAATTTTGGCTTGCCAGAAATATTTGGCAAAATACACTAAAAAATGTTCAGTCCTAAAACAACTATTTTCCATATTTCCAGTTCTGATTTCAAACTTTTTCATCTATTAACAAACAAAATTAAACAAAAAATGACTTACTGCGCGTTACTTTCAACTTGTCAAAAAATGAAAATTTAATCGATTTTTGCCTTCCCAGAAATATTTGGCAAAATACACTCAAAAATTTTCAGTCACAAATCAGCTATTTTCTATACTTCTAGATCTGATTTGAAACTTTTTCATCCATTAACGAACGAAATTAAACAAAAAAAGAGCTACTGCGCTTAACTTTTAATTTGTAAAAAATGAAAAATAGATCAATTTTTGCATTGCCAGAAATATTTGGCAAAATACACTATAAAATTGTCAGTCATAAATCAATTATTTGCCATATTTCTAGTTCTGATTTGAAACTTTTTCATCCATTAACGAACAAAATTAAACAAAAAATGACTTACTGCGCGTTACTTTCAACTTGTCAAAAAATGAAAATTCAATCAATTTTTGCCTTCCCAGAAATATTTGGCAAAATACACTCAAAAATTTTCAGTCACAAATCAACTATTTTCTATACTTCTAGATCTAATTTTAATCTTTTTCATCTGTTCACGAACAAAATTGAACAAAAAAAGAGCTACTGCGCTTAACTTTTAAGTTGTAAAAAATGAAAAATCAATCAATTTTTGGCTTGCCAGAAATATTTGGCAAAATACACTCAAAAATTGTCAGTCATAAATCAATTATTTTCCAAATTTCTAGATCTGATTTCAAACTTTCTCATCTATTAACAAACAAAATTAAACAAAAAATGAGTTACTGCGCTTTACTTTCAACTTGTCAAAAAATGAAAATTCAATCAATTTTGGCTTGCCAGAAATATTTGGCAAAATACACTAAAAAATGTTCAGTCCTAAAACAACTATTTTCCATATTTCCAGTTCTGATTTCAAACTTTTTCATCTATTAACAAACAAAATTAAACAAAAAATGACTTACTGCGCGTTACTTTCAACTTGTCAAAAAATGAAAATTTAATCGATTTTTGCCTTCCCAGAAATATTTGGCAAAATACACTCAAAAATTTTCAGTCACAAATCAACTATTTTCTATACTTCTAGATCTGATTTGAAACTTTTTCATCCATTAACGAACAAAATTAAACAAAAAATGAGTTACTGCGCTTTACTTTCAACTTGTCAAAAAATGAAAATTAAATCAATTTTTGCCTTGCCAGAAATAATTGGCAAAATACACTAAAAATTTCAAGTCATAAATCAACTATTTTCCATATTTCTAGTTCTGATTTCACACTTTTTCATCTATCAACGAACAAAATTAAACAAAAAATGAGTTACTGCGCTTTACTTTCAACTTGTCAAAAAATGAAAATTTAATCCATTTTTGCCTTGCCAGAAATATTTGGCAAAATACACTAAAAAATGTTCAGTCCTAAAACAACTATTTTCCATATTTCTAGTTCTGATTTCAAACTTTTTCATCTATTAACAAACAAAATTAAACAAAAAATGACTTACTGCGCGTTACTTTCAACTTGTCAAAAAATGAAATTTCAATCAATTTTTGCCTTGCCAGAAATATTTAGCAAAATACACTGTAAAATTGTCAGTCATAAATCAACTATTTTACATATTTTTAGATCTAATTTTAAACTTTTTCATCTGTTCACGAACGAAATTAAACAAAAAAAGAGCTACTGCGCTTAACTTTTAATTTGTAAAAAATGAAAAATAGATCAATTTTTGCATTGCCAGAAATATTTGGCAAAATACACTATAAAATTGTCAGTCATAAATCAATTATTTGCCATATTTCTAGTTCTGATTTGAAACTTTTTCATCCATTAACGAACAAAATTAAACAAAAAATGACTTACTGCGCGTTACTTTCAACTTGTCAAAAAATGAAAATTCAATCAATTTTTGCCTTCCCAGAAATATTTGGCAAAATACACTCAAAAATTTTCAGTCACAAATCAACTATTTTCTATACTTCTAGATCTAATTTTAATCTTTTTCATCTGTTCACGAACAAAATTGAACAAAAAAAGAGCTACTGCGCTTAACTTTTAAGTTGTAAAAAATGAAAAATCAATCAATTTTTGGCTTGCCAGAAATATTTGGCAAAATACACTCAAAAATTGTCAGTCATAAATCAATTATTTTCCAAATTTCTAGATCTGATTTCAAACTTTCTTATCTATTAACAAACAAAATTAAACAAAAAATGAGTTACTGCGCTTTACTTTCACATTGTCAAAAAATGAAAATTCAATCAATTTTGGCTTGCCAGAAATATTTGGCAAAATACACTAAAAAATGTTCAGTCCTAAAACAACTATTTTCCATATTTCTAGTTCTGATTTCAAACTTTTTCATCTATTAACGAACAAAATTGAACAAAAATAGAGCTACTGCGCATTACTTTTAACTTGTCAAAAAATGAAAATTCAATCAATTTTTGCCTTGCCAGAAATATTTGGCAATATACACTAAAAAATTTTGAGTCATAATCAATTATTGTCTATATTTCAAGATCTGATTTCAAACTTTTTCATCTTTTAACGCACAAAATTAAACAAAAATAGAGCTACTGCCCTTTACTTTTAACTTTTCAAAAAATGAATATTCAATCAATTTTTGCCTTGCCAGAAATATTTGGCAAAATACACTAAAAAATTTTGAGTCATAATCAATTATTTTCTATATTTCAAGATCTGATTTCAAACTTTTTCATCTATCAACGAACAAAATTAAACAAAAGAGGACTTACTGCGCTTTACTTTCACATTGTCAAAAAATGAAAATTCAATCAATTTTGGCTTGCCAGAAATATTTGGCAAAATACAATAAAAAATGTTCAGTCCTAAAACAACTATTTTCCATATTTCTAGTTCTGATTTCAAACTTTTTCATCTATTAACGAACAAAATTGAACAAAAATAGAGCTACTGCGCATTACTTTTAACTTGTCAAAAAATGAAAATTCAATCAATTTTTGCCTTGCCAGAAATATTTGGCAAAATACACTAAAAAATTTTGAGTCATAATCAATTATTGTCTATATTTCAAGATCATATTAAAAAATTGAAGTTTTTTGTAAAAATAAAAAAAGCAGGTAAACTTTTTCAACCTCCCCCACCTGATTATTTAATTTGGTCCTAAAGTACACCACTTAGGCTTGGTCCAGATCAAAAAACTTAAAAATTCGCAAAAGCCGCGATTCTAAATAATTACCAAAATTACAACAAAAGTAAGTTTTTGCCTACATTTTCAAAATAACATATTTCTTTGATTTTATAAATATTTTAAAAATGCTTTTCATAATTTTAAAGCTTTATTATATACCTTTAAGTGCTAATAGTGTAGAATTAAAAAATATAAAATACTTTTGTGTAATTTAAACTTGGTTTTTGAAATCCTAGGAAAAGAGGGGTGAGGTGGAAAATAACACGTTGTCACTTTTCTCCTCACCCATGCTTAATTTTTGTAAAAATTGTTCTTTTTTATAACTATGCGATTTTATATGTTAATTTCATATTTTAAAAATAAGATATTGAACTTTTGATTTGAATTTTGTGAAAAACAATGCTTTTTAATGTCATAGCTGTGAAACGAATATTAAATAGATAAAAAAAGCTTGATTTCAAAAAAGTGCAAAAATATGTGCCAATTATGTACAAAATGTAGTCAATATTACTTTGTCTTTTTTATATGTTCATAATAAAAATAATTAAATTTAATAGCAGTTTTATATTCGAAATGTTAGCCTTAATTTTAAATTGTTACTTTCCTCCTTCGTGCTGTTACACTAAGAAAAATGGAATTAATAGATATTCAAATTTAACATCCATATATTAAAATATAGTATTTAGATATTCAAACTTAATATCCAGATATTAAAATTAATATTTTTTAATATCCAGGATAGTAAGTTTGAATATACATTTCTCTCAGTGTACTTTTCAACTCAGGGGTGAGAAGGAAAGTAACGAACAAAGAGAAATAAGGAGAAAAACTGTCGTCTGCTTCTTATCTGGTGTGCTGAAATTTGAAAGTCAAGTTTCTCAGAAAGCATGGATGCCAATTGAATTATAGGCAAATATAAATAAAAACAATATTTAATTTTAATTAATTAAATAATTTTGTACATTACCGACATACGAAATATTGAGATAATAAAAGAGATTAACATTTGACATTTTGATATTTGTGTATTTCTCGAACGCATACAAAGATGCATAAAATAGAAGACGATAAGAAGAGGACCATGAAAAAGATATTAAACAGTACAAAATTGGCGCCAGAATCGCTTTAGGAGTGTATCATCAAAAACTCGAGTTGGGAGCAGTAAGGGTTCCAAAACAAAAAACCTAACCTCAAACTGTCAACGTATTTCGGAAAAATAATTAAAAATATAAATAATAAGTGATAATTAAAAAGAAAATAGTGAAAAGTAAACAGAGAATTACGAATAAATTATAAAGTGCAAAAGTGTTGTATAAATTTTTCAAAAAACGGGTAAAATAAATAAAGAGTGTAAGGGAAACAACGAGTGTTCAAGCATAAAGAAAATACATATAAATAGATAAAAAAGTAAATAAATAATGTCGGGATTAGTGCAAGTTATAAAGTAAAAGTGTAGAAAAAAGAAGAAACAAATTTTATGGTGTGACAAAAGAGGAAAACAAATAAAAATTGAAAAGAAAACTACTTGGATTAGCATCATGGAATGGTCTTTGACGGTAAGAATAAACAGAAATACTTCACTAATAACCATTTAAAATAACTTTAACAATAGTTTCTTAAGGACAGACGTGAAAAAGTTTCAATTTTCACGAAAGTGAATGTCAAACTAACATAACCAAATCTAAACATTTTAATAAAAAAAAAACAATAAATAAAAAACAATATTTTAACAAAAGCAAAAATGCAAATTTAAATTAATTTCTTTGTTGGTAGTTCTCAGAAAGAATAAATAAAAACATAATAACTAAAAAGTAAGGTACTATCCTATTTTCTTCCAAGGTCTAACAAATAAAAAGATAAATAATTTATATCAATTATTAATTTTATTAATAACATCTGTTACAAGATCAACTTCTCAAAAAGTGATTTTTAAGCAATTACATTACTTTTTTGACAAACTTTTTGGCATCTTATCCAGGCTGAAGTCAAAAGGATATATGAAAAACAAATAAATGACCTAACTGCTGGGAATTTTAATAAAAAGGCAGAAGCAAACAACACAACAAAAGACCGTTTAAGTCAAAAAAATAGAACAGTCTATAATTACCAGACCATAATATCAAACTATAAACTAAGATAAAAAATTAATTAAAATTTTATAAAATAATTTTAAACATTATATTTTCAAAGTAACAAAAAATTTATTATGTAAAATTTTTTCAGGTGAAAATATGAAGAGGAATTAAAAATGAAACCACTTCTACACAATATCGTCTAATCTACCAAGTTCCAGACCAACTACATAAAAATAAAGAAATCTAGAGAAACCAGAGAAAAGAAATAACAACAAAAAAATAGAAGAAGAGAAGAATAAAAATAATAACACAATACAATAAAAAACAAAATTGTAATTACACCTTCGGAAATATAAAAATTATTTATTAAGAGAAAAATGTTAAAATTCTTTCCGACTAGCGAAATTGGTAAAAAGTAAAAAATAAAATCAACTTAACTATTTCTTGAATTTGATTTTCGTAAAATTTACAACCAAAAATTCAGAAAAATAAAAAAAACATATTAAAAATTAATTGTTTACATTACAAAAATTAAGAATAATAAACTGACTACATAACTTATTGAAAAACAAATAGAATGAAATTCAAATCAATTTATCTATTTTTTGTAAATCATTTTTAGAAAATTCAAAACCAACAATTCTCTAAACAAAACAAAAAGTACAAAAAATTGATTTTGAAGTAAAACACAATTCAGAAAGTTACACTAACTGTGTACCTTGTTAAAGAGAAAATAACGTCAGGATTATTATTTCGCGACAATAAAAAAAATACACTAAAAAATATTCAGTCAAAAAACAATTATTTTCCAAATTTCTAGATCTGATTTCAAACTTTCTCATCTATTAACAAACAAAATTAAACAAAAAATGAGTTACTGCGCTTTACTTTCAACTTGTCAAAAAATGAAAATTCAATCAATTTTGGCTTGCCAGAAATATTTGGCAAAATACACTAAAAAATGTTCAGTCCTAAAACAACTATTTTCCATATTTCCAGTTCTGATTTCAAACTTTTTCATCTATTAACAAACAAAATTAAACAAAAAATGACTTACTGCGCGTTACTTTCAACTTGTCAAAAAATGAAAATTTAATCGATTTTTGCCTTCCCAGAAATATTTGGCAAAATACACTCAAAAATTTTCAGTCACAAATCAACAATTTTCTATACTTCTAGATCTGATTTGAAACTTTTTCATCCATTAACGAACAAAATTAAACAAAAAATGAGTTACTGCGCTTTACTTTCAACTTGTCAAAAAATGAAAATTAAATCAATTTTTGCCTTGCCAGAAATAATTGGCAAAATACACTAAAAATTTCAAGTCATAAATCAACTATTTTCCATATTTCTAGTTCTGATTTCAAACTTGTTCATCTATCAACGAACAAAATTAAACAAAAAATAAGTTACTGCCCTTTACTTTCAACTTGTCAAAATATGAATATTCAATCAATTTTTGTCTTGTCAGAAATATTTGGCAAAATACCCTCAAAAAATTTCAGTCATAAATCAACTATTTTCCATATTTCTAGTTCTGATTTCACACTTTTTCATCTATCAACGAACAAAATTAAACAAAAAATGAGTTACTGCGCTTTACTTTCAACTTGTCAAAAAATGAAAATTTAATCCATTTTTGCCTTGCCAGAAATAATTGGCAAAATACACTAAAAAATGTTCAGTCCTAAAACAACTATTTTCCATATTTCTAGTTCTGATTTCAAACTTTTTCATCTATTAACAAACAAAATTAAACAAAAAATGACTTACTGCGCGTTACTTTCAACTTGTCAAAAAATGAAATTTCAATCAATTTTTGCCTTGCCAGAAATATTTAGCAAAATACACTGTAAAATTGTCAGTCATAAATCAACTATTTTACATATTTTTAGATCTAATTTTAAACTTTTTCATCTGTTCACGAACGAAATTAAACAAAAAAAGAGCTACTGCGCTTAACTTTTAATTTGTAAAAAATGAAAAATAGATCAATTTTTGCATTGCCAGAAATATTTGGCAAAATACACTATAAAATTGTCAGTCATAAATCAATTATTTGCCATATTTCTAGTTCTGATTTGAAACTTTTTCATCCATTAACGAACAAAATTAAACAAAAAATGACTTACTGCGCGTTACTTTCAACTTGTCAAAAAATGAAAATTCAATCAATTTTTGCCTTCCCAGAAATATTTGGCAAAATACACTCAAAAATTTTCAGTCACAAATCAACTATTTTCTATACTTCTAGATCTAATTTTAATCTTTTTCATCTGTTCACAAACAAAATTGAACAAAAAAAGAGCTACTGCGCTTAACTTTTAAGTTGTAAAAAATGAAAAATCAATCAATTTTTGGCTTGCCAGAAATATTTGGCAAAATACACTCAAAAATTGTCAGTCATAAATCAATTATTTTCCAAATTTCTAGATCTGATTTCAAACTTTCTCATCTATTAACAAACAAAATTAAACAAAAAATGAGTTACTGCGCTTTACTTTCAACTTGTCAAAAAATGAAAATTCAATCAATTTTGGCTTGCCAGAAATATTTGGCAAAATACACTAAAAAATGTTCAGTCCTAAAACAACTATTTTCCATATTTCCAGTTCTGATTTCAAACTTTTTCATCTATTAACAAACAAAATTAAACAAAAAATGACTTACTGCGCGTTACTTTCAACTTGTCAAAAAATGAAAATTTAATCGATTTTTGCCTTCCCAGAAATATTTGGCAAAATACACTCAAAAATTTTCAGTCACAAATCAACTATTTTCTATACTTCTAGATCTGATTTGAAACTTTTTCATCCATTAACGAACGAAATTAAACAAAAAAAGAGCTACTGCGCTTAACTTTTAATTTGTAAAAAATGAAAAATAGATCAATTTTTGCATTGCCAGAAATATTTGGCAAAATACACTATAAAATTGTCAGTCATAAATCAATTATTTGCCATATTTCTAGTTCTGATTTGAAACTTTTTCATCCATTAACGAACAAAATTAAACAAAAAATGACTTACTGCGCGTTACTTTCAACTTGTCAAAAAATGAAAATTCAATCAATTTTTGCCTTCCCAGAAATATTTGGCAAAATACACTCAAAAATTTTCAGTCACAAATCAACTATTTTCTATACTTCTAGATCTAATTTTAATCTTTTTCATCTGTTCACGAACAAAATTAAACAAAAAAAGAGCTACTGCGCTTAACTTTTAAGTTGTAAAAAATGAAAAATCAATCAATTTTTGGCTTGCCAGAAATATTTGGCAAAATACACTCAAAAATTGTCAGTCAAAAAACAATTATTTTCCAAATTTCTAGATCTGATTTCAAACTTTCTCATCTATTAACAAACAAAATTAAACAAAAAATGAGTTACTGCGCTTTACTTTCAACTTGTCAAAAAATGAAAATTCAATCAATTTTGGCTTGCCAGAAATATTTGGCAAAATACACTAAAAAATGTTCAGTCCTAAAACAACTATTTTCCATATTTCCAGTTCTGATTTCAAACTTTTTCATCTATTAACAAACAAAATTAAACAAAAAATGAGTTACTGCGCTTTACTTTCAACTTGTCAAAAAATGAAAATTAAATCAATTTTTGCCTTGCCAGAAATAATTGGCAAAATACACTAAAAATTTCAAGTCATAAATCAACTATTTTCCATATTTCTAGTTCTGATTTCAAACTTGTTCATCTATCAACGAACAAAATTAAACAAAAAATAAGTTACTGCCCTTTACTTTCAACTTGTCAAAATATGAATATTCAATCAATTTTTGTCTTGTCAGAAATATTTGGCAAAATACACTCAAAAAATTTCAGTCATAAATCAACTATTTTCCATATTTCTAGTTCTGATTTCACACTTTTTCATCTATCAACGAACAAAATTAAACAAAAAATGAGTTACTGCGCTTTACTTTCAACTTGTCAAAAAATGAAAATTTAATCCATTTTTGCCTTGCCAGAAATAATTGGCAAAATACACTAAAAAATGTTCAGTCCGAAAACAACTATTTTCCATATTTCTAGTTCTGATTTCAAACTTTTTCATCTATTAACAAACAAAATTAAACAAAAAATGACTTACTGCGCGTTACTTTCAACTTGTCAAAAAATGAAATTTCAATCAATTTTTGCCTTGCCAGAAATATTTAGCAAAATACACTGTAAAATTGTCAGACATAAATCAACTATTTTACATATTTTTAGATCTAATTTTAAACTTTTTCATCTGTTCACGAACGAAATTAAACAAAAAAAGAGCTACTGCGCTTAACTTTTAATTTGTAAAAAATGAAAAATAGATCAATTTTTGCATTGCCAGAAATATTTGGCAAAATACACTATAAAATTGTCAGTCATAAATCAATTATTTGCCATATTTCTAGTTCTGATTTGAAACTTTTTCATCCATTAACGAACAAAATTAAACAAAAAATGACTTACTGCGCGTTACTTTCAACTTGTCAAAAAATGAAAATTCAATCAATTTTTGCCTTCCCAGAAATATTTGGCAAAATACACTCAAAAATTTTCAGTCACAAATCAACTATTTTCTATACTTCTAGATCTAATTTTAATCTTTTTCATCTGTTCACGAACAAAATTGAACAAAAAAAGAGCTACTGCGCTTAACTTTTAAGTTGTAAAAAATGAAAAATCAATCAATTTTTGGCTTGCCAGAAATATTTGGCAAAATACACTCAAAAATTGTCAGTCATAAATCAATTATTTTCCAAATTTCTAGATCTGATTTCAAACTTTCTCATCTATTAACAAACAAAATTAAACAAAAAATGAGTTACTGCGCTTTACTTTCAACTTGTCAAAAAATGAAAATTCAATCAATTTTGGCTTGCCAGAAATATTTGGCAAAATACACTAAAAAATGTTCAGTCCTAAAACAACTATTTTCCATATTTCCAGTTCTGATTTCAAACTTTCTCATCTATTAACAAACAAAATTAAACAAAAAATGACTTACTGCGCGTTACTTTCAACTTGTCAAAAAATGAAAATTTAATCGATTTTTGCCTTCCCAGAAATATTTGGCAAAATACACTCAAAAATTTTCAGTCACAAATCAACTATTTTCTATACTTCTAGATCTGATTTGAAACTTTTTCATCCATTAACGAACAAAATTAAACAAAAAATGAGTTACTGCGCTTTACTTTCAACTTGTCAAAAAATGAAAATTAAATCAATTTTTGCCTTGCCAGAAATATTTGGCAAAATACACTAAAAAATGTTCAGTCCTAAAACAACTATTTTCCATATTTCCAGTTCTGATTTCAAACTTTCTCATCTATTAACAAACAAAATTAAACAAAAAATGACTTACTGCGCGTTACTTTCAACTTGTCAAAAAATGAAAATTTAATCGATTTTTGCCTTCCCAGAAATATTTGGCAAAATACACTCAAAAATTTTCAGTCACAAATCAACTATTTTCTATACTTCTAGATCTGATTTGAAACTTTTTCATCCATTAACGAACAAAATTAAACAAAAAATGAGTTACTGCGCTTTACTTTCAACTTGTCAAAAAATGAAAATTAAATCAATTTTTGCCTTGCCAGAAATAATTGGCAAAATACACTAAAAATTTCAAGTCATAAATCAACTATATTTCATATTTCTAGTTCTAATTTCACACTTTTTCATCTATCAACGAAAAAATTAAACAAAAAATGAGTTACTGCGCTTTACTTTCAACTTGTCAAAAAATGAAAATTTAATCCATTTTTGCCTTGCCAGAAATAATTGGCAAAATACACTAAAAAATGTTCAGTCCTAAAACAACTATTTTCCATATTTCTAGTTCTGATTTCAAACTTTTTCATCTATTAACAAACAAAATTAAACAAAAAATGACTTACTGCGCGTTACTTTCAACTTGTCAAAAAATGAAATTTTAATCAATTTTTGCCTTGCCAGAAATATTTAGCAAAATACACTGTAAAATTGTCAATCATAAATCAACTATTTTACATATTTTTAGATCTAATTTTAAACTTTTTCATCTGTTTACGAACGAAATTAAACAAAAAAAGAGCTACTGCGCTTAACTTTTAATTTGTAAAGAATGAAAAATAGATCAATTTTTGCATTGCCAGAAATATTTGTCAAAATACACTATAAAATTGTCAGTCATAAATCAATTATTTGCCATATTTCTAGTTCTGATTTGAAACTTTTTCATCCATTAACGAACAAAATTAAACAAAAAATGACTTACTGCGCGTTACTTTCAACTTGTCAAAAAATGAAAATTCAATCGATTTTTGCCTTCCCAGAAATATTTGGCAAAATACACTTAAAAATTTTCAGTCACAAATCAACTATTTTCTATACTTCTAGATCTAATTTTAATCTTTTTCATCTGTTCACGAACAAAATTGAACAAAAAAAGAGCTACTGCGCTTAACTTTTAAGTTGTAAAAAATGAAAAATCAATCAATTTTTGGCTTGCCAGAAATATTTGGCAAAATACACTCAAAAATTGTCAGTCATAAATCAACTATTTTCCATATTTCTAGTTCTGATTTCAAACTTTTTTTATATATCAACGAACAAAATTAAACAAAAGAGGACTTACTGCGCTTTACTTTCAAATTGTCAAAAAATGAAAATTCAATCAATTTTGGCTTGCCAGAAATATTTGGCAAAATACACAAAAAAATGTTCAGTCCTAAAACAACTATTTTCCATATTTCTAGTTCTGATTTCAAACTTTTTCATCTATTAACAAACAAAATTAAACAAAAAATGACTTACTGCGCGTTACTTTCAACTTGTCAAAAAATGAAAATGTAATCGATTTTTGCCTTCCCAGAAATATTTGGCAAAATACACTCAAAAATTTTCAGTCACAAATCAACTATTTTCTATACTTCTAGATCTGATTTAAAACTTTTTCATCCATTAACGAACAAAATTAAACAAAAAATCAGTTACTGCGCTTTACTTTCAACTTGTCAAAAAATGAAATTGCAATCAATTTTTGCCTTGCCAGAAATATTTGGCAAAATACACTGTAAAATTGTCAGTCATAAATCAACTATTTTCCATATTTCTAGTTCTGATTTTAAACTTTTTCATCTATCAACGAACAAAATTTAACAAAAGAGGACTTACTGCGCTTTACTTTCACATTGTCAAAAAATGAAAATTCAATCAATTTTGGCTTGCCAGAAATATTTGGCAAAATACAATAAAAAATGTTCAGTCCTAAAACAACTATTTTCCATATTTCTAGTTCTGATTTCAAACTTTTTCATCTATTAACGAACAAAATTGAACAAAAATAGAGCTACTGCGCATTACTTTTAACTTGTCAAAAAATGAAAATTCAATCAATTTTTGCCTTGCCAGAAATATTTGGCAAAATACACTAAAAAATTTTGAGTCATAATCAATTATTGTCTATATTTCAAGATCTGATTTCAAACTTTTTCATCTTTTAACGCACAAAATTAATCAAAAATAGAGCTACTGCCCTTTACTTTTAACTTTTCAAAAAATGAATATTCAATCAATTTTTGCCTTGCCAGAAATATTTGGCAAAATACACTAAAAAATTTTGAGTCATAATCAATTATTTTCTATATTTCAAGATCTGATTTCAAACTTTTTCATCTATCAACGAACAAAATTAAACAAAAGAGGACTTACTGCGCTTTACTTTCACATTGTCAAAAAATGAAAATTCAATCAATTTTGGCTTGCCAGAAATATTTGGCAAAATACAATAAAAAATGTTCAGTCCTAAAACAACTATTTTCCATATTTCTAGTTCTGATTTCAAACTTTTTCATCTATTAACGAACAAAATTGAACAAAAATAGAGCTACTGCGCATTACTTTTAACTTGTCAAAAAATGAAAATTCAATCAATTTTTGCCTTGCCAGAAATATTTGGCAAAATACACTAAAAAATTTTGAGTCATAATCAATTATTGTCTATATTTCAAGATCTGATTTCAAACTTTTTCATCTTTTAACGCACAAAATTAAACAAAAATAGAGCTACTGCCCTTTACTTTTAACTTTTCAAAAAATGAATATTCAATCAATTTTTGTCTCGCCAGAAATATTTGGCAAAATACACTAAAAAATTTTGAGTCATAATCAATTATTTTCTATATTTCAAGATCTGATTTCAAACTTTTTCATCTATCAACGAACAAAATTAAACAAAAAATAAGTTACTGCCCTTTACTTTCAAGATGTCAAAAAATGAAAATTCAATCAATTTTTGCCTTGCTAGAAATATTTGGCAAAATACACTAAAAACTTTTCAGTCATAAATCAACTATTCTTCGTATTTCTAGACCTGATTTTAAACTTTTTCATGTATTAACGAACAAAATTAAACAAAAAATGAGTTACTGCGCTTTTTTTCAGCTTGTTAAAAAATGAAAGTTCAATCAATTTTTGCCTTGCCAGAAATATTTGGCAAAATACACTAAAAAATTTTCAGTCATAAATCAACTATTTTCCATATTCCTAGATCTAATTTCAAACTTTTTCATCTTTTAACGAACAAAATTAAACAAAAAATGAGTTACTGCGCCTTTTTTATCAGCTTCTCAAAAAATGAATATTCAATCAATTTTTGCCCTGCCAGAAATATTTGGCAAAATACACTAAAACAATTTTAATCATAAATCAATTATTTTCCATATTCCTAGATCTGATTTCAAACTTTTTCATCTTTTAACGAACAAAATTAAACAAAACATGACTTACTGCGCTTTACTTTCAAATTGTCAAAAAATGAAAATTCAATCAATTTTTGCCTTGCCAGAAATATTTGGCAAAATACACTAAAAAATTTTTAGTCATAAATCAATTATTTTCTATATTTCTAGATCTGATTTCAATTTTTTTCATCTATTAACGAACAATATTAACCAAAAAATGAGTTACTGAGCTTTACTTTCAGCTTGTCAAAAAATGAAAATTGAATCCATTTTTGCTTTTTAGAAATATTTGGCAAAATAAATTAAAAAATTTTCAGTTATAAATCAATTATTTTCTATATTTCGAGATCTATTTTCAAACGTTTTCATCTATTAACTAACAAAATTAAGCAAAAAATGAGTTACTGATTTTCAGCTTCTCAAAAAATGAAAATTCAATGAATTTTTGCCTTGCCAGAAATATTTGGCAAAATACACTAAAAAATTTTCAGTCATAAATCAACTATTTTCCATATTCCTAGATCTGATTTCAAACTTTTTCATCTTTTAACGAACAAAATTAAACAAAACATGATTTACTGCGCTTTACATTGAAATTGTCAAAAAATGAAAATTTAATCAATTTTTGCCTTGCCAGAAATATTTGGCAAAATACACTAAAAAATTTTTAGTTATAAATCAATTATTTTCTATATTTGTAGATCTGATTTCAATTTTTTCATCTATTAACGAACAAAATTAAACAAAAAATGAGTTACTGCGAGTTACTTTCAACTTGTCAAAAAATGAAAATTCAATCAACTTTTGCCTTGCCAAAAATATTTGGCAAAATACACTAAAAAATTTTGAGTCATAAATCAATTATTTCCCACATTTCTAGATCTAATTTCAAACTTTTTTATCTATTAACGATCAAATTTAACCAAAAAATGAGTCACTGCGCTTTACTTTCAGCTTGTCAAAAAATGAAAATTGAATCCATTTTTGCCTTGCCAGAAATATTTGGCAAAATGCATTAAAAAATTTTCAGTCATAAATCAATTATTTTCTATATTTTTAGATCTATTTTCAAACTTTTTTATCTATTAACGAACAAAATTAAAGAAAAAATGTGTTACTGCGCTTTTCTTTCAACTTCTTAAAAAATGAAAATTTAATCCATTTTTGCCTTGCCAAAAATATTTGGCAAAATACATTAAAAAATTGTCAGTCATAAATCAACTATTTTCCATATTTCTTGATCTGATTTCAAACTTTTTTATCTATTAACGAACAAAATTAAACAAAAAATGAGTTACTGCGCTTTACTTTCAACTTGTCAAAAAATGAAAATTCAATCAATTTTTGCTTTGCTAGAAATATATATATATGTATATATATCCCGATTAATTGAAACTTGAGTTCTAATCAACAAAATAAGCAATTCTATAATTAGTCGGATTTAAAAAATTTAAAATGGCGAATCCAATTTGGCAGACATATTTCTAAAAAAAAATATGTTCTTTTATAAAACTTCCCTCACAGCATGGGATATCTCGTGAATATCTCATTATGATCCCGGGACCTATCAGGGATAACCCTGGGATATCCCACGGGATATCTCACGGGACGGAAATTTGGATGACTCAGGGACATCCCAGGGATATCCCGGCGGGATATAGCATTTCCAATCTCTCATCGAGATGTCCCAGGGTCATTCCAGGGATATCCCGTCGAGATATCCCAGGGACATCCTAGGGATATCCTACGTGGGATATAGTATTTGCAATATGCCATCGAGATGACCTTGGGCTATTACTTATTGGTCATTATAACCATAATATTCATTACTTGTAACCAAAATGTATCATAAAATAATTAGTAGTAACAAATATTTGTATTTGTTTAAGATAATTACTAGATATGTTTAGGTTTTTTTTTTAAAAAAAGTGTTTATGTGCAACCAATATTCTTCGCATCAAGTACTAATGTTTTTCTCTACTGCATATAAGAAGCTTCAGTGGCTTTTTTTTCAAATTTTTTTCCTAAATCATTAGAGTATATCTCATGAGGCGGAAATTTGGATAGACTGGGGATGTCCCTAGGATATTCTTTGTGTCCCAGGGATGTCCCTAGGATATCTCAAATTTCAGCGGGATATCCCAGGGATGTTTCAGGGATATCCTTTTGTTCTGATGGTTGGTATCCAAGGGTTTTTGAGGTCTCTGATTACGAATCTGAAGTCGGATTTAAAAAATTCAAAATGGCAGATCCAATATGGCAGACGAATTTCTAAAAAAATTATGTATTTTTATAGAACTTGGTATCCAAGGGTTTTTCCCTCTTGCGAATTCCCATATGGGATCCGATTAGGAACTCATATGGATTCCTATATAAGAATCCACATAGGGATCCATATGGGGCAAAATTCCTGATCTGTCCAGGTCAAAAAATAAAATGTATTCAAACTTTGCTGAAGTGTTTCCATTGTTAGTGGAAGTGTAAATACCAAATATTTTTAATTGTAATATTTTTTTTCCATTATATTTAAAACAAAAACACTTTTTTTCGATTACTGGAAGATGAGGAAAAAATAGGAAAAAAACACTATTTTTCACAATACGACGACGTTTCGGTGGCTTGGTTTGCCACCATCATCAGGTCACTTTAATAAAAAATAAATAAATAATTATATACATTAAAATTATAAGCGGAATCACACACATTAAATTCACAAAAATAAAAAGACTATACCTAGTTAAAAATTGTTAATCACATCGAAAAATTGTCAAAAGTTAAAATAACATTTTAAAATAATAAAATATTGTCATTAAATTAAAATAGAAAATCACCGGCATAGTTCAGCCAGTGATTAGTCAAAACTGAGGTGAGATATTGACGATTACAGATTATATACAAAAGACAAGGACAATGAAATTGATCGAAGTATTATGACGAATAATCACTGTTTCAAATTTCGTATTAAAGGCAAATAAGTATTACTAAGGAATTGTATATCCTCTTTTCTATTGATAGTAAAATCATTGCATTTTATATAGATCATTTCGGAAATACGTCTTTTTTGTAATTAGTCTAAAAATCTACTATTGTTGCATTTTTAAAGTCGAAAGAATGATTATTCTCAAATCGATGTTCGTGAACAACAGTTTTTATCTTTTTTCTTTTTTCGTGTTCACCAACTCTTGTCTTTAAAGAAATATATATGTAGTGTTTTTGAAAGCTTTTTTTACAGGCTATTAGATTATAATAAATGTTTATTTGGAAAAAAATTTTTGACCTTGAATTTCAAGGTCAAAGTCTTAATTTGATTGTATCTCGAAATCGGATTTTTTAAAAAAAATTTAACCTATCTCAATGGAAAGCTTGACTTTTTTCCTGTAAGATATGTAAAAACTAGAGTGGAACTTTAAATACTTTTGTCAAAAATACATCTCAAATACCCGCGAGCACTCGAATAGAGCGACCTCGCGCGAGTAACTACTGGTTTCTCGAGCGGGCGTGGGTATTTGAGATGTATTTTTGACAAAAGTATTTAGAGTTCCACTCTAATTTTTACATATCTTATAGGAAAAAAGTCAAACTTGCCATTGAGATAGGTTAACATTTTTTTAAAAAAATCGATTTCGAGATACAATCAAATTAAGACTTTGACCTTGAAATTCAAGGTCAAATTTTTTTTTTCCAAATAAACATTTATTAGAATCTAATAGCCTGTGAAAAAAGCTTTCAAAACACTATATATATGTCAACTTTTATGCAATCTACTTAGACATATAATAAATTTAAAAAACTACATTTTAAAAAAATTCAAAATTTTAAAACTGTGTAACTCAAAAACTATTTCATGAAATTTAAAAATATTTGGTATTTACACTTCCACTAACAATGGAAACACTTTAGCAAAGTTTGAATAAATTTAATTTTTTGACCTGGACAGTTCAGAAATTTTGCCCCATATGGAATTCCATATGGGATCCTATAGGAAACCATATGGTGTTAAGGAGTGGGTACCCATATAGGTTCCCATATAGGAACCCATGTGGGTTCCTATTTGTTATCTAATTTCATATATATTTGTTATGTAATTTCATATGGGAACCCATATAGGAACCTATATGATTTTGCACGTGATCAGACATAGGTGCCCATATAGGATCCTATTTGTCTTTTTTTACATATAGGAACCCACATGGGCCCCCCTGTAAGCGGTTTGCATATATCACATAGGAACCCATATGGGGTTCTATATGTAAAAAAGACAAATAGGATCCTATATGAGAACCTATGTTTTATTTAAAAATAATCATTTTCTATAAAGAAGCTGACAGACATAGGAACACACTACACGTGTTCCTTTCAGCGAATTTTAGAAAGAAACATATTTTTTCCAAATTATTCCCAAATGGGAGTAAAATGTACTGTTAAAGTCATATATCTATATGACGCGGCGTATATTGCCATGTGAGAAGTTTCATCCTCACTAATTTCCTGGTCTGCGTGGACTCACGCTTCTTATAATCTTTACGCCTTGAGTTAATAGTGAGATGGGAACCTTTATGATTTCCTATAAGTCATTCAAGAGGTAAAAGCGCCCTGCTGATGATGCGGTGCTGTAATTAACTACATCTCATAAATTCTCATGTCATGGCGGCAAGGAAGAACGCTTTTAGCTCTTAAATGACTTATTGGAAATCATAAACGAACCCATATAGGAACCCATTGTTAAGTTAACATACTCGCCACATGGTAGTGCTATTATCAGTGTCTCTCGCTGTTAACTCAAGGCGTAAAGATTATAAGAAGCGTGAGTCCACGTAGACCAGGAAATTAGTGAGTGTTGTGATTTAAACCTTGTTTTTTCTTAATTAGTTTAATTGACCAATTTGATTTGAATTGTATTTCGCGGACAATGTATCTCGACCAATCGGACGGCTAAACGATTAGCCAATCAAGACCGACCTATGCGTTGGTCGTGTGGTTGCGTCGAGTGTGAGTGTGCATAAGTAAAACCGCTAAGAGCAAGTCAACACCGCTTTGTGAATTCTTATTTTGTTCTATTAATAAAAAACAAATTTTTATTACGAAATCACTAAAAAGAAAACTACCTTCTTCTCCTTTAAGAATCTCTCTCTTGTCGCAACCGCCTAGAATTTGGAACATGGTCCTTCGAACTGGATTTCAAAAGGAGAAAAGGAAGAGTAATCTGCGTCTTTGTGTATAGTGACGCCATTGGAATCTTCTCGAACTTTTGTTGTTTTCGCGCTTTTAAAGAAGTGTGATGTAAAAAAAGTTAAACTTTCTTGTGATTACTTTGTTCTTTCACGATAATGTATACGTTTGTTTGTTTTTACTGAATATTGAGAACCTTTTGTTTCATTGATTGATTTTCTACGCAGAAGTGCAGTGCTGTCGGCCGTTTTTTTTATTGAATAAAGATGGCAGAATCAAAAGATTTTAATTATGGCTTTGTGTTAAAAGAGCAAGGAACTTTATTTACATCAATTCAAAAGGTCGCCAATCGTGTTTTAAAGTATAAAAATCCACCTCGTCAGTTATTGTTGGGACGCTTGACGAATTTACAACACTTTTTTTTTGATTACCAGGAGGGATGTTATGAACCTGAGGATTTCATTGAGACTGAGGATTTGTTCGAAGAGGCTATTGACTATATACTATCTAACCTTCCTGATTATCAACCAGTTTCGGAAAATGAACGTTCCCGGAATCTACTGCCCTAGTCGAAACCACGAGCCACATCATCTCCAGCAGTTAAACTCCCAAGAATAAGTATACCTAGTTTTTCAGGTTCGTATTGTGAATGGCTCGCCTTTCGAGACCTCTTTAAATCTCTTGTAATTGACAATGACAGTTTAACGGATGCAGAACGCCTTCATTATTTGAAATCAAGTCTTCAAGGCGAGGCATCAATTGTTGCGCAAAACCAACCAGGAACAGATGGCAATTTTCAAACTATTTGGAAAAACTTAGAAGCGCGCTACAATAATTGTAAAGTTTTAATTTATGAATATTTAAGAAAAATTGTTGAATTGCCACCTGTTACTTCAAATTGGTTAATTAACCTAAAAAATATGCGTAATGTCATTATTACTACGACATCTGCATTAAAAAGTCTTAAGCGTCCGATCGATGAGAATAACGATCTGGTGGTTTTTCTTTTAATTAATAAATTAGATAAAACTTCCCGAGATCAATGGAAACAGTCAATTAGTGAAACAACAGATCCTCCTTCTCTCGATCAATTAGTTAAATTTCTTAATAATCGAATTCGCGCTTTAGAAGCTACTGTTGATATTAAAAAACAATCTGATAATAAAAACTCAAATGTTTCGCAATCTGTACCTAAGAAAGTTTATACTCATCAAAATTCAGTTAAATTAGAATGTCAGGTATGTAAAGGAGATCATAACCTTTATGCATGTTCCTTATTTAAAGAAAAAACTATTGATGACCGTTTTGAGTTCTTAAAAGCAAATTCTCGATGTTTTAATTGTCTAGGAAGACATAACCGTAATGCATGTCAGAGCCGAAAATTATGTAACGTTTGCAAAAAGCCTCATCACTCTTTATTACATCGTGACAAAGATAATTCTCTTTCTAACATTTGCGATTCAAATCCTAATCAAAATGTTTCAGAATTGACTCAAACTCTAAGTGAAGTTGCAGTTTCAACTCACTTAAACTCTTCTGAAAAATGTCGTTCTGCAGTTCTGTTGGCAACCGCTCGGGTGATTGTTGAGGCACCTGATGGTTGGCGTGTCTACGTTCGCGCTTTACTCGACCAAGGATCGGAGGCTTCGTTTTTATCAGAGTCTGTCGCTCAGTTATTACGTCTTCCGCGAAAACATATGAATGTCTCGATGACTGGTTTAGGTGAAAATTTCTCAAATAAAGTGCTTCATGCTGTTCCTATTAGAGTCAAGTCCATTAAGCATTGTACCACCACGCTTCAAACTCAAGCTTTCGTTCTTCCAAAAATTACAGCATATACTCCCGCTGAATTTACGATGTTAGAAATTCCAAACAATTTGCTTGATCTTGAACTTGCTGATCCTGATCCATGGGGAGGTGATCGAATAGATTTATTAATAGGATCTGATCTTTACGGTCAAACACTTAAACCTCAGATTTGTTCCGGACAATCTGGAAAGCTCGTTGCTCAGTCGACTATTTTCGGTTGGATTTTGTCAGGTCCACTTCAAAGATCTCCTATAAATTCTTACCATATTAGTGTCCATCATTCTATGGAAAGCAGGGTTGATGAGACGTTGCGTAAATTTTGGGAATTAGAGCAGTTACCATCCACTGAGTTGAAGTCAAAAGAAGATGTATAATGTGAGAATCATTTTGTTGAGACACATTCCAGAATCTCAAGCGGAAAATATACAGTAAATTTACCTTTCTCTGATTCTTCTATGCAATTGGGTGATTCTTACGAAATTGCTCTCACTTCTTTGCATCGTTTAGAGAAAAAATTTGTCAGTGATCCTGAACTAGCCAAACAATATCAAGGTTTTTTGAAAGACTATGAAAAGCTTGGGCACATGTGTCTTGTTGATTCAGACAAATATGATTCGTCTCGGGTATTCATTCCGCATCATCCAATTATTCGTGAGAGTAGTCAAACCACGAAGTTAAGAGTCGTGTTTAATGCATCAAGTCCCACTTCCAACAAAGTATCCATTAACGATTGTTTACATGTCGGTCCAAAATTGCAGACTGATATGCCTTCTATTATTTTGCGCTGGCGTCAGCATGAATTCGTATTGTGTGCTGACGTTGCCAACATGTTTCGCCAAATTCTTATTGCACCATCTGATCGAAAATTTCAATGTATCCTTTGGCGAGAAACGTTAGAATTGCCGGTAAATATGTATGAATTAAATACCATTACTTATGGGATGTCATGTTCTCCGTATCTTGCTATACGAGTATTGCAGCAGTTGGAGGATCAGATAAACTGTCAACACTCGAGTTAAGAGATCAGGTCATTCTCTTGACACAGTCAGGTGGTTTTCAATTGCGCAAGTGGTTTAGCAATTCTTCTGATTTTCTGGTCGGATTAGAATCTGCTGTGCACGGTTTGGCAGTTGAGATCCCTTTTAATGAATCGTCCGGATTCAAGTTTCTTGGAATTTTTTGGAATCCATCCGATGATGCATTTCATTTCAAAACATTTGAAATTCCTGAGAAGCAAATAACCAAACGTTTGATATTATCAGCTATTGCTAAGTTATTTGATCCGATGGGTTGGATTTCACCGGTAACCATTATTGCAAAAGTTCTCCTACAAAAACTCTGGCTACGAAAATTGGAATGGGATGATTTGCTTCCCTTAGATCTGGTCAAGGAGTGGCAGCAATTTCGATCTACGCTGCCTGCTTTGTCAAATCTATCAATTCCAAGATGGACGCAACGTGATCTTGATACCGTTTCAATTGAAATACACGGTTTCTCTGATGCATCAAGCGTTGCATATTCTGCAGCCGTGTATTCACGAATTCAGTCATCAAAAGGTAACATTTCAGTTTGCCTTCTTATGTCAAAAACTAAGGTCGCTCCGTTCAAGACCATAAGTATTCCTCGTCTCGAATTATGTGCAGCTAGCCTTCTATCCAAATTGGTACGCTATGTTGTTGACACTCTCGGTTTGGCAGATTCTCAAATTTATTGCTGGACTGACTCTTCCATCGTTCTTAGCTGGCTGCAGAAACAACCGATCTCCTGGACCACTTTTGTGGCAAACCGCGTATCGAGTATATTGACTGAACTTCCTGCCGCTCAATGGAATCATGTGCCTTCCAAACAGAATCCAGCTGATTGTGCTTCACGTGGTCTTTCAGCGGAGGATTTGGTAAATTTTTCTCTCTGGTGGGAAGGTCCTACCTGGTTACGTGATTCAATTGAAGCTTGGCCTCCACGAAGGATTGATCTAGAGACTACTGAAGAATTACAAGTTGCTTCCCATGTTGTCAGCAAGGATCCGGAACCTGACTAGCAATCAGTACTCATATCCCGTCATTCATCTTGGGCTCGCTTATTGCGAGTTACAGCGTATGTTTTACGAGCTATTCAAGCATTCAAGAATCGAACTTTATTTTTGAAACAATTAACTGCTGCAGAGATTAATAATGCCACCTTATTTTGGATTCGCTATGTTCAAGTACAATCCTTTCATTCTGAAATTCTGTCTCTGCAGGAAGAAAAGGCCCTTCCTCCATCTTCTCGCTTGAAAAAATTTACTCCCTTTATCGATGAAAAGGGCATTCTCAGACTTGGTGGCCGCTTGCGTCAGTCAAAATTATTGTCTTATCAAATTCCGCCTGCTATTTTACCTAACCATCCAATATCCTTGTTAATTTTGAAACAACTACATTGTAATTTGTTACATGGTGGAGTTCAATTGACTCTCTACATGTGTCGCACTCAGTATTGGGTAATTGGAGCACGAAATCTCATTAAAGGAATTATCAGGGAATGTGTAGTGTGCGTCAGGGACAAAGCTCGTGTTGATAACCAAATTATGGGAGAATTACCTACCGCTAGAGTATCACCTTCTCGTCCATTTTCTCACACCGGCGTTGATTACGCCGGTCCTTTTTTGGTGCGTTCCAGTTCGGGTCGTGGAGCTAAGTCGCATAAGGCTTGGATCGCGGTTTTTGTCTGTTTCGCTGTCAAAGCTATCCACTTAAAGCTCGTTCATGACTATTCGTCTGCCGCTTTTCTCGCGGCTTTCAGACGCTTCACATCTCGTCGTGGTTTGCCAACGGATCTTTACAGCAATAATGGAACGAACTTTAGCGGAGCGGATAGCGAACTTTCACATACTTTTCGGCTTATCATGAAAGATCCCACGTTAGCCTCTCATTTAGCACATACTTTTATTTCCAAAACAATAAATAAATTTAAATGTATAAGTAGTTTCGTCATTAATATGTAATTTAAGTTTAAATTATATGGATTTCTAATATTTTGGTAAGTAGTTTTTGTTATTTTTCGTTTCATGTAAATTAATTTTAACTGGAAGTAGGGTTATTTAAATTTTAAATAAACTTATTTACTTAATTAAACTTATTAACTTATTAAACTTAATTGACTTATTTACTTATATTAAATCTATTAATTAATTTAAATACATCAATTTTTTGCTTTGAATACTTTATTATTAATGTCATTTTTTAAAATTAAATCATGTGATTCGTTGTTCGCAGAATTAACAACACTTTTATGTTTGCAAACAAAAATTAAAGGTTATTTTAAAAAACTTGAAAATAAGAAAATCCATTTAGCACATTATGAAAAATTATATTAATCTAAATTTTAATTAATAATTCATAGCAATTGATAAAACTAAATATAGTTAAAAAATGTATTTATTGTTTTAAAAAGATAAATATAAATACATAATTAGTGTAATTTTATAATAAATTATTTCTTCTTTTTTATATTTCTTCTTCTTTTCTCTTTTCACTAATTTCACTCAGAGATAAACAGATAAATGTTTTGATTGAATTAATTTTTAAATAAAAATAACAATTATTGTTATTAGGTTAAATAAATATAACCACGTGAATGTTTGCGACTAAAATTGTCAATTTTTGACTGCTTATTTGTTTCGAAGATTTTCATTATCGCTAAATCACTGAAGTTCGTATCAAAAAGTTGACTATACCTATAGCTGACCTGAAGGTGCGTTTCGCTGTTACATTTAAAATGTTTTTCTATTTTGGTTATTTTAGAAGAATACATAATTTACTGAAATACGAAATTTCGAATTTCAACAATAACAAAAGAAATAGCAATTTATTAAAACAGTTCACTGAACATAGCAGAAACATTTATACAAATTAACAGTACATTTTCTTATTATAGCTTTATTTCCAAATTCGGTGGTTCGCCACGATATATTTTTTTCCATGTGTATTTTTATAAAACTTGGTATCCAAAGGTTTTTTAAGTCTCTGATTATGAATTTCAAATCCGTTATAAAAAATACAAAATAGGGGATCTAATATGACTGACGAATTTTTGAAAACATTATGTATGTTTATAAAATATTCGTAATCAACGGTTATTGAGGTCGCTAATTACAAATCTAAAGTCGGTTTTAAAAAATTTAAATTGGCGGATCCAATATAGCGCACTAATTTTATGTTGATTAACAAACTCTTATTTAATTTTGAAAAATTGAAATTTTTTTTCTACTACACATGCGTGGAAAATTCTTGTTTTTGTTTACGTAAAGCGGACCAGAACTCGCAGTTTTCAGGTTAGTGAACGTCAGAGTTAAAAAAAGTTTCTAACGGAGAAAAAAAACACGCTCACAAAACACGACTTTTTCGCACAGTTGTGGTAGAACATAGCATATGCACCTTGGGAGGCATAATATACTATTTTTTATTTCTCCTTATATATTTATAACATTTGTATAAACATTCAAGATAAGTTTGAATATTTTATTATTTCTTATCGGTAAATAAGTATTAAAATCATCAAAATATTGATGTGTGTCAACAAATAATATGTTTTTACAAAAGTTACACTAAATTTTAATTTCTTTAAACAAATTATTGTTATTTATCAACTTTATATATAAAAAACACTTACAATGATGCATTTTTTCCCTAATTTTACAATTTATTAAACTTCATACAATTACGGAGAAAGATTACATATGAAATGATTATTTAAACAATGTTTAAACAAAACATTATTGTTACTAACCAACCTTTTTTACAGAGCACCTAGAAAGATGTAATTTCTGTCTAATTTTGCAATTAAACACACTTTATACAATTACGGATACAAAATACAAATGAAATTAGTATTTACACAATTTTTAAACAAATAATTGTTATTTACCAACTTTTTCTTCAGTGCTCATAGAAAGGTGCAGTTTTTTTTCTAATTTTGCAATTAACTTTTTATAATTACTGCTGAAAAAGAAAAATCAAATTGTTATTTAAACAATTTCTAAACAAATAATTATCGTTATTTACAAACTTTTCTCATATTGCACCTTAGAAAGATGAATTTTTTTACAAATTTTACAATTTATCTAACTGCATATTTCTAAGAGTACTGAATAAAATTTGGTAAAAAACAAAAATTATTTGTTTAAAAATTGTTTTAATAATAATTTCATTTGTATTTTTTATCTATCATTGCATAAAGTTTGGTTAATTGGAAAACTGAAAAAACTGGATCTTTTTAGAAGCACTAAATAAAAAGTTGGTAAATAGCAACAATTATTTGTTTAAAAATTGTTTAAATAATAATTTTATTTGCATTTTTATCTGCATTTGTATAAAGTTTGATTAATTGCAAAAATAGGGAAAAAACTGCATTTTTCTAGGACCACTGTATAAAAAGTTGGTAAATAACAATAATAATTTGTTTTTACAATTTTTTTCTTAATCACTGTAATAATTTTAATGTAATATTTTATATAATATGTTGACTTAGTACTAAGTAAAGCTAAAAATCTTGACTAGTTTTTAAAAGTCTGCTATTTTCTCTATGTGTGCTTTGAACAAATGTGCAATAATAAATTGTTTAAATCTTTGCAAAATTCATCGTAATATTAGTAAAATATATTATTAGTTGACACACAACAATTATAGTAAAAAACATTGATGATTTTTAGTCTATTTTGCAATATACAAATAAATAAAAGCTGTGTCTACTTTGGGCAGTCACCGGTAGTCCGCGTTACAAAAAAGGCTTCGATAGCACGAATGTTAAACCTACTTATCTGATAAAGTTGGCCAAAGTTGGCCAAGCCTCTTGTATGTACACTTAGTTCAGTTGTTCAGTAATCAGAAAACCAAATAGGATTTTTTAATATTTTTTAATATTATGTTTTGTGAAGTTTTTAAGTTTCATATAATTAGTTTCGAAATATGCTTATCGAAGTTGATGATTTTAACAGTTAAAAACTAAAAATCGTCAAATGTTAAAATAACAGGCTGAAAATTTACAATTTTTACTGTTATTTAAAAAAAAAATTTGTTAAAAACGTTCAAAACCTCGCTTGCTAGCATCTAATGAAGTAAAGTCTGAAATTCCGTGGTCGCTCACGTAAACAAGGAAGCGCGGCTTCGTAAGTCGGACTAGTCATCTAAGAAGCTATAGTTTCGTCTCTAAAGTAAAGGGATTTTTTCAATAGTCTTTCCAGAATATGCGCATGCAGTATTGAGACCGATTTGACAACTTTTATTTTCAGGGTTTTGTCCACCTACTTTTCCGTTTCAGCCCACTGTGTGGCGTGTCCAATATGACAAAGAAATTTAAAAAAAAATGTTAACTTTCTTCAAACTTGGTACCTTGGAATTTTTGTAGTTGATAATTATGAGTTCGAGTTTAGTTTTACAAAAGGCACAATTATGGATGAAATATGGAATGTAAAATTGATAAATAAACTATTTTACATAAAATAAAAAAGCTCAGAGCATTACTGCCTACTGAGATATAAGAAAAAAAACAGAAGAATTATATTTGCAGAAACTGAAGACAAAGAAAAGTTTGAAGCAACAAAAGACAGTCAAAACTTGGTTAGTATTTATTTTAAATTACAAGGATGACCTTGATTTAAAAAAAGCTGATTTTAGAAAAAACCGTCCGTCTTTTCAGATGCGCACATGTGTGCACGCAATTAAAGTTTGGTATTTAGGAACAGGACCCTACTAATAACAAGCAAATCTACTTTCGATGGAAGCTGATGGTGGAAGGACCAAAATAATTAGGTGTAAAATTATTGTTATTCAATGGATCTCTAAACAAAAATTCCATTCAGAGTAATGAAAAAGAAAATTAAACTTTTTCTAAAATGTAATTTAGGTACATTTATTTCCATGCTTTAGAAAGCACAGTACAAACAACGAAGAAATCATGTGTAAAAGACAATTTTAATATAGATTTTATTGCTACCCTTATGGGGAGATCCGGCACCATTAACTTAGATGGTACAGCACGTAGAAAAATGGATTATACAAAAGTAATTGTCTTGGATTATTAAAAAAAATATCATACTGAATATAATCTGTATTATACTATTTATAATCTATAATCTACTTTTTATTGTTTTCAAATAATACCAAGTATAAATAATGGATTATCAGAATTATAATTTCAATTCAATTGATGTACAATTCCAGATTATTAACAGTCTAAGTTTAACATACAACTTAACTACAACTTAACATTAAATCAAGTTGAAATTTATGAAGTTTAGAAAAATAAACAATTAATTTTTTAAAAATTGATTAAATACTATTTTTTTATTATATACTTTAATACTAAAATTCAAAAGTTAATTTATTAACCACTTCGGGAGTATGACGCCAGGGACATTTTCCTTGTGGGGTACCTTTCTCCGGGGTGCCCTGGGGAAGGAAATTGAAATCCACATGGGGCTACGTAAAAATTAAAATATCAAAGAATTGAAAACTTATTTTTGTCAAACAGGGCCGTCGCAAGCAGTATGGAAGGTATGGAGTACTCCATACATGGAAGTTAACCTTATTTGGAATTCCATACACGAAAAATTGAAAAGCTTGCGCCCCCCACCCTTCTATACTTCCTTTATCCCCTTTTTCTTAACCCTTTACCAAAAATTCCACACCTGAAAAATGTTGGCTGCGCCGCCCCTGTTGTCAACAAACATCCTGTTTCAGGATGATCAGCCAGGGGTCATTTCTATGCTGGGGAGACTTGCACCCATGTGAAAATAAAAATTAAAAAATTGAAAATTCATTTTTGTCAAGAAGTATATTGTATATTTTCAATTTTTTATTTTAATTTTCACATGGGTACAAGTATGCCCCGCATAGAAATGACCCCTGGCGAATTATCCTGAAACGGGATGTTTGTTGATAAAAATAAGTTTTCAATTCTTTGATTTTTTAACCCCTCCCCGGGTTTTTTATTATTATTTTATTTATTACCGTTAATCATAGTTAGTAGGTATTAAAAGTTATCTTTGTTGCTAGATGTAAAATCCTACTGATTAATAAATAAACTAACTCATTAATTAATAATAATAATCGCAAACTTCATTCTTTCATTCTTTCATTCTGTCCACATCTGAAGTTTGGCACAATAGATGTTTTTTGTTTTAAATCAATAACTTTTGAAAAAATGTATTTTTATATTAATTATACGATTTCTAATTTTATTTATGTAATTATTAATTCTCCTGAATCTAAAATTTAAATGAATTGACAAATTTATATATTTTATTTTCAATAATAATAATGTATTACAATACAAACGTGTCTTATTTAAATCTAATTTACATGAATAATTTTCATAATAATATTTTATTCTGTTAATTACTTATACAATATAAATAAGAATGAAGAATGAAATATCATGATGTAATTGGAAGAAAGCGGGCACTGTTTTCAAATATTTTTTAAGACTTTTAAATACTTTTTTTATAATTTATTTCTCTTTTAATCATTTCATTTTTTTTTCAACTTAAAACTTTCTGCCCTATTTTAAATTAAAATACGTACCAAATTAAATTTCACCAAATAAATGTTGTATTTTTTATCTCAAAATGCTTATTTTTTTATTGGTAAATTATTAAACTTATTTAATTTCTAATTTTATTATAGGTCTGAAATTGGGATAAATTATAATTTTAATCAGTTCAATTGGAAGAACAAAAAAAAAGATTGACTGAAATGTAGTCCAAGCCTGTCAGGCTAAAAATTCATTAAAATCTTAATCAAGGATCCCAAAATTTTTATACAAAAAACACTAATACTCGTTTTAATAAAATCAAGTTTAGAATTTTTAATTTAATTTAATTTGTAAAGGTAGAAGATTGGAATAATTGTTCCCACCATTAAGGATTCAAATAAAAATGAGTTATAAATCTTAAAACTTTAGTTATATTTAAATTTTGATCAATTGAAATTTGAAATAATTTCAATTTGAATCGATAGAAGTTGGGAATTTTTGAATTTGGAAAAATAAAAAATATTGCTAGAAATTTTGAAGAATGGTTTGTTATTAATTGAATTTCGTAAAGAAATTTTAAGAATAAGGAATTCTTATTATCAAAAGATGCTTGGAATAAATCAAGTTTGCATAGAAGTTTAAATATATTTTGTTCAAAAAACTATTGAAAAATAAATATTCTTACTTTTTGAAACATACTCTAAAATTTTTTATTTTTAATTGGGGGAAGAAAATCTTATTTATTTTTCTTAAATTTCATTCTATTTATTAATTTGTAACAAATTTTAATAATTCAAAATTCATTCACACATATAGATGTTTTTTTTGTTTTAAATCAATAGTTTTGGAAAAAATGTCTTTTTATATATGATTTCCAATTTTACTTATTTATTTATTATATCTCCGGAATTTAAAATTTTAAAATTAAGTAATAAATTTATATTTTATTTTTAACAATTGTGTATTAAAATATAAATGCGTGTTTTACTTAAATCTACTTTACAGTTTTTAATAAAGATTGACAACACTTTAAACATAATATGTAAATTAATGAAAAAATATGTATAAGTAATTTGAAATAATTTATTGTTTCCAATATATTCGACGATTTAATTATAATTTTATGGAATACAACATAAATAAGAATAAGAATTAGATATCATGAAATTAAATTGAAGAAAGCGAGCACAGTTTTCTAATATTTTTTAAGGCTTTTTAAATATCGTCTTTATAATTTATTCCTATTTTTTGGTAGACTTATATTTGTTAAACTAAATATATTTAATTCGGTTGATATAAAAATTTCTTAAAATTATAAGCGTAGAAGTTTAAATTGAATGATATTTAGATTTTTAAACATAGAAAAAGAAGTCTGCTTCAATAAAAAAATTTAGAATCGATAAATTCAAGTAATAGTTGATTAAAGTTTGAATTATAAATATAAGTTTGAATCCATTTGAAATTTTCAAATTTCTATAAGTTGAAATTAATAGTTTTTAAATTTACAAATGATTTCAGGTTCCCTTGTTTCCAATTTTTTAAAATATTTTTAGACTTCAATAGTAGAAATTGTAATTATAAAGTTTGGATTGATTTAAGTTTTGATACTGTAATACACATTTTTTATAATTTGAAGATTGTAATATTGGTTGCAGTTTGAAATTCGTAATTTAAATATGCATTGTTAAATTAAAAAATATTTATAAGTTTATAATAATTTCAACATGAATTGATTAAAACTTGAACTATTAAATGTTTTAAATAATAATTGAAGTTTATTATTATTCAAATTTGAATAATTGATAATCATTCCTACATATCTCATTTTAAGACACTTTTTGCGCCTCAGATACAATAAAGATACCATATTATCGTAGTTTAAAATACTTCCAAGACACTTGTTTTTAGAGTGTACTAATTAAAATTTGAAACAATTGAAATACGTATTAGTTAAATCAAGTTTAAAAATTTTAATTTAATTTAATTTGTAAAAGTAAAAGATTGAAATAAAATAAAATGAACTTATTTTTATTTTAATTCCTAATGGTGGGAACAAAAATTATTTCAATCTTTCAATTTTACAAATTACTTTGGTTATATTGCAATTTTGATTATAATTGAAGTTTGAAATAATTTAAATTTGAATTATTAGAAATTGGGAATTTTTTAGTATGGGAAAATTAAAATTTATATTAACGGAAATTTTTGAGAATGGTTCGTTACTAATCGAATTTCGTATTGTTTAAAGAAAATTTTAAAATAAAGATTTCATATCAATAGAATTTTAAAATAAATGAAATTTATATAGAAAATTGTAATAATTGTATTAATAAAAAATATTTTGTTCGAAAGCTATTTAAAAAAATATTCTTACTTTTTGTAACGCACTATACTTAAAAACTTTTTATTTTAACTTAGCAACAAATCGGAGTTATTCTCTAAAATTTCTTTGTATTTATTAGTTTATAACACATTTTAATAAATAAAAATTAGTTCACAAAATTTAATTTAATAGTATAATTAATTTAATCTACATAAGTTCAGTTTGTTTTTTGTATTAAAACTATACTAGTCAATGAAGAATGTAATTCTCGCGCGCTTGAGCGCGCGTATTTTTGGCTAGTATTTTATAATCCAAACTAATATCAGGTATAATTTCAAAACTATAATACTAGAATGAGTTGCTTTATAATCCTGTTAATTGTCCCACCGTCAGTGTTAAAATATTATAATTGGTATAAGCCAGATTATACCTGTTATAATCCATTTTTCTCCGTGAGACTTTATTGGAAAATCAAACTTTTTTCTGCGCGCCGGACTACTGTGATGTAGTAAAAAAATGCATTTGTAACACAATTGAATAAACAATTTACTTAAAGTATATTCAGTTATATATGTGAATTTACTTAAAGCTTAAAAAGTGACATTTCTAAAAAATTACGTTGTCGATTTAAGATTTTTTCTTTTAACACAGTTACTGAATTATAAAGACAATTTTCTCAAAAATTAAAAGTGGTGTTCTTTAATGTTTAACTTTATATATAAGGGTGCAATTCCGAAAAAGTCAACCTCTAGATTTTGATAAAACTTAGTACACTTACGAATTTTGATGTGCTAATTATGAAAATGATCAAGAAAATTATGGACTACTTCATGTTCATGGTATAAACCATAAAAAAAACCTTTTTTTTTAGTTTTCTCAGTTCAACTCAGTAAATATTTGAAATTTCGAAAAAATGTATTAAATAAGGATGGTAGTATTCTTAAAAACACACACTTTAAATCCTATACAATTTTTCGGTATCTTCAACAGTTTTCAAGGTATTTGCTAATGAATATATCAAAACTTTAAAATAAATAAAGTAGTATATAAGAATATGGTGGCATATTTTCAGAATTTCAAAAAATGTACTGAACAAAAGATGTAGGTTTTATAAGAGTACATATTTTATGTTCCCTAAATTTTATCACACTGAGAAAAATGAGTTAGCTTCTGTTTGGATAGCTTATTTTTAGCTGTGGTAGCTAATATTTAGCTGTTTCAGCAAACAAAATTGGCTGTGAAAGATAATTAATAGTTGTGTTAGCTAAAAAATTAGCTATCCATATAATAGCAATTAAAGTTAGCTAAGGTAGCTAAGTCTTAGCTTTGGCTGCTAATTTTTTTTCTCCGTGCAGAAAAGTTGCTAATTTTTTTTTAAAAATGCAAGACCCCAATAAAAGCAACAAATGCTTAAGTGAACTTAAATAAAAGACAAACACTTCTTACAGTTCTTATTACACTTCTTATTACTTCTAATACGTCAATAAGTTTCTTTATTATTTCTGTAATCAACGCATCAATATACTTAAGTACATGTAGTTTCATCCAAATCCGCGAGTTGATCTATTTGGAACTTTATCCAATTTTTTAGGTCAGTTTTACACTTTTCTTAAAATTAGCCTTCAGTCTCTTTAATTAAAATTATAAATGTTTGCAATTATATTATATTTTATTTATTTTTAGTTTTATATGTAAGAAAAATAGTAAATAATAATTTTCTTAAAACTAAATTTATTATATGCATTAATTTTTTATGAAACCAAAGTATAAAAAATCGATTAATTGTACGATTATATGATCATTGAAGGATTTCCTTCATATACGGAGTTTTTCATTTCAAAATACATTTTAAAATTCAAGTTTATATTTCAATGTTTATTATTTAATCTTAATACATAGAAATTTGGAACTTAGATTTAGAAAATATTACTGAATATTTCCAGTATTTTTTAAGATAAAAAATATTTGATTTTTGGGTAAAAAATATATTTCTTTTAAGTTTTAAGATTACCTGTAATTTTTTCTGTAATACATTTTTGAATGTATTTTAATAAATGTAAAACATGCATTAAATATGATAAACCACCAGATTTAATAAAACTTTTAATCTTATTTGAAACATTTCCTCAATATTGCACGAGTCTGCTTTGCATAATGTTTCACGGACATTGAATTAAAATGTTCAGATAGCAAGGGTTAGAAATATTTTCTCATAATATGTGGAAATTTTGCTACTTACTAAGCTTTACTGAACTGCGAATTGCAATATTGCGAACCTTTCACTGCAAGGTTCAAGAAAGATTCAGGAAATATCTGGTGCTGTACTGGGTATCAAAATATTGTTAGTTAAAAATAAAATAGAATGTTTTAGTTCTAGGTGAATGGAAAATCATTTTTACACGATTTCAAAATAATACGAATAGGAAGGTACTAAAAGAGATAATTAGAAATATATTTTTAAATGCATAGATAAAAATTAGTAATCGAATCGACCTGTCGTACAATTCTACTTTTTTATTTTTCCTGTAGTGCGGCTTTAGCAGTTTTGTTGAAAAATTCATGGTCTATTGTCAAATTAATACATTATGACTGCAATTGGAATTTTACGATTCAATTATTTGAAAGTAAGATGGAAATCTTAATGGCCACGATTATTTCTTTTTGTAAATAAATCCTAATCGTTCGTTTTCATCAATAAAATATTGAAACTTATTTTTGTTTTCTTTATTGAGTATAATTGTAATAAAGACATTTAGAATTTATTATTCTAAGATTAATAACGCTTCTAAATATAATTTACATTTTTTATACGAATTAAGCACCCATGATTGCAATGAAATTTATGTAAAGTGTACACTGCACAATTTTTTTTCAAGTTTGTAAAAAAAATTTGGTATTTTCTATTTGAAAAATAGGTAAAGTATTTTTTAATTGTGACGCGCCGAAAGACGAATATTATAAACTTGTAAGCCATTTTGTGCATTCGTTGTAAATTAGATGACTCTCTAGGTGTTTAGGTAAGCAACATTTTCTTTTATGTGTTAAGTATGTAACTCAATGTCTTTTGGAAATAATAAAATGCAACTTTCTTTATTCTACTACAAATTAATTAAAAAAAGAAATTTTTATAAACTTTAGAGTTCATTCAATGTTGATTTATTGAATTACAAAATACCAAAACTACAAATAACCTTATGACATTACTAACTAATTATTAACACATTTTATAAAATAGGATTAAAGAATTTCAATGCCAACTTCTTAATTATAAAACAGTTTATTGTATTCGTTAAATCTAATATATGTGTATATGGCTTTTACAAGTGTGACAGTAAAAAAACAGACGTACATATTTTTTCAATATCAGGAATTACTGTATACCAAAAAGATGATTTTCGTGACATTTTATTTCATATTATAAACTATTTATTTTTTTATGCAGGGGGAATAATTTACTTCCTTATATCACTAAATAAAACAATAAGTTTATGATTTACAATTAAATAAAGAAAAGTAAGCACGCGCGCTCCTGCGCGCGCTCGATCTCGTGACTTATATTACGGGATGATTTTACAGTAATATTAACGTGACATTAAAATGTCCGCGTCAAGGTAATATTACAGGGTAATGTTGAGGTAATATTACAGGAATACTACAAAATAATATTAAGTTAATATTACAGTAATGTCACAGATATTACAATAATATTACATAGTTAAAAATTTTGTGTAAAAAACGGTCCACACAATCTTTGTGTTAAGTTTTACATAAAGATTAGGTGAATTTAACAAGAATATTGTGTAAATTAACCTATAAGTTATGTTATGTTAACACAAAAGTAACACAAATTTTGAGTGGACCGTTTTAGACATTTAATTTGTGTTAAATTTACACAAAATTTTTAACTGTGCACAGTAACCACTCGACTATATAGGTCTTATAATACACTTCAAAAAGTCTTTTTCATATTTTACTACATATTTGTAATATTTACTCAATGTTACTTTGTAATATTACTATGTAATATTACCTCAATGTGAACATTTTAATGTCACCTTAATATCATTGTAACATTATCCTGTAATATTAATAATATGGTTTGTAGGTCAAAAGTTCCAAACGAAAAGTTCCAAACCAAATGTTCCAATCCGAAAGTTCCAAAATTAAAAAATCCCAAAATAAAAATGTTCCAAAAGACAAAAGTTCCAAAATAACAAAGCGCCAAAATACAAAAGTTCCAATATAATTTGCAATATTATTTTCAATATAATTTCCAATATATATGCATAAAGTATAAAAAGTTTAAAAAACATTACAAATTCCAAAAATGTATAAAGTATATGTATATGTATAAAGTATGAAAAGTTTAAAAAACATTTAAAAATATGGACAATGTTATGACTTATCCGGACCTTTTCGAACAACAACGTTGCCTGTGATGTCATAATGGCCTAAAATTATAGCCCTCGCTGAACATTCGCTTTTTCGTTTGCACCGATAGTACACTACACCATTCCCCGGTGAATGTCGTATATATAAAAATCCATTAACAGTCAAATATCTTATCTTTCCATGTATAAAAACTTCTCCCATGATGATAAAAATTACAAAATTATAAAAAAGGTTAAAACGTCAAAATGACGAAAAACAACAAATGAATGAAAACTGTTTAGACAGATATATACCTATAGTAACTTGAAAACAAAGTAGCAAATCTTTTGGTCTTTGGAAAAAAGAACTTTTGGAACTTTTGATCTTTGGACAAAAGAACTTTTGGAACTTTTGGTCTTTGGACAAAAGAACTTTTGGAACTTTTGGTCTTTGGAACAAAGAACTTTTGGAACTTTTTTTCATTGGAACTTTTTTTTTGAAACTTTTGTCCTCCAACCGTAATATGGAATGTATTATTACTACGAAGTACACGGAATATTACGTGCTACTTGGGTGGTCGAAATATATATATAACCCATGGTTCCTAAGTTGGAAGGTGCCAATTTGTACGTGTTAACCAAGCTAAGTACGACAAGAGGACCGCAAAAACTGTTCGAGTTTCGTGCTAACCGTGTTTCGTGTTAACCGAGGAACGCTCAAGGTATTTAAAACGTATGTCTCTGCCGGGACCGCAATTTTTGTTCGTGTAAAGCAGGGAAGTCCAAGCGTCACTCATTCCATGCTCCGAGTGACAGTGTCACTCATTTCTCTAGGTCAAATTCTGCCTCAAAAATCCTACAATGAAGAATTTAGTTCCGGTCCTAATAGGGGGACCTAAGCCTTTTAAATTGTATTGACCCTATCGAGTTAAAAGCAATAAACTATATGAGTTTAATTATGGGACTCATAAAACCCAGGACTGACTGCTGTTCGTCGTACAATAGCCCTTTCTCGGCTTTTCGAACGTCGACGAAAAAAATTTCCTGTCACTCCTGCTACCGTAATGTCACTCCGCACTTGCCGTTTCTGGACACCCATGGTGTAAAGCGAATGTTTGTGCTATCCGAGTACGTGTTAACGAGGGTTTACTGTAGTATAGTAAAAGTTTGTCATTGTACGGTGAAGTTACTCTAAAAAAATAAGGCGTTTGGCGCCAGACATGATTCCGACATTTTGAATCACCGGAAACCTAAAATTCCAAAAAAATCTTAAAATATACATTTGTGGTCAGTCTGTGAACTAGAAGTTTTAATTAAAAGCAAAAAAATAACAAAATGGCGGGCTTTTGAATAAAAAATTCGTGTAACGAGGTATTTTTCGTACTTAAAGCTCGCTAAGAAGGGGAGAGGGTAACTGATACAGTTGATTCTAGTTCACAGATTGAAGACAGGTATGTCTAACAAAATGCAGAAGGATTTAAATGAATTGCTTCCTTCATTATCACTGAAATTTTTCTACCGCAAAAAACCATGATTTCGAGAAAATCGTGTTTAAAAGTTTGGGTAGGGTAAGTCGGGGAGAGGTGGAACACCTCTTTTAAAACCACTGCAAAATCTAAGGAATTTAGCAGAAAATTCTAATTCTTATAAAATATTTTAACAATAACCTTCGTACATTCAAACGTGAAACGGTTTTTAATTTTTTTCATTTCTTTTTAATTTATAAAGAAATTTGTATAAAAGCAACGATTCCGGGAAAGATGAAATTATCCGGGTGAGGTGGAACACGGTGTTTCTATTTTTTTGTAAATTCCCTTATGACAGAAAATTGAGTAGTAGGAGCTAAATAATAAATAAAATACACTTTCTTTATGTTATATTAAAACATTTTTTCTGCAAAAATCTTCAAATCTCTACAATCTTTAATCTTTCATATTTACATATTCTCGCGAACATCGATTTTACAAACAATGAAACATAATTTTATTTATAATTTTTCTAGCAAGAAATTACCGTTTTATATTTTGTTTATGGACTGTTTGACTCTTACGTATGTAATTAAAATTTAATTTGAAGATTAATTTTCCGAGATACCATCTCTCCCGGTGTTTCAACTCTCCCGGAATTACCCTACCATTTTTTAGTAAAAAAAGAAGTAAAGCAAAAATGTTGATATTTTTAAAAAAATGTTTGTAATGAGATCTATTTGGAGCGCTTCTGAAACCTTCTGGACGTTCCTTGCCCTATTGAGAAACATGACGTTCTTTTTAACGTCGAAAATGACGACGAAAAGGGCGCCTTTTTTGGGATCCAAAAAGACTTCATTTTCGAAGTCATTATCGAAGTCTTTTTCGACGTCTTTTTTTACGCCACTTTTTTATGTTTATTTTTTTTACTTATTTATTAAGTGTATAAATGTAAAAGGTACAGACTTTTACAGACTGTGCATTTGGAACAGTACATAAATATGCTTTTCTATCTTTTAACATATGCACACATATTTTGTCAATATTTTTAATAAGAACAATATAATCTTCACTGTCAATTGATTGGATTATTATTAGTGGGCGATAACAGTCGACGAAAGCATTAGAAGTTTTAATTTTTTTTACAACTGCAAATTCGTCTTTAGTATTTGAGTCCATCATAAAATACATAATTTTTACATATAATAAATCAATTAATTGAGCAAATAAGTTGTCTGATCTTCTATTATTTTTTGACGACGTAAATAAGCTACCGTTTTAACCGCGGAGTTAGCTAGTTGGTTAAGGTCCTGGATTCTACGGTCGCACCAAGTGAAGCGTCAAGCTTGCTTGGTTCGCGCCCCGGGGAGCCTGGGATTTTTTCCGGCTGTGAGATAACTTCAGTAGAAGGTAAAGACGTCGAGGTATAATGATATGCACTGTCGGTAATCGACCTGTGCAGATCACTAGAACTCGACTGTCGATAAACCGGTTGTACTCAAGAGAGGTTTTTCTACAGTTTTCCCTCTCCACTGGCGAGCAAACCCAATATACCGGGTGATCCAGGCAAATGCGAGTACTCCTAATTTCAAGCCGATCTGTAGACGCAAAAACCACTTGAAGTAAAATAAATATGAAAGTAATAAATACTAGGAACTCCCTACGGGGGACACTCGTTGAGCCTGTAAGGCCGTTAAACGAGTGTATAATAACTAAAAAAAAAGAAATAAAAATAAGCTACCGTTTTTCACAATTGTATTAAATGAACGAGCCCTATCAGATAAACCTAATTTTATTGTCAAATTTTCAACAACAGGGAATCCACAACCAAAATATCAGGTTGTACTACTTTCTGTTGTTTTCTGTACCATCGTCTTACCGATTTTATTGTAAGATTGTTTAACGGTGTATGAACAATGTGCATAAATACAATCTCGTAAACTTAACATACTATAGCGAAGATTAATACGTCGACATACTTGATTAATGTACACCCTTTGCCGCGTGAATGACTTTTATTAACTGTCCATTAGCTGATTCGAATGAATATGCATTGTAAGACCAGAGCGAGCCCCAATCGTAGACAGATTTAGCTAAATGTAGCAGTAATTGAATATTAAAAGTCATAAAAAGTACAAGTACATGGCTTCTACAAAAAGCATCCAATGACAAAAAAATTTGTTTGGTAATACATTGTTTAAAATTGTAGGACTGAAAAATAGGGTCCAATTTTCCCATTCTTGTGATTTCCAAAATGACTTTTCTGAAAACGGACGTTTTAACCGAATAATTTGATGAAGAACTTTGAAATCGATTAAAAAATTATCAATTTCTTGAACATTTGATTTTGGAAATAAACCAGATTATTTTGCATTACCAAACCATTTTGTAGCAAATTGTTTAGCAATGCCTGAGCAGCAGTGCTTGATATCTACAACTACGCCATAAATGAAATTAAAATTTATTAGATTTATAAGATGCAAAGGTCCTTTAACACCGAAAATAGGATTTTTTTTAATGGCTGCTTGTTTCATATATTTTTCCGTTTGTTGAATGGTTCTACTTTTCGGCACAGTTTCTATCAATAAATATTTAATGTTTCCAGAAAGAGGATTACTTGAATTAGATTTCACTGATTCGCCAGGATGTAGGCATTGATGACAGCCATATTTCCCATTAAAACTCTTTAAAGACAGGACAGACACTTTTTTGTACTCATTTTCAACGTGAATTTTCTCTATTTTTGGAGGTTTACTAAAATTATAGGAATCACTTTTTCTGACGTAATTTTTATCGCTCTTTTAGAATCTGTTATCAAAATTTCAACAACAAAAATTTTCAAAAAGTTATGGACTCTTTTTATAAAAAAATGTGAAATTTTAACAATTTTGTTTAAAAAATAAATTTTTTTAAATTTTCAATAATCGGAAAAATGTTTCAACTTAAAATGACGCGTCCGTAATATCCAAGCTTGAAAGTGACGAACCGTACTTTTCAAAATTTCAAGATGGCGGATCCAAAATGGCGTCCAACGAAATTTTTTTTTCAATGTATGAGCACATAGTGTTCGCTTCATTACAAAAAAAAATTATTTTCATGACACTAAGTGACTAAACGTTTTTTGACTCTCCAATCACGAATCTGAACTCAGATTTCAAAAATTCAAAATGGCGGATCCAATATGGCGGACGATATTTTGATATTCGATAAAATTTGTTTGAAAATTGTTACTCGGGGGTCTTTGGGGTCGCTGATTTCGAATCTGATGTAAAAATTTAAAATTTCAAAATGGCGGATCCAATATAGCGGACGATATTTTGAAAATCGATCGAATTTGTTTGAAATTTGTTACTCGGGGTTGTTTGGGGTCGCTTATCACGAATCAGATATAAAAATTTAAAAATTCAAAATGGCGGACGATATTTTGAAAATTGATCGGATTTGTTTAAAATTTGTTACTCGGGGATTTTTGAGGTCGCTGATCACGAATCTGATGTCAAAATTTAAAAGTTTAAAATGGCGGATCCAATATGGCGGACGAGATTTTGAAAATCGATCGGATTTTTTTTAAACCATCTGATTAAATATTTCACGTCCTTTAGCTAATAAAAGTATTTTAACGTTTCCTGTCTCAAAGACTGAATGAAAAAAAAAAAAAATGCATTGTCGACGAGTGTTCAATACGAACACAAAGCTTTTGTGAAAGTTGTACTGCTTATTTCTGTAAATATTGTTTTAAAAAATTCCACAAATATTAAGTGACTGTCTTTGTTCCGTTTATATAAAAAAATTTTAAAAATACAAAAAAAAATACAAAATATTTAAAAAAAATGAATCTTTACTTTACGCTTATCTCCTCGTGGTTTGAGTCGGGCATTTCAAAACACTATCAGCCACCTTGGATCTGTCATTAAAATTTTGTTTAAATTTAACATCAGATTCGTAATCAGCGACCCAAAGAGGAACCCCCGAGTAACAAATTTCAAACAAATCCGATCGATTTTCAAAATATCGTCCGCCATTTTGAATTTTTAATCAGCGACCCCAAAAACCCCCGAGTAACAATTTTTAAACAAATCCGATCGATTTTCAAAATATCGTCCGCCATTTTGGATTCGCCATTTTGAAATTTTTAATTTTGACATCAGATTCGAAATCAGCAACCATTTTGAATTTTTGAAATCTGAGTTCAGATTCGTGATTGGAGAGTCAAAAAACATTTAGTCACTTAGTGTCATGAAAATAAATTTTTTTTGTAATGAAGCCGTACACCATGTGCTTATACATTGAAAAAAGAATTTCGTTGGACGCCATTTTGGATCCGCCATATCGAAATTTTTAGAAGTACGGTTCGTCACTTTCAAGCTTGGATATTACGGACGCGACATTTTAAGTTGAAACATTTTTCCGATTATTGAAAATATGAAAAAAAATCATTTTTTAAACAAAATTGTCAAAATTTCACATTTTTTACAAAAAAGAGTCCATAACTTATTGAAAATTTTTTGTTGTTGAAATTTTGATAACAGATTCTGAAAGAGCGATAAAAAATACATCAGAAAAGGTGATTCCTATAATTTTGTATACCTCCAAAAATAGAGAAAATTAACGTGGAAAATGAGTACAAAAAAGTGTCCGTCCCGTCCTTAAAGGATTAAATTGTACGAATCCTAACATTGGAGCGCGAGCGACAGAATCTACGCAGCATACCAAGGCAAAGATTTTAATTAAAAGATCAGCAACTTAATTTTACAATGTACTCCCTCTGTTGCGAGTTTGTTCATATCTTCTACGAAAGGGCCAAAAAACACATTCATGTCTGGTTTGTATTTACCAAATCACAATCCCACGACTATCAATTCTTTTGTCCGTACATTATACGGTAATTTATTTATCATAAGATATATTGGCCATATTGAATTAGTGAAACTAGTGAAAAGTGGAGCACCATCTGTGTTAAGGTATTTCTCTCGCAGTTATACTTGAAAAAATCGATTATCTATGGATTTTCTTAAAATTGTTAGAAAACGTTATTTTATATGTGCCTTGTATCTGGTTTAAATTTTAGGAAAATTTACCGTCTAAAATTTGAGATATTCATATTCGAAATTTCAATTTTACATGCAAAATGATAAAAATTGAAATTTCGAATATGAATATCTCAAATTTTAGACGGTAAATGTTCCTGAAATTTTAACCAGATACAAGACACATATAAAATAACGTTTCCTCACAATTTAAAGAAAATCCATAGAAAATCGATTTTTTCAAGTATAACTGCGAGAGAAATACCTTAAAAGTAACTGTTGCATAAGCTCGTCTATCGTTCTGATTAATTTTTTTACGTTATTTTGATAACGCTTTCCATCGGAAATATCACAAATGAGACCAATGTCGAGAACCCTTTCATTGATGACATAATTATAAAAATCACTATTTGCTTCTATACTGAAATCAATAGTAGTAAATATGACTACTTTAGATAGTAGAATTAACTGCATAATAATTAGTTGAACTATAACAAGAATGTCTTTAAGTATTATGCCGTCCATCGCAGCGTACACTGTTAGAAAAAACCTGAAAATTAATGCACTTTTAATTCATTCACGTCACTAAATTTTTATTTAATGTTGAAGGAAAGTTATGATAATTCACAAATAAATTGAATTTCATTCAAGTATGCATTAATTTTAATTTAATTGCGCATTAAAGTAAAATTAATGCAATATTACCTAAAATTTGAGTTACCGATGAATGACAGTTATTTTGGCGTCGGTAATAAGATAGGTTGCAGAATTATTGTCGTGCAGTTTGTGGTATAGTTTTATAAAACTTATGGTGTAAATCGTGTTCAAAATAAACTTCTTTGATGAAGATTAAAATGAACTTTAACTTTGTGACTATGGTTTTTTGCCTCTTTATTTTTAATAACTGAATTTAATGAATATTGTGACCAACAATTTGTAGGTTATGTTTTCAGTGCGTCTATTTCTATTCGCGTGTGTATTTTGCAAACAAATGAATAATTATAAAGTGAATACTCTTATTCGTATGTTTTTTTAAGATAATAATTCAAGTGTTCATAAATTGCTATGCTTCTATTCAAAAAGTTTTCTACACGTTTTGTTTCTTTGGACTTTCTTGCATACGCGTGTATTTAAACAAATAGTTCATTAAAATCTAAGACAATATGAATGAATGTTCATTCACCTATGTTGGAAGTTTTTTCCAACCACCTACATTAAAATTAATGCACATGTGCATGAATTTTCAGTCACACGTAACTGAATTTTCAGTCACGTGATTTAATTTTCATTTACGTGAATGGAAAAAACTTCCAGCATATGTGAGTGAAAATTCAGTCAGATTTTTCTAACAGTGTACGTGCGTGCTTATATGGTTATGTTATCGGATTGCGAATGTTATGGTCGTGTGTTCAATCCCCGGCGGTAATAATAGTTAGTAATAAACAATTTTATTTTACTACTTTAAGTAGTTGTTTTTACTACACAGGACTGTTGATTTTTGCTTTGTTAGACAGAACATATAACTACATTTACTAGTTCACTCTACAAGAAAAATGAAGCCTATTGAATTACTTGAATTGAATAGTCTTTATTGGGAATAAACCTCCCATACCATATAATACAATAAAACAAACAGTTTTCGCTTACTGCAAGACATGATAAAAATAAATTAGTAAGATAACAATGTATACATTTTTCTCACAAGTTACAAATCCCTTTAGGGGACTCAACGCGTAAACTTTACAGGATCAAATTTATTTATTATTACGTTTCTCCACCATCTTTATAAACATTTTCGCACATTTCTTAGCAACCGAAACATTTTCCGTGGATAACAAGTCCTTCCAAAATTCGCTTTGGTCAGAAGAAGTTAGCGCTTCTGGGAAAAATTCAAGTTTAATACCGTTGTAGCCAACGCACATAACAAAAAAATGAAAAAAGTCTTCTATTTCTTCGTCACACCATAAACAGTGTTCATTATTTGGCAATTCCATTCTTTCTCCTGCGATTGTAATAAATTTAACATGATTATTCATTAACCGACATTGAGAAAATATTCTTTTAAAATTCAGGGACATTTTTTTAATAAGATAAGGCTGCGGGCCAGGGTTCAGACGAGCACACGGCCACACCTGCAGACTCCTTGATTCCGCCCGCGCTCTCATATCCTTTAAGATACAAAAATTCGCGTAATTTTCTCTAATCACACCTGCAGAAGCAGCAATCGACTCTATCGAGCCCGAAAGCCATAGGTCCTCTAGCTCACCTTCCTTAAAAAAGGCTCTCAAGGCACTAAACCAATTCTGCCTTCCCCTGGGGATTTCTGCGCGCGCCAGAGTCATAAGTCTCGATGCTGAGGGGGAAACTATTGAGGACATGAATGATTCTCTTACATCAGCAATAAACTCGGTCGCGGAAGAACTGGGAATGTACACATTTGTCTCACGCAATTCGGGTTTGTTATTAAAAAATAAGCCGTGGTTTGACGGGGAGTGCCTTGAGGCCAGGCAGGATTTTAGAAAAGCATACCAAGGTTATGTCGAATCTGATTCGGAAGTCGACAGACTAACTTATGTTAAGAAAAAGCAACACTATGAAAAATTATTATCGATTAAAAAAAGTTCATATGTTAACCGACTTTCGGACCAGCTTGCGTCTTCCCGAAATTCGGCTGATTTTTGGAAAATTATAAATAATGTAAGATTTAATTCGTCTGCAAAAAATTCAATTGGTTTGGATGTTTGGTACTTATATCTGCGCGAGTGCTTTCCAGTCAAAGTCACAAACTTATTCGCCGCCCCGTACACCGCACTCCCTATCTTGGATGGTTATATAACGTATGATGAAATTTGCGAAAGCCTGGTCAGATGTAAGGCCTCAAAGTCTCCTGGTTCAGATAATATCGGGAATGGATTTTATAAGAGCTTACCAGAAAACTGGATAATTTTTCTGGAGAATTTTTTCAATAGAATTATGGACTCAGAATACATTCCAAAGTCCTGGGCCAAATTAACTTTGCGCATGATTCATAAGAAAGGTGACTCTGGGGCCACTGACAATTTTCGGCCTATCTCGCTCGTTAATTGTGGCGCAAAAATCTTTACTAGGATCCTGGCCAACCGTCTATTAGAATGGATGAAGGAATCTAAGATAATTTCAGAGTTTCAGTCGGGATTTAGAGAGGGAAGGGGGTGTGTGGATAACTTATTTACATTGTTGTCAGCTCTGCAAGTACACTTGAGAAATCCTAGAAGGGTAGTCTACGCTCTGTTCGTCGATTTTAAAAGCGCGTTCCCGTCAGTTTCCCATGATATTCTGTGGCGCAAGTTATATGAGGCGGGCTGCAGTACAAAGTTTATAAACGTTGTTAAAGATTTCTATAATAAGGCAGTGGCATGCGTCAGTAAATGGGAAGGATCTACGGACTATGTTAGAGTTTCTCAAGGCGTGCTGCAAGGGGAGGTCCTCAGCCCCCACTTGTTTTCGATTTTTATTAATGATTTGGAAAAATTTTTAAGAGAAAAGGGGTGTAGGGGTCTCTCCATTAGCAGATTAATTGAAATTTTAGTTTTAGCATACGCTGACGACCTCGTGTTGTTATCCGACACCCCGATTGAATTAGGGAGAAAGCTCACGGCTCTGCAGGAGTATTGTTCTCAGAACTGTCTTGAAGTAAACGTCAAGAAAACAAAAATTGTCATATTTAGAAATGGGAACAATTCAATTACCAAAAATTTTTCAGCGTTTAAATTTGGCAATGAGAAAATAGAAACTGTGGACCAGTATACTTACTTGGGGGTTATTTTTGAAAATCTTTGTTCATTTAAGGCCGCGACAAATAAATTTGTAAGCTCGGCTAATGTCTCAGCGGGTACAGTCCTAAATTTAATTAATGGGTTCAAGGCGGAGACTTGGTCAACGTGTGGTAGACTATTTGATAGCTTGGTAACAAGCGTTTTGCTTTACGAGATTCGAGTTTGGGGCTTAAATTACTCTAATGTTATTGAAAAGGTTCAGTTGTCCTTTTTTAAGAATCTTCTACACCTCCCATCATGTACCCCAAATTATGCCGTTCGCCTGGAGACAGGAAGGCTATTGAATTACTTTAAGTAGTAGAATCAACTATTTAAAGTAGTAGTTTCAATTGCAAAATATTTGTTGATTATACAACAAAAATGTTCTTAAAGCCTATCGAATTACTTTAATTAGTAGTTTCAATTGCAAAATATTTGTTGACTGTACTATAAAAAAGTTCTTAAAGCCTATTCAACTGCTTTAAGTAGTAGACTTTACTACTTAAATCTTAGTTATTTTAACCTCTTTGAATCTAGTCAAATCAATTACAAAATCTTATTCCACCAACTACATTCTTAATTCTTTTAACTATTTTTATTGTAGTCAAAACAAGCTTTCAAATTCAGTTAAGGACCTATTGAACTACACTGAGAAAAAAATACTATTGAATCAATAACATCTGTCTTTGATTCATTCAATAGTGTCATTGCGGGCAGCCATTAGCATATGCTATTAAATCTAAAGCACTGCTTTTATGATTCTACAGTCGATTCTATGTCGCTTCTATTGAATCAAACCATGATTAGTTGCATTATCAGCAAATTATTTTGAAATATATGTATATGCTGTAAATTTAATAAAATAAATTCTATTGTATCAATAAGTCATTCCTACAGAAGAATAGTATATAATGTTACCCCTAAAGTAGCAGTTTGTTACATTATATACAGATGCTTTCAGTTTTATAGCATGGTCCTATCAAATCAAAAGTATCTGACTTTGAAGCAATAACACCATACTTTTGGGAGACAAATATAATGAGTCAAAATAAATATTAATTCTCATTAACTGGTAACACCCTATCAGTTGTACGGAATCTTTGTATTTATTTATTATATTTGATATATTTATTATTTATACTATTTTATAACATTTTTACATTATTTTTATACATATAACATATACATCTTAATTCTAACGCACAACTTATAAATTAAAATATTTGACGCTGAGAGGTATCGAACGCGCGACCCCTGGGCCTAAAGCCCGACGCTCTAACCACTATGACATACGCTCGCTGGTAGCCGTTCCACGAACTGCCTATATAAGCTACAATTCAAGAGGTGGGGGAAGAACATTGCCAAGACCTACGCGCTAATGGGCAAAATACAGTGCCTAAGGATTCAATAGCATCAGCTATTGGCAGTCCGCAAATACGCCGTTTATTCGAAACGAAAGCATATGCTATCAAATCTAAAGCAGGGTGTTTACAATTCTACAGTTTCTTATATGATTCAAATACTCAAATATTTCTTTCAAAAATACCATGACAACATTTCAAGAGAACTATGTTAAATAAATATTAAAATATGCTATTGATTTAAGTAAATTAACAATTGAGTAGATAGCAGCGATTTGATAGCACCATGCTATTATTTCAAAAACTTCAGACTTTTGCTTTAAAGGTTTATGCTTATGAACCAATAAATCTGTCAATGAAGTAATGACATGGAATTCAATAGCATGAAGGTATTTGATTCATTAGCATTTTTTCTCAGTGTACGCGCAGAGTAGTTAAAAAGTAATAACCCACTACTACTTTTTTCTTTCAGTGTAATAATTTTGAAATAGGTGAACTTGCATCCAGTGTAACAAAAAAATCTTTATATTTATAATCGTCTACCTGAATTTCAGTGTTACATACAACACACTTCACTGATTTATCTTTGCGTTTGAATTTGCCAACATACGCACCACATTTTGTACACATCGCATGAAACTGCATACGATCCTTAGGATAAAATAACTTGTCTGTTATATATGTAGTATTGGGTATTATATGCCCAATGGGAAATGCCTGTGTAATGCCGATGCTTACTATCGGCGCGGTACAGATCTAGAGTTCATGCCATTATTCAGCCAAACTCTGGCAAGTTAATGCTGGCGCGGTATTGAAAGCATCTTCAATTCAGTCTTATGCCGATACTAATAAAAAAAAAAAATTTATTAATTTAAAAAAAATATATTTATTTTTTTTGTAATATTTTTAAGAAATTAGTTAATAATTTCGTCGCACCGATCACTTCTAAGACCGTCTAGACTTGGTAAAGACTGACAAGTTTCTTTTGTTGGTTATGTTTACGAAAGATTATTTAACAGCCATAACATTTAAGGATCTTTACTCGTATGACGTAAATAATAAATAAACTATATACATGGCCTACATAATCAATCATTATTTTAAATCGCTTCCTCAAATTACTTCTCGAGTGAATAACTTGATCCTGGCACTTTTTGCTCACCACTTCCCTAATAGCACCAAACGTTTCATTAACGTTGCTGCAACGTTTCCGTGTAACGTTGCAAACGTTGCATTGCAACGTTACCAGCCAAGAAAAATAACGTTGCATATGTCATGGGGATAGAAACGTTGCAGGGAAACGTTGCGGAACGTTAATTTGGAACTTTGAATGACCATTTAAAAATTAATAATGTTGATATTGTGCGCAGTAGTTTTCTATCGCAATTAGAGCTGCGCAGTTGATTTTAGTGACCATTGTTCTACAGAAGCAATCATATTATCAACATCGAATAATATTAATAAAAAAAAATGTAGCCTTTTCCGCAACATTTTTCCGCAACCCGCACTGCGATTTTCCGAATGCCTATTCAAAGTTCCAAATTAACGTTCCACAACGTTTCCCTGCAACGTTTCTAGCCCCATGACATATGCAACGTTATTTTTCTTGGCTGGTAACGTTGCAATGCAACGTTAGCAACGTTACACGGAAACGTTGCAGCAACGTTAATGAAACGTTTGGTGCTATTAGGGTTCACTGTCACCTAAAACTAGTAAAATTAATAGAAATACAAAATTTGCCTCGATTGGCATTTCAATGTACACTCTGCGTTTTTTTTTAAAACGCAGTGGTTATCGACGCGGAAGCCCGGAAATTCGATCTATTTTATTGAATAACTGATTATTGATTTTTTCTGCGAGCAAGAGTAGCGCATGCGCGTAGAACAAGAGCTACACCAGCGATATACACCGGGACACATAAATGCTGTCCTTCCGGTTTATTGTTCGAATAATAGACAAACAATAAACCGGAAGTTCAGCTTTTATGTGTCCGGGTGTATATATTACCCGCGAATATTTAAAATACCAATAATTTTAAGTAAGAGAAATTATTTTATAAACATAAATTATTTCAACATGGATAATTTCAGTTAATAATTTACTAATTTTATAAATCATTTATCCTATAAGTTTTTTTATTTAATTTAACTTTTAATTTATTTAATAAAAAACTTTAAAATAATAACCAAACAAGTGAAATAAAAAAAATTAAAATAAAACTCTTATTTTACAAAGACTACATTAATAAATAAATAGGCAATATACATTTAGCTTTTTAATGTTAATATTTAAATAATAAATTCTTAAAACTAAGATGTGAAAAATTGTTAATTTTCATACACAATGTTATTTAGTTTTCCATAATTAATATTAAATATTTTTATTTTGCTAAATAATATTTTAAGCAATAGAAGAATTAAACACTTTTGAAATTAAAAGTATATACCTAATGAAAAATTAAAAATTACAATATCTCAAAGAAATTTGAAAGTTTTAATTTTTAATTTGAATCAACAACAATTTTGTAATTATTTGTAAAAAAAAGTGTACCTAATTGAATAAAATTAAATAATTTCATTTAATTAATTTCTTTTTTTCAAAAATATTCTAACATTATTTTAAGAAATTTTTAAAATCAATAAAATAAAATGTTAATGTTTAATTTTTTTTAAATTAATTTCATTAACGTTTATTTCTATACTTAATAATTTACAAACATATTTTTAAAATTATTTGTTTCTTATCTGTTGTTAATTAAAAATATTCAATTAATTAAATTTATTTTAGATAAGAGAGAAAAAGGTTAGACTATATTTTTTGTTCAATTTAATTCATTTTAATTAATTTTTAAGCTCAATTATTTTCATTAATATTTTAAACAATAAATTCTTTTAAAAAGCTTGTAATAATATTCGTATTAAATTAAATTTTATTAAAAAAGTTATCAAGTTATTTTTTATATTCATTTCTATATTTATTATTTTACTAAAACATTAATTTTTTAATTATTTGTTTCTTATCTGTTGTCGGGTTCTCTCTAACTCGTTTAATTTTATTTAATTTTTAATTAATTTAGTTTAATAAGTTTTAATTATTTTTAAGTCTGAAAAAATAAATCTTATAAATTGAAATATTAAAACTTTTTATTCATTTATACAATATTTCTAATATTATGTGAATATAATTAAATTAATATTGTTAAATATAATTGAAGTTTAATATCTAAAAAAAATTCTTGAATTATTGTTTATTTTTTTTAAAATATTTAATATTCTGTCAACATTTTATATATTTATTTCTTTCTTTCTTATCGTTAATTGAGTTCTATGACGTTTAATATTATAAAGAATTGTTTAAAGATTGCGTAATTTTGTAAAATCATTTATTTCTAAAAAACTTTAATTATATAAATTGAATAAATTCTATTATTTAAACCAATAAAATGCCTTTCAATACATTATATGTAAATAATTTGTACAATTTACTTTTGTATTAAATATTATTGAAATTAATTGTTTCAATAATATTTTATTTTTAAATAATAATATTAAATTACAGTTATAAATAATAATTAATAATTATTAGTTATTTTTGTTTACATATTTTGCAAATATTGTATAAGAATATTTATTTAGGAAAGTTAGGAGATTGGATTGTATAAACTGTATATCAGTATATACAAAGGATAAATAAATTCTATTCTATTTATTTATTTTTGATAATGAATATGTTCCAGAACTATTAAAACGTAAATAGCATATAATTCAGGTCTGAACCTCCCAAAGTTATTTCTCTCGACTCTCAACTACCCGTCGCGTCGTAGCCGAGTAATATTAGCGTGCGATTACCGCGAGCGAATTCGTCTATAGGGCCGTGGTTTCGATCCCCCCTTGAGCGTGCGAAATTTTAATTTATAGGTTAAGTGTTTATATGTATTAAAATTGTTAATTAGTCTTAGGTCTATAATAATTAAGTGTTTAAATGTACTAATTGTACATTAATTATCTTAAATTATAAAAATAACAATCTGAAAACAGGGTGTTTTTTTCCATACAATCGTACGGAAAAATTGCAGTAATAAAATATTATTATTATATTATTATTATTATTATTATTATTAATATTCTTTATTCAAATTTTTTTAAAACTATTATTATAACTTATTATTTTTATATTACTATTATTATAAATAGTATTATATCAATCAATGTTCGTAAAGCTTGTTCCTATAGCTTGTGTCGGTAGATTTGTCAGCCACACAGGATATCACAAAAAAAAAATTGACTTCGGCACAATTCAGATTTTCTATGCAGCCAATATTGTGCCAGCATTGGCAGTCGGTACAGCCTTAGTACCGTCAGACAGTACCGAACCTTGTTATCATCCCAGTATTATGCCAATACCGCGCCAGACCTCGCTGCCAGTACCGCGCCGACATTGCCAGTATTGGCGCAGTACTCAGCCGATGCTTAATTTCCTCTTGGGTGGTAAGCAAACATACAGTTTATAAGCATAAACAAATCAGTGACTTGTGTTAATGACAACACATGTACCAAAGCGTTTTTAATAATCATAAATATTAATTCGCCAACACTTTTGTCAATCGAAACAGTAATAGACTTCTTAAAATCTTTCATATTTAACATATCTGCGAAAGATTTGAATTTTTTTGTGTAAATTAATCTTGTTCTTCATCATCATTTATTACATCAACATCATTCAAATAGTCCATGAATAATCTGATTCAATGTCATCCTGAAAAATTTAAATTAAAAAAAATGAGATATTTGCGTGAAGAGAAGAGGACTCCAATGAATGGATTGGTATCTTTTCGATTTAATGCTGTAGGATCAAAGTCAAATAAGATTTTTTAAAATGTTATATACCGAATAAAATTAAAATATGTTAGGTGTTTTTCAACGACAATTGTTAACATTATTCATTTTAAAAACATGTCTAGAAGATGCACATCTTCTTCAAATCACTGAAAAATAGGATGAATTAAAAATAAATATCTATAGTAATATAGATGTAGTATCTCTGAATATATAATATACATATATAGTATCTCTGAAAATTTTTTTCAAATGTCTATAAACTTAAGTACACAATTTTATTATTTGTTTAATTAGAACCCAAAAGAAAAACATAGATTCATCGACAACTTCTTTTTTACTATTTTAATAAAAGATATAATTTGAGAGATATATATTACTTGTATAAATTTTGGAACACTTTCATTTTAGATTTCAACGATATCTTCTATCATAAATTGAACAATGTTATGAACATTTTCGGTATTGGTATCTTCTTCTTTTTCAAGTAAGTCAAGTTGATCGTTAACGAATTCCTGTAAACATATAATTATTATAAATTAAAAGTACACATAATTCTAACAATTAAAGAAATTGATTTGGATTATGTTGCATGTTTACACTGAAAAAAATGTTTGTGAAAAATCCAACTACTTTCCCTTAGTAGAATGAAAACCAATTAATTGAACTACTTTTGTAGTAAAGTGAGACATTTTAACTTAATAAAACGAACTACTTTTTCTTAGTTGTGAAAATATCATTAAAACAATTGTAAAAATTAGTAGAATTAACTATACAATACAACAGTTAATTGGTGAAAGTAGTAAAATCAATGACAAAGAATATTTCCGTTAATGGTATTCTTATTTCACTTAATTAAGATTTCATATTTAACGTAATTACAAAAAAATAATTGGGGACTTATTAAACCAGGAATCTTAGTTGAAAAATAGTCATGTTAACGTTCTTCGCTTTTTAAAAAAAAAAAAAAATAAGTTAATGTTGATTTCACTGAAAAAAATGTTGTCGGGAAATTTAACTACTATTGAATAGTTGAGTGGAAAATAGTTAAAGCAACTACTTTTTTAGTTATTTTAACGCAGTTTCTATAGTTAATTCAACTATTTGTAAGTAGTTAATAAGTAGTAGTTCATTTTACATAAACAAGTATCCAGTGGGAAAATAACAATCGGCGCAGTGCTGCGCCAGTACTGGCACCGCTGACGCAGTACCGGCATGAAGCCTGGCGCAGTGCTGGTTAAACTCCAAAAGGTAAGACTGGCTCAGCGCTGATGCCAGCACTGCTGCCAGTGCTGCCTCAGTGCTGCGCCAGTGGTTCGCCAGTGGTTTGCCAGAGCTGATATTAAAAAGTCTGCAAGTAGCCTAGACCTTGATCCAGCACTTTAACAGTGTTTAATAGATTTTGTTTTGAATAAATTGAACATTTTATAAATAAAGTTATATCTGTCCACAATATGCGAAAAGTTTTTCTTTTAGCAGTTAAAAGTAATTAATCTTTATAATTACAATACAAAAGTAAAATATAATATAATCGTATTATTAATAATTATACAATATTACATCCTTTTTAATTACAATGATTTGAGAAAATATTTAAAAAAATAAAAAAGGTAAAATTTTTTTTTATTATTTTTAAAAAATATAAAATGTAAAAAATTGTTATTTTCGTTGAAAAATACAGAGACATGAATAATAGATAAAAATAATTAAAAAAAAAAATTTGCTATCCCGAGAATTGAACTCGCAACGTTGGGAACAGTAGCTCTTGCGCTATAGACAAATCTCTCTTCATTTTTTACAGTTTAAAAAACTTTCTAAACACCACCAAAACTGAATTCAAACATAAAAATTACATTTTTCAAATTATTAAAATATACAAGTCTAAGTCCAAAGGACCATGGCACAAATCGTACCAAACATGGGTAGAGAAAAAAGTCAAATTTCAATCTCCTATCCAATTTTTTCAACAGCAAAGATGATACAGAACAATTAAATAAAGATTATGACCAAAAATAATTATTTTCCACAAGTTTCAAAATATACAAAAACCAAATTCAAAGAATCATGGCACAAATCGAACCAAACGTGGGTAGTAAAACAAGTTCATTTTCAGTCACATATTTAATTTTTTAAATAGTAAAAATTATACAGAACATAGCAACAAAAAGATTGTTCAAAAAAAAAATTATTTTCTGCAATTTCAAAATGTACAAGAAGCAAATTCCAAGGACCATGGCACAAATCGTATGAAACATGGGTAAGAAAAAAGTTAAATTTTCATCACCTAATTAATTTTTTAAATAGTAATAATGATACAAAACATAACGAAAAAATAATCCCCAAAAAATATATTTTTCACATCTTTCAAAATATACAAAAACCAAATTCAAAGAACCATGGCACAAATCGCACCAAATGTGGGTCGTAAATCAATTCAAATTTCAGTTACCTATTTAATTTTTTAAATAGTAAAAATTATATAGAACATAGCAAAAAAATGATTTATGCCACAAAAACTATTTTCTGCAAGTTAAGAATCTACAAGAAGCATATTCCAAGGACCATGGCACAAATCGTACTAAACATGAGTAAGAGAAAAATTAAATTTTCATCACCTACATAATTTTTTAATTATTTAAAATGATACAGAACAACTATTTAAAAATTAGGTAGGTGATACTTGTTTTACTTCTTTATTACGCAATGTTTCGTACGATTTGTGCCATGGTCCTTGGAATTTGCATCTTGTATATTTTGAAACTTGAGAAAAATAATTTTTTTGGGATAAATATTTTTTTGCTATTCAAATTTTCCCAGAATTTTGATGTAGAACCAAATTCGCCAATCATAAGTAAGCTCTTGCACAATTCGTGCCTTCAAGAAACCTACTATATCGACTCTTAGTTCGTAAATTCAGGAAGATTTTTTCGATATTTAAATCACATTGAGAGCGAAAATTCAAAGAATTTTTCACTATTTTCAGGAATTAATTATTTAAACTAAGAAATTCTGTGAAAAAATATCGGACATTTAGCTCCACCGGGATTCGAACTCGGGTCTTTCAATTGGCGCTTGAATGCTCTAACTACTAAGCTACAGAGGCCCATGTCAGATACAATTTCACAGATTTATCGCCTCATTCGGCCATGATATATATATAGACACATATTTATTTTAGAGAATTTAATTTTAGTAATTCAAATTTTCCCAGAATTTTGATGTAGAACCAAATGGCCGCCGCTCGTCAGCTGGGTACGGGCTACGTGACATGGGCCTCAAGTGAGATGGCGGCGGCCATCTTTTACGGAAAATCTTGCAATGTCAAAACGGGAGTTAATTTTGACGCTTGTAGGCACATTTGTTTGAGTAGATATACTGTGGGGATTCTGGATATACTAGTGTTAGTGTATCTGTGTGAGAGCCAATCAGAAGCGACCTTTAGAGGGTTACAACGGAATGGACCAATCAGGAGTCAGCTTTAGAAAGAATACAACAGAAAGTGATGACGTAAGCATGTATTAGTGTATCCGTGTGAGGTAAGCATACATCAGCGTGTATGTGTGAGGTAAGTACATGTGACTGGATCTGTGTACTCACTCAATTGAGCAAACAGTTTCAAGGTCAACCTTATGACATCATTGAGATGAGGGGTGGGGGATAAAAAAGACATGATAGATATTGCAGCATATTGCGTAATCCTAGTGATGAGGTTATGTATTAGTTGATGCTATTTCTTAGTGGTGGGGATAGATATTGCAACATATTGTGTAATGCAAATGGTGGGGGGATGTATTGGGGGGGGGGTATATGACATGATAAGAAAGGAATGCAGGGTGGGGAAAGGGTATATTTGACCTTTGAATTTAGCTTGGTGGTGAGGATTTCTTGGAAATGAGGTGCTATGATCTCAAATGAAGAACATATGATTTCTTGGAAACGGGGAGCTTTGGTCTTAAAAGAATTGCACTGTATTATGCAATTTCGATTTAGAGATTTCAATATATAAAATTTGACCTTTGACCTTGAAAGAAAAATCAGCTATTTATTTCACGTGGGAGTACGATTTCTTGGAAATAGGAGGAGTGGTGGGGGAAATTTCGAAGCAGTGGAGGTGGTATTTGATGTGTAATTACATGAAATGCATTTTGAAACGTGTTTCTGAAGTGATAGTCACACCTAAAAATCGTTTAGGAATTAAATTTTTATACACATTTTATTTTGAGGTTATAAAGAAAGCTGTGCGAATTCTGCAGACTATTTTTAAATTTACGAGTAAAGACAATTTCATATTTTTGAATCTGTAAAAAACGTATTACACATGCGCTAGAAGATCTTCAGATTTCAAAAAATTAAGTAAATATATACTATTTTTTTCCTGTTTGATAATATTATGAATGACCTTCCATAAAAGTGAATCTAACTACAAAATTTTGTTAGAATTTGAGTATCTCACCGTTTTTGAGATATTTTTGGAAAAATACTTTTGTAGGGGTGGGGGTAGTATTAGAGTTGACATTTTCAAATTTTTCAACACATCTTAGAACATGAGTTTATATGTAGTGTAATATATTTTCAAGAAATTTAACGTGTTCTAATGTATTTTACAATTTTTGAAAATTTTGAAAATTTTTGAATTTTTTGATTTTGAAAAATCGTATTGAATAGTTTTCATAAAAGTAAACTGCCCTTAGGAACTCTGTAAATTTCATTAGATTTTGCGTATCTCTCACCGTTCTCGAGATATTTTCAAAAAAGACTTTTGGAGGGGTGGGGGTAGTATTAGAGTTGACAATTTCAATTTTTTTAACACATCTTAGAACATGAGTTTATATGTAGTGTAATATACTTTCAAGAAATTAAGAAATTTATATGAAATTTGACGTGTTGTAAATTTTGTCAGATTTTGCGTAGGGGAAAGTGGCTATCAATGTACCGGGTTTTTTTCAAGGTCATAGTACTTATTGAATTTCACCAATTTCAAGCACTTCTTTGCATCAATATAAAACTACAACACTTATCTAGGTAATGCACACATATTTTACACGATTTATTTTGATTAAATAATAAAATTTAGGATTTTTCTAAAGTAACAAGCTATTTTCATTTTCAACAAACTGGGTACACAATGAACTACCTCTATAAAAATACTAAAAATGTCCAACAATAATAATATTGCAATTTTCACTTTGTAAAAAAACTTGTTTTCTATCAAATACTATAAAAAATTGTTACTTAACACTTTTTAATTGATAATGTATAACATAAATATACCTCAAATTTAAGTTAACTAGCTAAAATGGCATTTTAGTTTTGCTATGTTGAGAAAAGTACTGATAACAATCGCTGTAAAATGCTGTATGCATGCCTAGTTTTATAATCAAGCATACCACTCTGGAAATCGAAAATACACTGAAATTCCAGGTGGTTCATTGTTCCCCGGTACATTGAATCAACATGACATTTGCAACAAAAATGGTTTTTTATAACTTAATCCAATATTTCAAAATCTTTATCTCATTAGAATATTGTAGTTAAGGCCCAAAACAAAATAAATCGTAAGTACATTTATTTTTAAATGGCCTTATTTCAATTAAAAAACGTGTTCGTATTTTAGGTAAATTTTTTCTTCAGTGCATCAAAAACAGTTTTTTCCAGTTTTCTGTGTAAAGAATAAATCCACACGTCTCAAATTTATGGACGTAGTGTGTTTACGCAAACTTCATTTATATTTAAAATTAGGAGAATTTTTATTTAATTGTTTCTGAGAAAATTGAAATGGTTCTTTGAAAAAACTGGTACATTGATGGCCACTCTCCCCTATCTCTCACCGTTTTCGAGATATTGTGGAAAAAGATCAGCTTTCAAAAAAACAATACAGTGGAAAGTGATGACGTAAGCATGTAATAAACAATTTCAAGGTCAACCTTTGACAAGTTTGAACGTGTATACTCTCTCTCTCTCTCTCTCTCTCTCATAATTTTGTTTCTCTAAAATGTAAAGAGTCTAATTGGGAACGACAGTTCCTGTCAAACCTCTGAGGTGATCGTACACTTAAAAAATAAATCGTTTAGCAAGCAAATTTTTAACCAAGTATTATTTTGAAATTTGTATTATTAAATTTCTGAATTAAAAAAAATTAATTAAAAATTAACAAATAACAAATAATTTTGAACCAGTGTAGAAGGCATTAGGCCATAGTCAGAGGACTTTCAGTTTTCAAAAATAAGGTACATATACACTATTTTTGAATTTCTATTAAAGATCCTCGATAAAAGTAAGTGTCCCCTTAGGAACCTTGTGAATTTCATTAGATTTTGAGTATCTTTAACCGTTTTTAAGGTGTTTTAGAAAAAATTTTCGGAAGGGTGGGAGTAAGTTTTAAAATTGACAATTTTAGTTTTTTAACACATTTTAGAACATGAGTTTACATGTAGTGTAATATCGTTTAGAGAGATTAAGAAATTTACATGACACTTGACGGGTTTGAATGTTTTTTTACAATTTTTGAAAATTTTGAAAATTTTTGAATTTTTTGATTTTGAAAAATCTTATTGAATAGTTTTCATAAAAGTAAACTGCCCTTAGGAACCCTGTAAATTTCATTAGATTTTGCGTATCTCTCACCGTTCTCGAGATATTTTCAAAAAAGACTTTTGGAGGGGTGGGGGTAGTATTAGAGTTGACAATTTCAATTTTTTTAACACATCTTAGAACATGAGTTTATATGTAGTGTAATATACTTTCAAGAAATTAAGAAATTTATATGAAATTTGACGTGTTGTAAATTTTGTCAGATTTTACGTATCTCTCACCGTTTTCGAGATATTTTGAAAAATTGTCTTTAAGTTAACAACACTGTATAATTTTCAGATTTAGACAATGGACGCAAAACGTATTAAAACGTTTGTCTCTTCGTTCGAAAAAGCCTATAGGTTAATAAAAGGGATGCCAAGCCATGAAGAATGCAGAAAAGGTTTAAAATTGGGAAATAGCAGTATTCATTTGGTGAAGAATTATTTGAAAAACAATCAACAAAGTTTAACGCTAAAGGAAAAAAGAAGTGTTGCTGTGTCTTTGGCATTACTTAAAGCATTCCAGGCGAAAATCAAACAACATTTTGAAAAAAGCGGTGGACGTTTAACGACTCTGCAGGAGGAAGTGAGGGGGGTTAGGTGGCAGAATGTAGAGACTGCTTTTGAAACTCGTATAAGTACTGGTTCGGTAGTCAATCTCTCTCATAAAGATTTGAAACATTTTTTGAATGATGGAAGGGTAGTAACTGTAGCAAAAATTGAAAATACTTTAAAACAGCATCCAAATTTAAAAGTTAATGTTAATTTTTATGGTAAATTTCAAACTTTAAAAGAGGGTGAAATAATTGAAGAAGTGAAACATGTAAATACTGAAAACACAATTATTTCTCTTTCTACAGACTTAAATGAATGGTTTAATGATGAGGTAAGGGATAATGTATTGGTAGGGGTGGAAGAATTTCAAGAAAAAGACTCTGGTTGGAGTTTAAATGAAATTATTAATTTAGTTGTTAATATAAATAGATATGATGCTTTTCAAGTTGGTTTGTCTACCTTTATTAAATTACCAAAATATATTCAAGATAAAAAAGCTGTAATTAACATTAAAAATAATGATCCATATTGCTTTTTGTGGTCAGTCACAGCAGCATTATATCCAGTAAATGACAATGTAACAATAACAGATTCTTATAAACATTATAGTAAAGTATTAAAATATAATGATATTGAGTTTCCAATAAGCTTTCAAGATATTGCAAAATTTGAAAAACTTAATAAGTTAAAAATAAACGTTTACACTTTAGATAATTCAGAAAAAAAGAAGAATCCTGATATTATTCCAATTTATTTAAGTAAAAATACGTCTGAGAAACCAACGATTCACTTATTAATGATTGAAAATACTGACTGTGATGATGACATTACAGTTAGAAAACCAATTTATCATTTTGCACTTATTAAAAGTTTATCACGATTACTGAGTTTGCAAGTTTCTAGGAATAAAAATCGAATTCTAATATGTGACAGGTGTTTATGTTATCTTACTACAGAAAATTCTTACCAAAGACATAGGTCAGCGTGTGAAAAGATTAACAAATGTAGAATGATTTTACCCGATGATGAAAAAAATATTTTACAATTTAAAAATTATCGTTTTAAAGATAAGGTACCTTTTGTTGTGTACGCGGATATTGAGTGTCTACTGGAACGTGTTAGTGAGACAGATGGTAATACATGTAATTATCAAAAGCATATCCCAACAAGTGTAGCTTATAATGTACAATGTAGTTTTGATAAGTCAAAATGTAAAACAAATCTTTATCGCGGAGCAGATTGCATTTCATGGTTTATGAATGAATTGAAATGTTTAGCACAAACTGTTAATCAAGAATATTTTACAAATATTGTACCTATGGAAACTCTGACTGATAACCAAAAACGGAAATTCACAGAAGCAAAAGTTTGTCATATAATTGTGAGAAACCATTTGTAAAAGACGATATTAAACACCACGATCATTGTCATTTTACAGGTAAATATCGTGGAGCTGCTCATCAAAGTTGCAATGTAAATTTCAAATATTCACACATCATTTCTGTAGTTTTTCACAATCTTTCTGGTTATGATTCTCATTTTTTCATAAGAGCTCTAGCCACAAGCTTTGAGGGAAACGTCAGTTTATTGCCTGTGAATAAAGAAAAATATATTTCTTTCACAAAAGAAGTTGACAGTACTAAAGTAAAATTCCGTTTTATCGACTCTTTTCGGTTTATGCCAAGTAGTCTAGAGAAATTAGCTTCCTATTTGACAGATGATAAGAAAGCAATCACCAAAAATCATTGTTAAAATAACGAAGAATTTCAATTGTTAACGAGAAAAGGTGTTTTTCCGTATGAATATATTGACTCCTGGGGAAAATTAGACGAAGAATGTCTTCCACTAAAGGAGTCATTTTACTCAAAATTAAATAACGAAACAATTTCCGATAAAGACTATAATCATGCACAGAACGTCTGGGAGAAATTTAATTTGAAAAATTTAGGGCAGTACTCTGACCTTTACCTCAAAACAGATGTCCTTTTACTCGCAGACATCTTTGAAAATTTTCGTAAAACATGCATGTCTACTTATAGCTTGGATCCCTTGCACTACTACACAGCACCGGGACTTTCTTTTGATGCCATGTTAAAATTTTCCAACATTAAACTTGAACTATTAACAGACCCTGAAATACTATTATTTGTTGAATCTGCTATTAGAGGTGGTGTGTCTCAGTGTTCCAATAGATACTCTAAAGCAAATAATAAATATATGAAAAGTGATTTTAATTCTAGTTTACCAGAACGCTACATAATGTATTTCAATATTAACAACCAATATGGTGCGGCTATGTCAGAATCTTTACCTTATAAGAACTTTAAATGGGTAGATGATATTTCAAAAATTGATTATCTGAATGTAGCTGATGATTCACCAATTGGTTATATTCTGGAAGTTGATTTGGAGTATCCAGTAGATCTACATGAATCACACAAAGATTTACCTTTATGCCCAGAGCACTTTGTAGCTCCCCTCTCAAAATGCAAACTACCTAAATTAATGACAACTCTTTTCGATAAAAAACAATACATTCTTCACTACAGAAATTTACAGTTATACCTAAAGTTAGGTATGAAATTGACAAAAATTCATAGAGTCCTCCAGTTTAGTCAGAAACCGTGGTTGAAAAGCTATATCGATCTAAACACAGAGTTAAGAAAAAAGTCGAGTAATGAATTTGAGAAAAATTTTTATAAATTAATGAACAATTCAGTTTTTGGCAAGACCATGGAAAACGTCCGCAAATACAAAGATGTTCGTTTAATTACCAAATAGGAGGGAAGATATGGTGCAAAGAATCTTATTGGGAAGCCTAATTTTCATAGTTGTACCGTATTTGATGAAGACATGGTTATTATTGAACTAAATAAACAAAAAGTAGTTTTTAATAAACCAATTTACGCGGGTTTATTAATACTTGACATTTCAAAAATTATTACTTACAACTTTCATTACAATTACATTAAACAGAATTTTGGAAATAGGGCAAAATTATTATATACCGACACTGATAGTTTGATCTATGATCTTGAAGTTCCCGACTTTTACCAATACATGAAACGGGATATAGAAAAATTTGATACTTCAGACTATTCCCCAAATAATGCTTATAACATTCCTCTTTGTAATAAAAAAGTATTGGGACTCATGAAGGATGAGTGCAATGGTAAAATTATAACAGAATTTATTGGTTTGAGATCCAAATTATATACTTTTAAAGTTATAGGTGAAACTTCGGAAAACAAAAAAGCTAAAGGAGTCAAAAGGGGAACTCTAAAAACAATAACTTTCGAGGACTATAAGCAGTCTCTAAATTTACACAGAAACCTGATTAGACCTCAATTCCTCTTCCAAAGTAAGAAACACCAAGTCCACACCATAAAACAAAAGAAAACTGTTCTTTCCTGGGAAGATGATAAACGTGTGTTGTTGACAAATTCTACAGACACACTTCCATGGGGATACAGAAAAAAATAGTTTAAAAAAAAACTTTTGTATTATACTTTGTAAAAATAATGAAATAAAATGTATTTTACTTTGTAAAAAAGAATAAAATGTAATAAATAATAATGTACTCAAATGTATCGTTTTTCTTACATCACCCTGACTGTTTTTGCCTAAAATTTAAGATATATCTAATAAATTTTCAATAAAATTTAGATGATTTAGTAATTTTAACAAGACTTAATGATTATTTATTGTAAAAAGCAAATTGTATTAAGATTCAGTAATATTACACAAACAGAACAAAAGATTTTATATTGAAAAAAGGAAATTTTGATTACACATAAAAAAATCTTGATGCAACAAGCTGAAACAAGGAAAAAGGGAGTGGGGGTAAGGAATTTAACCTTGAAAGAAGGGGGTTTATCTCGGAGTAAAGTACATAACCTCGAATAAGGTTGGGGATTACATAAGAATACATCGCACTCTAGTTCTATACATCAATGATGATGCTCACATGATGTCATATCATTTTTAATTAAAATTACGTGAAATATAAACACTTCTCAGTGATGTAATATACTTAAAACTCTATGAAAAACCTACTTTTTATAGATTTTTTCTTCAATTTTTTCCTTATTTGCCCTTTTTTAAAAAAAGAATTATCAGAAATCAATGTTTTTTTAAAACTAATTTTACCCTTATTTACCCCTTTTTTTAATAAATCACCTAAATCATCTATGAAAAACCTACTTTTTATAGATTTTTTCTCCAATTTTCCCCTTATTTACCCTTTTTTTAAAAAGAATTATCAGAAATCAAGGTTATTTTTAATCAATTTTACCCTTACTTACCCCTTTTTTTAATAAATCACCTAAACCATCTATGAAAAACCTACTTTTTATAGATTTTTTCTCCAATTTTCCCCTTATTTACCCTTTTTTTAAAAAGAATTATCAGAAATCAAGGTTATTTTTAATCAATTTTACCCTTACTTACCCCTTTTTTTAATAAATCACCTAAACCATCTGTGAAAAACCTACTTTTTATAGATTTTTTCTCCAATTTTCCCCTTATTTACCCTTTTTTTAAAAAGAATTATCATAAATCAAGGTTTTTTGAATCAATTTTACTTTTTTTTTTAATAAATCACCTAAACCTTTTTTAAGAAGAAAAACGTGTGATTGTATGAGTGTTGCATCTGGAGATATCATTCAACACATTATTACACATGTATATAGCGAGTGTGGAGTATCGTCACACTTCTTCATCTGTCCTCCGTACCTAATGCGCTTAATAAAATTATCTTTTGTTTTGCAATATGAAATGTTTGAATTTTGTTTAAAATTCTGAAACCTTAATCAAAATTTCCTTTTGTCAATATAAAATCTTTTGTTCTTTTTGTGTAATATTACTGAATCTTAATACAATTTGCTTTTTACAATAAATAATCATTAAGTCTTGTTAAAATTACTAAATCATCTAAATTTTATTGAAAATTTATTAGATATATCTTAAATTTTAGGCAAAAACAGTCAGGGTGATGTAAGAAAAACGATACATTTGAGTACATTATTATTTATTACATTTTATTCTTTTTTACAAAGTAAAATACATTTTTTTTCATTATTTTTACAAAGTATAATACAAAAGTTTTTTTTAAACTATTTTTTTCTGTATCCCCATGGAAGTGTGTCTGTAGAATTTGTCAACAACACACGTTTATCATCTTCCCAGGAAAGAACAGTTTTCTTTTGTTTTATGGTGTGGACTTGGTGTTTCTTACTTTGGAAGAGGAATTGAGGTCTAATCAGGTTTCTGTGTAAATTTAGAGACTGCTTATAGTCCTCGAAAGTTATTGTTTTTAGAGTTCCCCTTTTGGCTCCTTTAGCTTTTTTGTTTTCCGAAGTTTCACCTATAACTTTAAAAGTATATAATTTGGATCTCAAACCAATAAATTCTGTTATAATTTTACCATTGCACTCATCCTTCATGAGTCCCAATACTTTTTTATTACAAAGAGGAATGTTATAAGCATTATTTGGGGAATAGTCTGAAGTATCAAATTTTTCTATATCCCGTTTCATGTATTGGTAAAAGTCGGGAACTTCAAGATCATAGATCAAACTATCAGTGTCGGTATATAATAATTTTGCCCTATTTCCAAAATTCTGTTTAATGTAATTGTAATGAAAGTTGTAAGTAATAATTTTTGAAATGTCAAGTATTAATAAACACAAATCGCACCAAATGTGGGTCGTAAATCAATTCAAATTTCAGTTACCTATTTAATTTTTTAAATAGTAAAAATTATATAGAACATAGCAAAAAAATGATTTATGCCACAAAAACTATTTTCTGCAAGTTAAGAATCTACAAGAAGCATATTCCAAGGACCATGGCACAAATCGTACTAAACATGAGTAAGAGAAAAATTAAATTTTCATCACCTACATAATTTTTTAATTATTTAAAATGATACAGAACAACTATTTAAAAATTAGGTAGGTGATACTTGTTTTACTTCTTTATTACGCAATGTTTCGTACGATTTGTGCCATGGTCCTTGGAATTTGCATCTTGTATATTTTGAAACTTGAGAAAAATAATTTTTTTGGGATAAATATTTTTTTGCTATTCAAATTTTCCCAGAATTTTGATGTAGAACCAAATTCGCCAATCATAAGTAAGCTCTTGCACAATTCGTGCCTTCAAGAAACCTACTATATCGACTCTTAGTTCGTAAATTCAGGAAGATTTTTTCGATATTTAAATCACATTGAGAGCGAAAATTCAAAGAATTTTTCACTATTTTCAGGAATTAATTATTTAAACTAAGAAATTCTGTGAAAAAATATCGGACATTTAGCTCCACCGGGATTCGAACTCGGGTCTTTCAATTGGCGCTTGAATGCTCTAACTACTAAGCTACAGAGGCCCATGTCAGATACAATTTCACAGATTTATCGCCTCATTCGGCCATGATATATATATAGACACATATTTATTTTAGAGAATTTAATTTTAGTAATTCAAATTTTCCCAGAATTTTGATGTAGAACCAAATGGCCGCCGCTCGTCAGCTGGGTACGGGCTACGTGACATGGGCCTCAAGTGAGATGGCGGCGGCCATCTTTTACGGAAAATCTTGCAATGTCAAAACGGGAGTTAATTTTGACGCTTGTAGGCACATTTGTTTGAGTAGATATACTGTGGGGATTCTGGATATACTAGTGTTAGTGTATCTGTGTGAGAGCCAATCAGAAGCGACCTTTAGAGGGTTACAACGGAATGGACCAATCAGGAGTCAGCTTTAGAAAGAATACAACAGAAAGTGATGACGTAAGCATGTATTAGTGTATCCGTGTGAGGTAAGCATACATCAGCGTGTATGTGTGAGGTAAGTACATGTGACTGGATCTGTGTACTCACTCAATTGAGCAAACAGTTTCAAGGTCAACCTTATGACATCATTGAGATGAGGGGTGGGGGATAAAAAAGACATGATAGATATTGCAGCATATTGCGTAATCCTAGTGATGAGGTTATGTATTAGTTGATGCTATTTCTTAGTGGTGGGGATAGATATTGCAACATATTGTGTAATGCAAATGGTGGGGGGATGTATTGGGGGGGGGGTATATGACATGATAAGAAAGGAATGCAGGGTGGGGAAAGGGTATATTTGACCTTTGAATTTAGCTTGGTGGTGAGGATTTCTTGGAAATGAGGTGCTATGATCTCAAATGAAGAACATATGATTTCTTGGAAACGGGGAGCTTTGGTCTTAAAAGAATTGCACTGTATTATGCAATTTCGATTTAGAGATTTCAATATATAAAATTTGACCTTTGACCTTGAAAGAAAAATCAGCTATTTATTTCACGTGGGAGTACGATTTCTTGGAAATAGGAGGAGTGGTGGGGGAAATTTCGAAGCAGTGGAGGTGGTATTTGATGTGTAATTACATGAAATGCATTTTGAAACGTGTTTCTGAAGTGATAGTCACACCTAAAAATCGTTTAGGAATTAAATTTTTATACACATTTTATTTTGAGGTTATAAAGAAAGCTGTGCGAATTCTGCAGACTATTTTTAAATTTACGAGTAAAGACAATTTCATATTTTTGAATCTGTAAAAAACGTATTACACATGCGCTAGAAGATCTTCAGATTTCAAAAAATTAAGTAAATATATACTATTTTTTTCCTGTTTGATAATATTATGAATGACCTTCCATAAAAGTGAATCTAACTACAAAATTTTGTTAGAATTTGAGTATCTCACCGTTTTTGAGATATTTTTGGAAAAATACTTTTGTAGGGGTGGGGGTAGTATTAGAGTTGACATTTTCAAATTTTTCAACACATCTTAGAACATGAGTTTATATGTAGTGTAATATATTTTCAAGAAATTTAACGTGTTCTAATGTATTTTACAATTTTTGAAAATTTTGAAAATTTTTGAATTTTTTGATTTTGAAAAATCGTATTGAATAGTTTTCATAAAAGTAAACTGCCCTTAGGAACTCTGTAAATTTCATTAGATTTTGCGTATCTCTCACCGTTCTCGAGATATTTTCAAAAAAGACTTTTGGAGGGGTGGGGGTAGTATTAGAGTTGACAATTTCAATTTTTTTAACACATCTTAGAACATGAGTTTATATGTAGTGTAATATACTTTCAAGAAATTAAGAAATTTATATGAAATTTGACGTGTTGTAAATTTTGTCAGATTTTGCGTAGGGGAAAGTGGCTATCAATGTACCGGGTTTTTTTCAAGGTCATAGTACTTATTGAATTTCACCAATTTCAAGCACTTCTTTGCATCAATATAAAACTACAACACTTATCTAGGTAATGCACACATATTTTACACGATTTATTTTGATTAAATAATAAAATTTAGGATTTTTCTAAAGTAACAAGCTATTTTCATTTTCAACAAACTGGGTACACAATGAACTACCTCTATAAAAATACTAAAAATGTCCAACAATAATAATATTGCAATTTTCACTTTGTAAAAAAACTTGTTTTCTATCAAATACTATAAAAAATTGTTACTTAACACTTTTTAATTGATAATGTATAACATAAATATACCTCAAATTTAAGTTAACTAGCTAAAATGGCATTTTAGTTTTGCTATGTTGAGAAAAGTACTGATAACAATCGCTGTAAAATGCTGTATGCATGCCTAGTTTTATAATCAAGCATACCACTCTGGAAATCGAAAATACACTGAAATTCCAGGTGGTTCATTGTTCCCCGGTACATTGAATCAACATGACATTTGCAACAAAAATGGTTTTTTATAACTTAATCCAATATTTCAAAATCTTTATCTCATTAGAATATTGTAGTTAAGGCCCAAAACAAAATAAATCGTAAGTACATTTATTTTTAAATGGCCTTATTTCAATTAAAAAACGTGTTCGTATTTTAGGTAAATTTTTTCTTCAGTGCATCAAAAACAGTTTTTTCCAGTTTTCTGTGTAAAGAATAAATCCACACGTCTCAAATTTATGGACGTAGTGTGTTTACGCAAACTTCATTTATATTTAAAATTAGGAGAATTTTTATTTAATTGTTTCTGAGAAAATTGAAATGGTTCTTTGAAAAAACTGGTACATTGATGGCCACTCTCCCCTATCTCTCACCGTTTTCGAGATATTGTGGAAAAAGATCAGCTTTCAAAAAAACAATACAGTGGAAAGTGATGACGTAAGCATGTAATAAACAATTTCAAGGTCAACCTTTGACAAGTTTGAACGTGTATACTCTCTCTCTCTCTCTCTCTCTCTCATAATTTTGTTTCTCTAAAATGTAAAGAGTCTAATTGGGAACGACAGTTCCTGTCAAACCTCTGAGGTGATCGTACACTTAAAAAATAAATCGTTTAGCAAGCAAATTTTTAACCAAGTATTATTTTGAAATTTGTATTATTAAATTTCTGAATTAAAAAAAATTAATTAAAAATTAACAAATAACAAATAATTTTGAACCAGTGTAGAAGGCATTAGGCCATAGTCAGAGGACTTTCAGTTTTCAAAAATAAGGTACATATACACTATTTTTGAATTTCTATTAAAGATCCTCGATAAAAGTAAGTGTCCCCTTAGGAACCTTGTGAATTTCATTAGATTTTGAGTATCTTTAACCGTTTTTAAGGTGTTTTAGAAAAAATTTTCGGAAGGGTGGGAGTAAGTTTTAAAATTGACAATTTTAGTTTTTTAACACATTTTAGAACATGAGTTTACATGTAGTGTAATATCGTTTAGAGAGATTAAGAAATTTACATGACACTTGACGGGTTTGAATGTTTTTTTACAATTTTTGAAAATTTTGAAAATTTTTGAATTTTTTGATTTTGAAAAATCTTATTGAATAGTTTTCATAAAAGTAAACTGCCCTTAGGAACCCTGTAAATTTCATTAGATTTTGCGTATCTCTCACCGTTCTCGAGATATTTTCAAAAAAGACTTTTGGAGGGGTGGGGGTAGTATTAGAGTTGACAATTTCAATTTTTTTAACACATCTTAGAACATGAGTTTATATGTAGTGTAATATACTTTCAAGAAATTAAGAAATTTATATGAAATTTGACGTGTTGTAAATTTTGTCAGATTTTACGTATCTCTCACCGTTTTCGAGATATTTTGAAAAATTGTCTTTAAGTTAACAACACTGTATAATTTTCAGATTTAGACAATGGACGCAAAACGTATTAAAACGTTTGTCTCTTCGTTCGAAAAAGCCTATAGGTTAATAAAAGGGATGCCAAGCCATGAAGAATGCAGAAAAGGTTTAAAATTGGGAAATAGCAGTATTCATTTGGTGAAGAATTATTTGAAAAACAATCAACAAAGTTTAACGCTAAAGGAAAAAAGAAGTGTTGCTGTGTCTTTGGCATTACTTAAAGCATTCCAGGCGAAAATCAAACAACATTTTGAAAAAAGCGGTGGACGTTTAACGACTCTGCAGGAGGAAGTGAGGGGGGTTAGGTGGCAGAATGTAGAGACTGCTTTTGAAACTCGTATAAGTACTGGTTCGGTAGTCAATCTCTCTCATAAAGATTTGAAACATTTTTTGAATGATGGAAGGGTAGTAACTGTAGCAAAAATTGAAAATACTTTAAAACAGCATCCAAATTTAAAAGTTAATGTTAATTTTTATGGTAAATTTCAAACTTTAAAAGAGGGTGAAATAATTGAAGAAGTGAAACATGTAAATACTGAAAACACAATTATTTCTCTTTCTACAGACTTAAATGAATGGTTTAATGATGAGGTAAGGGATAATGTATTGGTAGGGGTGGAAGAATTTCAAGAAAAAGACTCTGGTTGGAGTTTAAATGAAATTATTAATTTAGTTGTTAATATAAATAGATATGATGCTTTTCAAGTTGGTTTGTCTACCTTTATTAAATTACCAAAATATATTCAAGATAAAAAAGCTGTAATTAACATTAAAAATAATGATCCATATTGCTTTTTGTGGTCAGTCACAGCAGCATTATATCCAGTAAATGACAATGTAACAATAACAGATTCTTATAAACATTATAGTAAAGTATTAAAATATAATGATATTGAGTTTCCAATAAGCTTTCAAGATATTGCAAAATTTGAAAAACTTAATAAGTTAAAAATAAACGTTTACACTTTAGATAATTCAGAAAAAAAGAAGAATCCTGATATTATTCCAATTTATTTAAGTAAAAATACGTCTGAGAAACCAACGATTCACTTATTAATGATTGAAAATACTGACTGTGATGATGACATTACAGTTAGAAAACCAATTTATCATTTTGCACTTATTAAAAGTTTATCACGATTACTGAGTTTGCAAGTTTCTAGGAATAAAAATCGAATTCTAATATGTGACAGGTGTTTATGTTATCTTACTACAGAAAATTCTTACCAAAGACATAGGTCAGCGTGTGAAAAGATTAACAAATGTAGAATGATTTTACCCGATGATGAAAAAAATATTTTACAATTTAAAAATTATCGTTTTAAAGATAAGGTACCTTTTGTTGTGTACGCGGATATTGAGTGTCTACTGGAACGTGTTAGTGAGACAGATGGTAATACATGTAATTATCAAAAGCATATCCCAACAAGTGTAGCTTATAATGTACAATGTAGTTTTGATAAGTCAAAATGTAAAACAAATCTTTATCGCGGAGCAGATTGCATTTCATGGTTTATGAATGAATTGAAATGTTTAGCACAAACTGTTAATCAAGAATATTTTACAAATATTGTACCTATGGAAACTCTGACTGATAACCAAAAACGGAAATTCACAGAAGCAAAAGTTTGTCATATAATTGTGAGAAACCATTTGTAAAAGACGATATTAAACACCACGATCATTGTCATTTTACAGGTAAATATCGTGGAGCTGCTCATCAAAGTTGCAATGTAAATTTCAAATATTCACACATCATTTCTGTAGTTTTTCACAATCTTTCTGGTTATGATTCTCATTTTTTCATAAGAGCTCTAGCCACAAGCTTTGAGGGAAACGTCAGTTTATTGCCTGTGAATAAAGAAAAATATATTTCTTTCACAAAAGAAGTTGACAGTACTAAAGTAAAATTCCGTTTTATCGACTCTTTTCGGTTTATGCCAAGTAGTCTAGAGAAATTAGCTTCCTATTTGACAGATGATAAGAAAGCAATCACCAAAAATCATTGTCAAAATAACGAAGAATTTCAATTGTTAACGAGAAAAGGTGTTTTTCCGTATGAATATATTGACTCCTGGGGAAAATTAGACGAAGAATGTCTTCCACTAAAGGAGTCATTTTACTCAAAATTAAATAACGAAACAATTTCCGATAAAGACTATAATCATGCACAGAACGTCTGGGAGAAATTTAATTTGAAAAATTTAGGGCAGTACTCTGACCTTTACCTCAAAACAGATGTCCTTTTACTCGCAGACATCTTTGAAAATTTTCGTAAAACATGCATGTCTACTTATAGCTTGGATCCCTTGCACTACTACACAGCACCGGGACTTTCTTTTGATGCCATGTTAAAATTTTCCAACATTAAACTTGAACTATTAACAGACCCTGAAATACTATTATTTGTTGAATCTGCTATTAGAGGTGGTGTGTCTCAGTGTTCCAATAGATACTCTAAAGCAAATAATAAATATATGAAAAGTGATTTTAATTCTAGTTTACCAGAACGCTACATAATGTATTTCAATATTAACAACCAATATGGTGCGGCTATGTCAGAATCTTTACCTTATAAGAACTTTAAATGGGTAGATGATATTTCAAAAATTGATTATCTGAATGTAGCTGATGATTCACCAATTGGTTATATTCTGGAAGTTGATTTGGAGTATCCAGTAGATCTACATGAATCACACAAAGATTTACCTTTATGCCCAGAGCACTTTGTAGCTCCCCTCTCAAAATGCAAACTACCTAAATTAATGACAACTCTTTTCGATAAAAAACAATACATTCTTCACTACAGAAATTTACAGTTATACCTAAAGTTAGGTATGAAATTGACAAAAATTCATAGAGTCCTCCAGTTTAGTCAGAAACCGTGGTTGAAAAGCTATATCGATCTAAACACAGAGTTAAGAAAAAAGTCGAGTAATGAATTTGAGAAAAATTTTTATAAATTAATGAACAATTCAGTTTTTGGCAAGACCATGGAAAACGTCCGCAAATACAAAGATGTTCGTTTAATTACCAAATAGGAGGGAAGATATGGTGCAAAGAATCTTATTGGGAAGCCTAATTTTCATAGTTGTACCGTATTTGATGAAGACATGGTTATTATTGAACTAAATAAACAAAAAGTAGTTTTTAATAAACCAATTTACGCGGGTTTATTAATACTTGACATTTCAAAAATTATTACTTACAACTTTCATTACAATTACATTAAACAGAATTTTGGAAATAGGGCAAAATTATTATATACCGACACTGATAGTTTGATCTATGATCTTGAAGTTCCCGACTTTTACCAATACATGAAACGGGATATAGAAAAATTTGATACTTCAGACTATTCCCCAAATAATGCTTATAACATTCCTCTTTGTAATAAAAAAGTATTGGGACTCATGAAGGATGAGTGCAATGGTAAAATTATAACAGAATTTATTGGTTTGAGATCCAAATTATATACTTTTAAAGTTATAGGTGAAACTTCGGAAAACAAAAAAGCTAAAGGAGTCAAAAGGGGAACTCTAAAAACAATAACTTTCGAGGACTATAAGCAGTCTCTAAATTTACACAGAAACCTGATTAGACCTCAATTCCTCTTCCAAAGTAAGAAACACCAAGTCCACACCATAAAACAAAAGAAAACTGTTCTTTCCTGGGAAGATGATAAACGTGTGTTGTTGACAAATTCTACAGACACACTTCCATGGGGATACAGAAAAAAATAGTTTAAAAAAAAACTTTTGTATTATACTTTGTAAAAATAATGAAATAAAATGTATTTTACTTTGTAAAAAAGAATAAAATGTAATAAATAATAATGTACTCAAATGTATCGTTTTTCTTACATCACCCTGACTGTTTTTGCCTAAAATTTAAGATATATCTAATAAATTTTCAATAAAATTTAGATGATTTAGTAATTTTAACAAGACTTAATGATTATTTATTGTAAAAAGCAAATTGTATTAAGATTCAGTAATATTACACAAACAGAACAAAAGATTTTATATTGAAAAAAGGAAATTTTGATTACACATAAAAAAATCTTGATGCAACAAGCTGAAACAAGGAAAAAGGGAGTGGGGGTAAGGAATTTAACCTTGAAAGAAGGGGGTTTATCTCGGAGTAAAGTACATAACCTCGAATAAGGTTGGGGATTACATAAGAATACATCGCACTCTAGTTCTATACATCAATGATGATGCTCACATGATGTCATATCATTTTTAATTAAAATTACGTGAAATATAAACACTTCTCAGTGATGTAATATACTTAAAACTCTATGAAAAACCTACTTTTTATAGATTTTTTCTTCAATTTTTTCCTTATTTGCCCTTTTTTAAAAAAAGAATTATCAGAAATCAATGTTTTTTTAAAACTAATTTTACCCTTATTTACCCCTTTTTTTAATAAATCACCTAAATCATCTATGAAAAACCTACTTTTTATAGATTTTTTCTCCAATTTTCCCCTTATTTACCCTTTTTTTAAAAAGAATTATCAGAAATCAAGGTTATTTTTAATCAATTTTACCCTTACTTACCCCTTTTTTTAATAAATCACCTAAACCATCTATGAAAAACCTACTTTTTATAGATTTTTTCTCCAATTTTCCCCTTATTTACCCTTTTTTTAAAAAGAATTATCAGAAATCAAGGTTATTTTTAATCAATTTTACCCTTACTTACCCCTTTTTTTAATAAATCACCTAAACCATCTGTGAAAAACCTACTTTTTATAGATTTTTTCTCCAATTTTCCCCTTATTTACCCTTTTTTTAAAAAGAATTATCATAAATCAAGGTTTTTTGAATCAATTTTACTTTTTTTTTTAATAAATCACCTAAACCTTTTTTAAGAAGAAAAACGTGTGATTGTATGAGTGTTGCATCTGGAGATATCATTCAACACATTATTACACATGTATATAGCGAGTGTGGAGTATCGTCACACTTCTTCATCTGTCCTCCGTACCTAATGCGCTTAATAAAATTATCTTTTGTTTTGCAATATGAAATGTTTGAATTTTGTTTAAAATTCTGAAACCTTAATCAAAATTTCCTTTTGTCAATATAAAATCTTTTGTTCTTTTTGTGTAATATTACTGAATCTTAATACAATTTGCTTTTTACAATAAATAATCATTAAGTCTTGTTAAAATTACTAAATCATCTAAATTTTATTGAAAATTTATTAGATATATCTTAAATTTTAGGCAAAAACAGTCAGGGTGATGTAAGAAAAACGATACATTTGAGTACATTATTATTTATTACATTTTATTCTTTTTTACAAAGTAAAATACATTTTTTTTCATTATTTTTACAAAGTATAATACAAAAGTTTTTTTTAAACTATTTTTTTCTGTATCCCCATGGAAGTGTGTCTGTAGAATTTGTCAACAACACACGTTTATCATCTTCCCAGGAAAGAACAGTTTTCTTTTGTTTTATGGTGTGGACTTGGTGTTTCTTACTTTGGAAGAGGAATTGAGGTCTAATCAGGTTTCTGTGTAAATTTAGAGACTGCTTATAGTCCTCGAAAGTTATTGTTTTTAGAGTTCCCCTTTTGGCTCCTTTAGCTTTTTTGTTTTCCGAAGTTTCACCTATAACTTTAAAAGTATATAATTTGGATCTCAAACCAATAAATTCTGTTATAATTTTACCATTGCACTCATCCTTCATGAGTCCCAATACTTTTTTATTACAAAGAGGAATGTTATAAGCATTATTTGGGGAATAGTCTGAAGTATCAAATTTTTCTATATCCCGTTTCATGTATTGGTAAAAGTCGGGAACTTCAAGATCATAGATCAAACTATCAGTGTCGGTATATAATAATTTTGCCCTATTTCCAAAATTCTGTTTAATGTAATTGTAATGAAAGTTGTAAGTAATAATTTTTGAAATGTCAAGTATTAATAAACCCGCGTAAATTGGTTTATTAAAAACTACTTTTTGTTTATTTAGTTCAATAATAACCATGTCTTCATCAAATACGGTACAACTATGAAAATTAGGCTTCCCAATAAGATTCTTTGCACCATATCTTCCCTCCTATTTGGTAATTAAACGAACATCTTTGTATTTGCGGACGTTTTCCATGGTCTTGCCAAAAAATGAATTGTTCATTAATTTATAAAAATTTTTCTCAAATTCATTACTCGACTTTTTTCTTAACTCTGTGTTTAGATCGATATAGCTTTTCAACCACGGTTTCTGACTAAACTGGAGGACTCTATGAATTTTTGTCAATTTCATACCTAACTTTAGGTATAACTGTAAATTTCTGTAGTGAAGAATGTATTGTTTTTTATCGAAAAGAGTTGTCATTAATTTAGGTAGTTTGCATTTTGAGAGGGGAGCTACAAAGTGCTCTGGGCATAAAGGTAAATCTTTGTGTGATTCATGTAGATCTACTGGATACTCCAAATCAACTTCCAGAATATAACCAATTGGTGAATCATCAGCTACATTCAGATAATCAATTTTTGAAATATCATCTACCCATTTAAAGTTCTTATAAGGTAAAGATTCTGACATAGCCGCACCATATTGGTTGTTAATATTGAAATACATTATGTAGCGTTCTGGTAAACTAGAATTAAAATCACTTTTCATATATTTATTATTTGCTTTAGAGTATCTATTGGAACACTGAGACACACCACCTCTAATAGCAGATTCAACAAATAATAGTATTTCAGGGTCTGTTAATAGTTCAAGTTTAATGTTGGAAAATTTTAACATGGCATCAAAAGAAAGTCCCGGTGCTGTGTAGTAGTGCAAGGGATCCAAGCTATAAGTAGACATGCATGTTTTACGAAAATTTTCAAAGATGTCTGCGAGTAAAAGGACATCTGTTTTGAGGTAAAGGTCAGAGTACTGCCCTAAATTTTTCAAATTAAATTTCTCCCAGACGTTCTGTGCATGATTATAGTCTTTATCGGAAATTGTTTCGTTATTTAATTTTGAGTAAAATGACTCCTTTAGTGGAAGACATTCTTCGTCTAATTTTCCCCAGGAGTCAATATATTCATACGGAAAAACACCTTTTCTCGTTAACAATTGAAATTCTTCGTTATTTTGACAATGATTTTTGGTGATTGCTTTCTTATCATCTGTCAAATAGGAAGCTAATTTCTCTAGACTACTTGGCATAAACCGAAAAGAGTCGATAAAACGGAATTTTACTTTAGTACTGTCAACTTCTTTTGTGAAAGAAATATATTTTTCTTTATTCACAGGCAATAAACTGACGTTTCCCTCAAAGCTTGTGGCTAGAGCTCTTATGAAAAAATGAGAATCATAACCAGAAAGATTGTGAAAAACTACAGAAATGATGTGTGAATATTTGAAATTTACATTGCAACTTTGATGAGCAGCTCCACGATATTTACCTGTAAAATGACAATGATCGTGGTGTTTAATATCGTCTTTTACAAATGGTTTCTCACAATTATATGACAAACTTTTGCTTCTGTGAATTTCTGTTTTTGGTTATCAGTCAGAGTTTCCATAGGTACAATATTTGTAAAATATTCTTGATTAACAGTTTGTGCTAAACATTTCAATTCATTCATAAACCATGAAATGCAATCTGCTCCGCGATAAAGATTTGTTTTACATTTTGACTTATCAAAACTACATTGTACATTATAAGCTACACTTGTTGGGATATGCTTTTGATAATTACATGTATTACCATCTGTCTCACTAACACGTTCCAGTAGACACTCAATATCCGCGTACACAACAAAAGGTACCTTATCTTTAAAACGATAATTTTTAAATTGTAAAATATTTTTTTCATCATCGGGTAAAATCATTCTACATTTGTTAATCTTTTCACACGCTGACCTATGTCTTTGGTAAGAATTTTCTGTAGTAAGATGACATAAACACCTGTCACATATTAGAATTCGATTTTTATTCCTAGAAACTTGCAAACTCAGTAATCGTGATAAACTTTTAATAAGTGCAAAATGATAAATTGGTTTTCTAACTGTAATGTCATCATCACAGTCAGTATTTTCAATCATTAATAAGTGAATCGTTGGTTTCTCAGACGTATTTTTACTTAAATAAATTGGAATAATATCAGGATTCTTCTTTTTTTCTGAATTATCTAAAGTGTAAACGTTTATTTTTAACTTATTAAGTTTTTCAAATTTTGCAATATCTTGAAAGCTTATTGGAAACTCAATATCATTATATTTTAATACTTTACTATAATGTTTATAAGAATCTGTTATTGTTACATTGTCATTTACTGGATATAATGCTGCTGTGACTGACCACAAAAAGCAATATGGATCATTATTTTTAATGTTAATTACAGCTTTTTTATCTTGAATATATTTTGGTAATTTAATAAAGGTAGACAAACCAACTTGAAAAGCATCATATCTATTTATATTAACAACTAAATTAATAATTTCATTTAAACTCCAACCAGAGTCTTTTTCTTGAAATTCTTCCACCCCTACCAATACATTATCCCTTACCTCATCATTAAACCATTCATTTAAGTCTGTAGAAAGAGAAATAATTGTGTTTTCAGTATTTACATGTTTCACTTCTTCAATTATTTCACCCTCTTTTAAAGTTTGAAATTTACCATAAAAATTAACATTAACTTTTAAATTTGGATGCTGTTTTAAAGTATTTTCAATTTTTGCTACAGTTACTACCCTTCCATCATTCAAAAAATGTTTCAAATCTTTATGAGAGAGATTGACTACCGAACCAGTACTTATACGAGTTTCAAAAGCAGTCTCTACATTCTGCCACCTAACCCCCCTCACTTCCTCCTGCAGAGTCGTTAAACGTCCACCGCTTTTTTCAAAATGTTGTTTGATTTTCGCCTGGAATGCTTTAAGTAATGCCAAAGACACAGCAACACTTCTTTTTTCCTTTAGCGTTAAACTTTGTTGATTGTTTTTCAAATAATTCTTCACCAAATGAATACTGCTATTTCCCAATTTTAAACCCTTTCTGCATTCTTCATTGCTTGGCATCCCTTTTATTAACCTATAGGCTTTTTCGAACGAAGAGACAAACGTTTTAATACGTTTTGCGTCCATTGTCTAAATCTGAAAATTATACAGTGTTGTTAACTTAAAGACAATTTTTCAAAATATCTCGAAAACGGTGAGAGATACGTAAAATCTGACAAAATTTACAACACGTCAAATTTCATATAAATTTCTTAATTTCTTGAAAGTATATTACACTACATATAAACTCATGTTCTAAGATGTGTTAAAAAAATTGAAATTGTCAACTCTAATACTACCCCCACCCCTCCAAAAGTCTTTTTTGAAAATATCTCGAGAACGGTGAGAGATACGCAAAATCTAATGAAATTTACAGGGTTCCTAAGGGCAGTTTACTTTTATGAAAACTATTCAATACGATTTTTCAAAATCAAAAAATTCAAAAATTTTCAAAATTTTCAAAAATTGTAAAATACATTAGAACACGTTAAATTTCTTGAAAATATATTACACTACATATAAACTCATGTTCTAAGATGTGTTGAAAAATTTGAAAATGTCAACTCTAATACTACCCCCACCCCTACAAAAGTATTTTTCCAAAAATATCTCAAAAACGGTGAGATACTCAAATTCTAACAAAATTTTGTAGTTAGATTCACTTTTATGGAAGGTCATTCATAATATTATCAAACAGGAAAAAAATAGTATATATTTACTTAATTTTTTGAAATCTGAAGATCTTCTAGCGCATGTGTAATACGTTTTTTACAGATTCAAAAATATGAAATTGTCTTTACTCGTAAATTTAAAAATAGTCTGCAGAATTCGCACAGCTTTCTTTATAACCTCAAAATAAAATGTGTATAAAAATTTAATTCCTAAACGATTTTTAGGTGTGACTATCACTTCAGAAACACGTTTCAAAATGCATTTCATGTAATTACACATCAAATACCACCTCCACTGCTTCGAAATTTCCCCCACCACTCCTCCTATTTCCAAGAAATCGTACTCCCACGTGAAATAAATAGCTGATTTTTCTTTCAAGGTCAAAGGTCAAATTTTATATATTGAAATCTCTAAATCGAAATTGCATAATACAGTGCAATTCTTTTAAGACCAAAGCTCCCCGTTTCCAAGAAATCATATGTTCTTCATTTGAGATCATAGCACCTCATTTCCAAGAAATCCTCACCACCAAGCTAAATTCAAAGGTCAAATATACCCTTTCCCCACCCTGCATTCCTTTCTTATCATGTCATATACCCCCCCCCCCCAATACATCCCCCCACCATTTGCATTACACAATATGTTGCAATATCTATCCCCACCACTAAGAAATAGCATCAACTAATACATAACCTCATCACTAGGATTACGCAATATGCTGCAATATCTATCATGTCTTTTTTATCCTCCACCCCTCATCTCAATGATGTCATAAGGTTGACCTTGAAACTGTTTGCTCAATTGAGTGAGTACACAGATCCAGTCACATGTACTTACCTCACACATACACGCTGATGTATGCTTACCTCACACGGATACACTAATACATACTTACGTCATCACTTTCCGTTGTATTCTTTCTAAAGCTGACTCCTGATTGGTCCATTCCGTTGTAACCCTCTAAAGGTCGCTTCTGATTGGCTCTCACACAGATACACTAACACTAGTATATCCAGAATCCCCACAGTATATCTACTTGTTTGCATAAAACAAAGGTTTAAAAAATTCCTTATCTCAAATACTTTTGTCTACCAACGTCCTTAACACAAATGCTATTGCCTGATTTCTGTATAGACGTTTCGTTTGTCAAAGACAAGATTAATTAGCAAATGTTAAATAATTAGAAATGAAAGTGACGTACAAACTATTTTTTTCTGCTATAAAAAAAGGCTAAATGTTTTAAAATTATTTTTCCAAGTTTCAAGACTAATGTTTAAGAAATAATATTTAGCTCTTTTTATAGAAGAATAATTCAGCTACCCTATTTGTGCGGCTCTATTATTTTTAATTAATCAACAGTTGCTATTTTAGTATTGTCTTTTACGATCGAGAAACATCAAATTGATATCAGGTAAAAGCATTTCTGTTCACATCAGGTTCGATCGCAGGTTTTAATTCAAAATAACATTATTAAAGTGCATTAAAATTTCCCGGGCGTTCAAAATTCAATCGTATTAAAATTAATTTTTTTAATTATCAATATTTGAAATAAATTGTATTTAAATTTCCTTTTCATACAGTTATTCAAAAGTATAATGAAATGAGTTACATTCATTTCCTAAAAAAGGTATTAAAAAACAATGAAATATATTTCTGCAAAATGGCGTCTTTTCATTTGGAATAAGAATGCATGAAATGTACAACAAACTAATCTTTATTTTAAGCATTAAAAATATTTTGCACAATCAGGGATTTAATAAAATTAAAATGAATTAAATTTGGCATTAAAGTGTAGAAACTTTAATACTCACTAATGCAAGGCTTTTTACCGGGTTATTTTTCACCCACTTTAATATACGTTAACGATTTAATTGTTTCTTTTAAGAGAGAAATTATATAACCCGAATAAGCAAATCAACAGTGAAAACACGCGGACAACGGTTAAACTGTCATGGCCGCTAAATTTCCATTAGTTAATGCAATTTCAACAAAACATTATTTTGAAATATAATATTTTTAATTGTAATATGTTCAAGATGAACTTATTTTATTGTTGATTCCTATTGAATATAGTAATATTTTTAACTTATTTTTGTAAGTTTTTTTATAAAAACTATTATTTAATAAAAATTAAATAATTTTAATTATTTTTTTTAGATTATACTTTTTCCTAGTTTCATTTTGCTTTAAAAAAAGCAATCTTTCCAGTTTTAAATAGTAAATTTTAATTTCAAAATACGTATATATATTAGGGTGCCCAAAAAAAAACACGACTTTTAATTTTCTATAATGCTACTTCAAAATATTGTTCCTAAGGGAAAAAAATGAGACACGTATTTTTTTTTATTTAAAAAAAATCATTTTTAGGGGTCGCGCTGGTCCATTTTTTATGAAAACACGAATTTTTTCAATTTTACGACTGTAGCTTAATTAAAACTAATGTAAATAAAAATTTCTTTTCGTGTAAAATTATCTTCATGTTACTGGAGAAAGTTTACTGTGTTTAAGGGGCAGAAAATTTTTTTTTTCTGATCATATTTGACCTTAGAAATGTTGAATTTCGATTTTTGTCGTAAATTTGGCCCCAAAATGTAAACTAAAAATTTTTTTGAACGTCAAAAATTGATGCAATTTTGTTGTGCGATAATAAATGTGTTAGAAAAGTAGTTGAGAAATAATTTATAAACTTTTAACAGTTTTTACTCAACCAAAAGTGTTAAAATTGTAAATAAAACCAATCTAGCAGCTATAGAACATAGTAAATAATTTTTTTAATTGCAATAATGAAAGTAGAACTTAAAATATACTATAAAAATACATATATATAAGACATGTACAATTTCTATATATTTTTCCTGTAATCTGCACGTAAATCTACATACATGTTACCAAATTGCAGCTTCCTAAGTCAAATAGTTTAGAAGATTAGGGGGGGGGGGACATGGTCATTTTTTTGCATTTTAGAGCAAAAAAGTGGTTTTTGCTAGATTTCGGCATGTTCATGAGCTCGAATCGTGTTTTCCATATCATTTTCGTAAATCCAAGGAGAAAATACATATGTGACTGTCCACGACAAAACGTGCCTAAGCTCCAAAAAATATATTTTGATTTTTTAATGCCAACCAACAGATGATTATTTGCTTTTTTATTTCCAAAAATAAAAAATTGTTGTTTTGAAGAAATTTTGGTGTAATTAAGCAAGAAGCGTAGGCACGTTACATTGACTTCCAATGCATTGCAGAAACTTCAAACGCTCACCCTGTAAAGTTGACGTTTGGGAGCTAAGGCACGTTTTCTCATGGACAGTCACATATGTGTACCAAATTGGAAGTATCTACCTCTTATAGTTTAGAAGTTAGAGGGGGTGCGAAAACGGACCCACATAGTGATTTTAATAGAGTTCCGTTTTACGGTACGGAACCCTAATAAAATGCAAAAATGACAAGAAAATCTTTAAAAACAGTTTTTTTCATGTAACAAAAAATAAAAAACTCGGTTTCATCAAGCAGTCACTTGGTCAATCAAAAACTATTGTGACAGTGCTATGTTGTAAAAAAATGATCATGATTGGTTAATTAGTGTCTTACCTAAGGCAGGTATCACATCTTGACCCCACCTCCCCAAAAGATCTAAAAAAAATTGTACGGTAAGTTGTACATGTCTTATATATGTATTTTTATAGTATATTTTAAGTTCTACTTTCATTATTGCAATTAAAAAAATTATTGACTATGTTCCATAGCTGCTAGATTGGTTTTATTTACAATTTTAACACTTTTGGTTAAGTAACAACTGTTAAAAGTTTATAAATTAATTCTCAACTACTTTTTCTAACACATTTATTATCGCACAACAAAATTCCATCAATTTTTGTCGTTCAAAAAAATTTTTAGTTTACATTTTGGGGCCAAATTTACGACAAAAATCGAAATTCACCATTTCTAAGGTCAAATATGATCAGAAAAATTTTTTTTTCTTCGCCTTAAACACAGTAAACTTTCTCCAGTAACAGAAAGATAATTTTACAAGAAGAGAAATTTTTATTTACATTAGTTTTAATTAAGCTAGAGTCGTAAAATTGAAAAATTTCGTGTTTTCATGAAAAATCCCGCGTAGGGAAATAACAATGGGTCAAATCAAGCAAACTATGCACTGTTAAAAATAAGAAACACGCTTTACACCAGAAAGTGTGAAAAATGTGCAAACATCCTTAAAAGTGTGAATTTTATGTCAATCACACTTTCAAGGTTTAATGCCAGTGTTACGGTGCGAAGTTCCCACAGCTAACGTGACATTAACACCGCACGGTGCGAGTGCTAAAAGTGAGCACGGGTGATTACACTTAACCTTATTTTTCCATCTAAACACAAATTCTGAACTTTTTAAACTATAAATACAAATTTTTACTGACACAAATACACACTGAAGTTAATATTTTAATTTTTCAAAAGATTAATATTATTCCACAAATAAGTAACAACTTTGACACATAAATGTAAAAAGTTAAGCACAATTACGCAGATATTATAGGGTAGGTAAAACGATCACGTGATTCAACATGTACGTGAAAATACGTAGAGCGCGAAATTTTCAATATTTACAAGAAATCGAAATCGAAACTTAAGTCAGTTCAACCTAAATAACAAATAATTCAAATATTTCTATCAAATATTAAAAATTTTGGACAAAGCAGGTAACGATAAAATAAAACAAAAAAGGAAATAAACTATTCGCATTATATTAGTTACCATTTTAGCTAGTATTTCTAAAATGATTTTTAGATTTTGAAAACAAACAAAACTTCTTTTTTAATTTTAAAAAAATTTAAAACTCCTCTGAAAAGATATATAATAAATCAAAATTCCTTTAAAAAAATATAATTTTATCCAAATTTTTTTTGCAGGAGATATTAAGAGTTCAAAAATAAATTTTTAACATCTTATGCATATTTTAAACAGTGTTTTATTTTATGTGACAATTACAGTTCCTGAAAAAATTTCTTTCATATTTAGAATATTTTAAAACGACTTATAAAATTGGGGAAATTAAAAAATATTTTTATAATTTTGAGAAAATAAAAACTGTTTTACAGATATGAAGAAAAATCAATTTTTGTTAAATAGAACATTTTCTACAAATCTCGTTCTATAAGAAAAAAAAGCTCCAATTGAATTTACTCACATTTGTAGTATATTTTAAACCGAGGTTTACAGTTAAAAAAAATTATATTTTTTTCTAATTTTAAGCAAATAAAAAATAGTTTTGTAAACAATAAAAATCTACCAATTCTTGTAAAATAGAAATTTGTTTGGAAATTATGTTCTATTAGAAATTACTAGTTAACAAATAGTTTTTCAAGATCATATTCTAAACCCAGTCTTGTGTTAAATAAATATAAAAGATTTTTATAGTTTTAAGGAAATCAAAACTGTTTTAAAAAGAAATTAAAGAATATCAATTTTTGAAAAAAAAAATTGTTTGAAAAATTTTGTTTTATTAGAGTTGAACAGTTTCCACAAGATTTTATAAAATCTCTATCATACTTTAAACTAATCCTTGCAATTAGTAAAAATTAAATGAAAAACTTATAATTTTACGGAAAAAAAAAGTTCTTAAAATGCTAAAAAATATAAATACTTGTAAAAACATATATTACTTGACAATTTTTTTCATATTATAGTTTAACAGTCTCCAAATGATTTCCTGAATTGTCAATCATATTTCAAACCAATTCTTGTACCTAGTCAAAATTCAAAAATATTTTATAATTTTTAAAAGAAAAAAACTGTTTTCAAAATGCTAAAAATAACAATTTTTGTAAAAACAGATATTATGTTCCAAATGTTGTTCTATTTGAGAATATTTTTTCTCGAATAATTCTTTAAACTCTGTATTATCTATTAAAATCATTTTTGTAATTAGTTCAAATAAAAAAAAAAAATTTTAATTTTGAGGAGAAAAAATTATTTTCAAGATGCTGAAAAAATTCAATATTTGTAAAAACAGATAGTTTTTGCCAAATTTTATTCTACTTGAGATTAAAATTCCCCAAATAATTTTTTACACTCTGTATCATGTTTTAAAAAAATTTTTGAAATTCGCTAAAATTAAAAAATATTTTTTTAGTTTTGAGGAAAAAAACTGTTTTCAGGATGATGAAAAATATAAATTTTTGTAAAAACAGATATTTTTAGACAAATTTTATTCTATTTCAGAATATTTGCCCCCGAATAAGGTTTTAAATTCTCTATCATGTTTTAAACTAATTCACGCAACAAGTTAAAATTAAAAGATATTTTTCCAACTGTCTGAGCAAAAAAGCTGATTTCAAGATGCTGAAAAATATGAATTTTTGTAAAAACAGTTATTTTTTGACAAATTTTGTTGTATTTGAGATTATTTGTCCTCGAATAAATCTCTAGACTCTGTATTATGATTTAAACTAATTTTCAAAATTGGTCAAATTTAAAAAATATTTTTAAAATCTTGATGGGAAAAAAAATCATTTCAAGATGCTGAAAGAATTCAATTTTTATTAAAAAGATAATATTTTTGCAAAATTTTATAATATTTAAGATTAATAATCCACGAAAAATTCTTCACACTCTGTATTATGTTTAAAACTGATTTTTGCAATTGGCTAAAATTAAAAAATAATATTCTAATTTTGAGGGAAAAAAGTTGTCTTCAAGATCCTGAAAAAATTAATTTTTGTAAAAACAGATATTTTTGACAAATTTTGTTCTATTTGAGATTATTTGTCCTCTAATAAATCTGTAGACTCTGCATTATGATTTAAACTTATTTTTAAAATTGGTCAAATTTAAATAATAATTTAAAAATTTTTATAGGAAAAAAAATCTTTTCTAGATGCTGAAAAAATTCAATTCTTGTTAAATAGATATTTTTTGACAAATTTTATACTATTTAAGATTAATTGTCCACAAAAAATTCTTCACACTCTGTATTTTGTTTAAAACTGATTTTTGTAATTGGCTAAAATTAAAAAATAATATTCTAATTTTGAGGAAAAGAATTGTTTTCAAGTTCCTGAAAAAATTCAATTTTTGTAAAAACAGATATCTTTTGACAAATTTTGTTCTACTTGAGATTAAAATTCCCCAAATAATTTTTTACACTCTGTATCATGTTTTAAAAAAATTTTTGAAATTCGCTAAAATTAAAAAATATTTTTTTGGTTTTGAGGAAAAAAACTGTTTTCAGGATGATGAAAAATATAAATTTTTGTATAAACAGATATTTTAAGACAAATTTTAGTCTATTTCAGAATATTTGCCCCCTAATAAGGTTTTTAATTCTCTATCATGTTTTAAGCTAATTCACGCAACTGGTTAAAATTAAAAGATATTTTTCCAACTGTCTGAGCAAAAAAGCTGATTTCAAGATGCTGAAAATATCAATTTTTGTAAAAACAGATATTTTTTGACAAATTTTGTTCTACTTCAGAATATTTGTCCCTGAAAAATTTTTAAACTCTCTATTATGTTTTAAACTAATTTTCGTAATTGGTTAAAATAAAAAATATTTGTTCTATTTTGAAGGAGAACAAATTATTTTTAAGATGCTTAAAAATTTCAATTTTTGTAAAAACAGATTTTTTTCCAAATTTTGTTCTTCTGGAGATTAATTGTCTACGAAAAAGTATTTAGACTATCTATATTATGTTTAAAACTAATATTTGTAATTGGCTAAAATTAAAAAATAATATTCTAATTTTGAGGAAAAGAATTGTTTTCAAGTTCCTGAAAAAATTTAATTTTTGTAAAAACAGATATCTTTTGACAAATTTTGTTGTATTTGAGATTATTTTTCCTCGAATAAATCTCTAGACTCTGTATTATGATTTAAACTAATTTTCAAAATTGGTCAAATTTAAAAAATATTTTTAAAATCTTGATGGGAAAAAAAATCATTTCAAGATGCTGAAAGAATTCAATTTTTATTAAAAAGATAATATTTTAGCCAAATTTTAAAATATTTAAGATTAATAATCCACGAAAAATTCTTCACACTCTGTATTATGTTTAAAACTGATTTTTGCAAATGGCTAAAATTAAAAAATAATATTATATTTTTTAGGAAAAAAAATTGTTTTCATGATCCTGAAAAAATTCAATTTTTGTAAAAACAGATATTTTTTGCCAAATTTTGTTCTACTTGAGAATATTAGTCCCTGAAAATTTTTTTAAACTCTCTATTATGTTTTAAACTAATTTTCATAATTGGTAAAAATAAAAAAATATTTGTTCTATTTTGAAGGAGAAAAAATTATTTTTAAGATGCTTAAAAAATTCAATTTTTGTAAAAACAGATATTTTTCCAATTTTTGTTCTTCTGGAGATTAATTTTCTACAAAAAAGTATTTAGACTATCTATCATATGTTTAAAACTAATATTTGTAATTTGCTAAAATTAAAAAATAATATTCTAATTTTGAGGAAAAGAATTGTTTTCAAATTCCTGAAAGAATTCAATTTTTGTAAAAACAGATATCTTTTGACAAATTTTGTTCTATTTGAGATTATTTGTCCTCGAATAAATCTCTAGACTCTGTATTATGATTTAAACTAATTTTCAAAATTGGTCAAATTTAGATAGGTAATATTTTTAAAATTTTGATGGGAAAAAAAATCTTTTCAAGATGCCGAAAAAATCCAATTTTTATTAAATACATATTTTTTGCCTTTTTTGTTCTACTTGAGAATATTAGTCCCTGAAAATTTTTTTTTTTTTATATTTCTTTTATGTTTTAAACTAATTTTCATAATTGGTTAAAAAAAAAAATATTTGTTTAATTTTCAAGGGAAAAAAATTTTTTTTAAGATGCTGAAAAAATTCAATTTTTGTAAAAACAGATATCTTTTGCCAAATTTTCTTCTACCTGAGAATATTTGTCCCTGTTAAAGTTTTTTAACTTTCTATTATTTTTTAAACTAATTTTCAGTATTGGTTAAAATTAAAAAATATTTGTCTAATTTTGTAGGGAAAAAAATTATTTTTAAGATGCTCAAAATAATCAATTTTTGTTAAATAGATATTTTTTGCCAAATTTTATAATATTTAAGATTAATAGTCCACGAAAAATTCTTTAGAGTCTGTATTATGTTTAAAACCGATATTTGTAATTGGCTAAAATTAAAAAATAATTTTCTAATATTGAGAAAAAAAAATTGTTTTCAAGATCCTGAAAAAATTTAATTTCTGTAAAAACAGATATTTTTTGACATATTTTGTTCTATTTGAGATTATTTGTCCGTGAATAAATCTCTAGACTCTGTATTATGATTTAAACTAATTTTTAAAATTGGTTAATTTTAAATAATTTTTAAAAATTTTGATGGGAAAGAAAATCTTTGCAAGATTCTGAAAAAATTCAATTTTTGTTAAATAGATATTTTTTGCCAAATTTTGTTCTATTTAATATACATTGTCCGCGAAAAATTCTTTAAAGTCTGTATTATGTTTAAAACTGATTTTCGCAAGTAGCTAAAATTAAAAAATAATATTCTAATTTTGAGGAAAATAAATAGTTTTCAAAATCCTAAAAAAATTGAATTTGTGTAAAAACTCTAATTTTTTGAAAAATTTTTTGTATTTGAGATTATTTGTCCTCGAATAAATCTTTAGACTCTGTATTATGTTTTAAACTGATTTTTGTAATTAACTAAAATTAAAAAATAATATTCTAATTTTGAGGAAAAAAAATTGTTTTCAAGAACCTGAAAAAATTAAATTTTTGTAAAAACAGATATTTTTTGGCAAATTTTTTTCTACTTGAGAATATTTATCCCTTAAAAATTTTTTAACCTCCCTATAATGTTTTAAATTAATTTTCCTAATTGATTAAAATTAAAAAATATTTGTTTAATTTTAAAGGGAAAAAAATTATTTTCAAGATCCTGAAAAAATTCAATTTTTGTCAAAACAGATATTTTTTGTTAAATTTTGTTTTATTGGAGATTAACATTCTTCAAATAATTTGTTAACTCTGTATCATGTTTTAAACCAATTTACGAAGTTGGCTAAATTTAAAATATTTTTTTAATTTCGAGTGAAAAAAACTGTTCTCAGGATGATGAAAAATATAAATTTTTGTAAAAATATATTATTTGCCAATTTTTTTTCCTCTTATAGTTCAAGTGTGCCCATATGATTTTCTAAATTCTCTATCATATTTTAAATCTTCTCTTGTGTTTGGTTAAAATTAAAAAAAAATTTTATATTTATATAATATTTGAAGGTTATGTTGATACGTAATCTTATTTCGTTTTTATTATTTAGTTATTTGTTTTATTTTTTAATAATTATATTGTAGTGCATATGAGGTTATCTTTTTGATTAATTGGATTTAACTGATTTGAATAGTTATTAGTTATTTAATAACAATTGTTACGGTTTTTTAAATTTTAGCGCGATGCAAGTCTGCCACCCGTGCGTGCGTGGTAGGCTTCCAGTCATATATATGTTGGTCACGTAGAATCAGTGAAATACGAAAATTATAGGAATTTCAGGTAATGGCAAGCGTCATAGATATAGGTAAGGGGAACGAAGGGAGGAAAGGGTAGACAAAGAAATAGACAATCACACTTGTGAGTGTGACTGATAGTGCTTTCACACCGCGCAGGTGTAAAAGCTAACTTTTCTGAAGTTCACACTTGGTTAGTGTGGATGCATGCATCTTCGCACCAAATTACGAACACTTTAGTCTTACAACTTCACACTCGGTGTTAAGTTGTAAAGGATTCTATGCTTCTTTTTTAACAGTGTGGGCTAAATCGTTTGCCAATGAATAGCATGATTTCACCCACGGTCCGACTATGGGAAATATCAAGCCAACCATTGCTTATTTTCCATACACTCTGTCAAAGACTCCAAAAGCTATAAAACGACAAAAAATAATGCCAAGGTAATTTTTCAGAACATAAAACACTAATTCCACTTAATAATCTTAATATTTCCAATTTTCAAAATTAACAACATCAAATAACCGAGGCCATGGCGGAAATCGTGACAACAATGGGCACAGAAAAACGTTAAAACTCAAATCTCTAATCATTTTTTACAGTTTAAAAAACTTTCTAAACACCACCAAAACTGAATTCAAACATAAAAATTACATTTTTCAAATTATTAAAATATACAAGTCTAAGTCCAAAGGACCGTGGCACAAATCGTACCAAACATGGGTCGAGAAAAATAGTCAAATTTTAATCTCCTATTCAATTTTTTCAACAGCAAAGATGATACAGAACAATTAAAAAGAGATTATGCACAAAAATAATTATTTTCACAAGTTTCAAAATATACAAAAACTAAATTCAAAGAACCATGTCAAAAATCGTACCAAACGTGGGTCATAAAATAAATGAATTTTCAGTCACCTATTTAATTTTTTAAATAGTAAAAATTATATAGAACATAGTATGAATTTTTTCTCTACCCATGTTTCATACGCTTTGTGCCATGGTGCTTGGAATTTTGTGCTTGTATATTTTGAAACTTATAGAAAATAATTTATTTGTGCTAAATCATTTTTTGGCTATGTTCTATATAATTTTTACCATTTAAAAAATTAAGTAGGGGACGGAAATTTTTTTTTTTACGTCCTATGTTTGGTACGATTTGTGCCATGGTCCTTTGAACTTGATTTTTGCATATTTTGAAACTTGTGAAAAATAATTTTTTTTTGCATAATCGTCTTTGCTATGTTCTATATAATTTTTACTATTTAAAAAATTAAATAGTTTACTGAAAATTCATTTATTTTATGGCCCACGTTTGGTACGATTTGTGCCATGGTTCTTTGAATTTGGTTTTTGAATATTTTGTAACTTGTGAAAAATAATTTTTTTTTGGCAAAATAGTTTTTGGCTATGTTCTGTATCATGTTAACTATTTAAAAAATTAAGTAGGTTATGAAAATTTAAATTTTTTCTTACCCATGTTTCGTACGATTTGTGCCGTGGTCCTTGAAATTTGCCTCTTTTATATTTTGAAACTTGTGAAAAATAATTGTTTTTGGACATAATCTTTTTTTTGCTGTTATGTATCATTATTACTATTTAAAAAATCAAACAGGAGATTAAAATTTGAATTTTTTCTCTACCCATGTTTGGTACGATTTGTGCCATGGTCCTTTGAATTTTGTTCTTGTATATTTTAAAACTTGTTAAAAATAATTTTTTTGGTCTAAATAATTTTGTTACTATGTTCTATATAATTTTTACTATTTAAAAAATTAAATAGGTGACTGAAAATTCATTTATTTTATGACCCACGTTTGGTACGATTTTTGACATGGTTCTTTGAATTTAGTTTTTGTATATTTTGAAACTTGTGAAAATAATTATTTTTGTGCATAATCTCTTTTTAATTGTTCTGTATCATCTTTGCTGTTGAAAAAATTGAATAGGAGATTAAAATTTGACTATTTTTCTCGACCCATGTTTGGTACGATTTGTGCCACGGTCCTTTGGACTTAGACTTGTATATTTTAATAATTTGAAAAATGTAATTTTTATGTTTGAATTCAGTTTTGGTGGTGTTTAGAAAGTTTTTTAAACTGTAAAAAATGATTAGAGATTTGAGTTTTAACGTTTTTCTGTGCCCATTGTTGTCACGATTTCCGCCATGGCCTCGGTTATTTGATGTTGTTAATTTTGAAAATTGGAAATATTAAGATTATTAAGTGGAATTAGTGTTTTATGTTCTGAAAAATTACCTTGGCATTATTTTTTGTCGTTTTATAGCTTTTGGAGTCTTTGACAGAGTGTATGGAAAATAAGCAATGGTTGGCTTGATATTTCCCATAGTCGGACCGTGGGTGAAATCATGCTATTCATTGGCAAACGATTTAGCCCATAGTTTGCTTGATTTGACCCATTGTTATTTCCCTACGCGGGATGGACCAGCGCGACCCCTAAAAATGATTTTTTTTTTAAATAAAAAAAATACGTGTCTCATTTTTTTCTCTTAGAAACAATATTTTGAAGTAGCATTATAGAAAATTAAAAGTCGTGTTTTTTTTGGGCACCCTAATATATATGTTATATCTGTCGAAAAAGTATATTTTTCTAGTCCTGTAGTATAAAATACCATTTTTACAGTTATATCCTGATTTACAATCGAAATTTTGTAAAAATACAAACTATAATATTAACTATTAAAACCAAAAGTTCTTTCGTGTACTTTAAATAGTTGATTCTACTACTTAAAGTAATTCGATAGGCTTCAACAACATTTTTCTTGTAGAGTGAACTAGTAAATGTAGTTATATGTTCTGTCTAACAAAGCAAAAATCAACAGTCCTGTGTAGTAAAAACAACTACTTAAAGTAGTAAAATAAAATTGTTTATTACTAACTATTATTACTATCGACCTACATTTTCAAACCTTCTCATTACTGCTTTCGTTTATATATACTTTATAATAATTAATTCTTATATAATTAACAGAGAAAAATCTCTATTCGCCGGGGATTGAACACACGACCCTAACATTCGCAATCCGATAACATAACCATATAACCACGCACGCACGCTACGATGGACGGCATAATACTTAAAGACATTCTTGTTATAGTTCAATTAATTATTGTGCAGTTAATTCTACTATATAAAGTAGTATGTAATATTTACTACTATTGATAGTTCTTATTATTACCTCATATAAATTAATACTTCTCAAACTCTATAACAAAGATTACACAGAAACTTTTTAAACTCCAAAAAGTAGTAAAACTTACTACAAAATAAAAGTTCACACTACTACAAAACAATGGTTAAAGCCTATCGAATTTCTTTAAATAGTAAAATCTACTACTTATTTATTTATTTATTTATTTATTTATTTATTTAATGAGATTGAAGTCCCCAGGGCTAGTTAGCCCACTAAGGAACAAGTTTACAATATTAGTTTACAATGTACGCAACCAAGTATAATATTGCTATAATTGCCCTTGTAAATTAATTAACAAAAGTTTTAGCAGCTATAATAAGTACATATATTACAGAGCAATTAAAAATAAAGAAATAACAATAATAAAAAAATAGAAAGTATAAAAGTTGTAATAAAAAATTGAAGATAATTCACAAAGAAAAAATAACTAAAAAGAAAACAAAAATACAGGGGAATAAGCAACAAATCGTACTTAGCATCATGTAACTAACACAGTGTATTCCTGCCTATGCTCGAAAATAAATGTGAACATATATAAAACATTATCAATAAGAATTAACACATCATATATAAAAAGAGAAATACAATAACTTTGAAGTGCGCAAACGTCACTTAAAATTGTGAATAGTTCTATAATATAATTGAAATAATAAATAACCATTAACAATACGTAACTTCCGTCGTTTCTCAGAAATGTCGCACACTTCAGTATGATAAGACTACTTCATGTAGTAGTTTACAACATACATGTTGTAGAAGCTGAAGCTAATATTAAATGATGGAAAATAGTAAAATTTACTACTGAAATCTTTTTTGATCTACAACTTATGTCAATGTAACTATTTATTGTTAACTACATAAAAGCAGTAAACTTTACTACACATAAAACTGTTTTCATAATTAAAAAAGTAGTCCTCTTTACTACTTTCTATGTAACTGCTAAACATTATTTGAATATACTACTCATGTAATGATTGATTGAACTACCCGTGCAGAAAATTGTAATGACGTTGGACAGTCCCAATCTAGCTTCCCTAGAAAATATACTGGCGCTAGACACTTTTACTATATAGCGTCTAGACAGAAATGTAACGTTCGTATATCTTATCGGCTAGATAGTGTGTTTAAATTGGCGCTATATAGTCGTACTAGATATTTCTAGAAAGGTAGAAAAATAATATCTATTTTCAATTGCAAATTCAGTTTGTTTAAACACAATTTTTCACATACGGTTAAACATTCACTAGACTTAAACAATTAAAACTATCTTATATAAATAAAATCGCACGACAACTGGGATCGAACCCGGGATCCTTCAGACGCAAGTTGTACGCTAAACCCCGCAGCCACGCTCGCTTAGTTCAATATATAAGAAACCCCATATTTGAATTACAGTTCAGTTAAGGGTAAGACCATTTACTTTTTTAAAAATTATTTTTTTAATTGTAGGTATTAAAATTTTCCAATGCAATAGCAAATAAAAATTATTTTAAATTATATTTACTCAATGTCTTAATGACTCAAATATAACCCTTGAAGAAAAATTTCGTGGAACTAGCTAGCAGAGCTAGACTGCATGTAAATTTACATTGTAGCTAGCGCTGTTAGATAGTTCCACGAAATTTTCCTTCTAGGGAATAGCTACTAAAGTAAATGATCGGAAAAAAGTGTCCAACACATTTTTGTTAAATTAGCGTTTTCCTTGTTTTAAATCGTTATAAACATTAAATTTTATATGTAAAAAAAATATTCGGATTTTGGACTTAGAAATTTTTACTTGACAATCGCATAGTACGATTTTCGAAAAAAAGCATTTTACACTTTTTTCAAATGCTTTTAAATGCAATTCAAAGCATTCTAAACAAAATATTCTTGAAACAAATAAAAAATTCAAATTTGATTTAGAATTATTCTATTTAGAAAAAAAATTTCATGGAACTAGCTAGCAACGCTAGATACAATGTAAATTTGCATGCCGTCTAGCGCTGCTAGCTACTGCCACGAAATTTTTCTTCTAGTTCAGCATGAACCTACTTAATAGTACAATCTTGAAAAAATCACTTAATGTTTTATTGAAAGTGTTTTGAAATGTCATTAAAAGCATTTTGAATAAACTTTTTTTTGATTTTTTTTTAATTTGACTTAGAAATATTTTTGAGCAGGAAATATCGGTATAAGACTGAATTGAATATGTTTTCAGTACTGCGCCGGCATTGCCTTGCCAGAGTTTGGCTGAATAATGGCATGAGCCCTGAATCTGTACCGTGCCGTTAGTAAACAATACTATCGGCATTACTCAGGCATTTCCCATTGGGTTAAAGAAAATATAAACTGAAAGAGTTTCTAGCACCTAGATCACGCCAGCATAACAGTCCTATGAATGGGAATGCATGACATAACCTATATACTAGATTTATAAGTATATCTTGTAAACTAGACAGAATCAAGACCGCCCCAGTCTAGCTTTACTGTAATAGCAACGCGTGACATAACCTGTATTATATTTATTAGTGTATCTTAGAAACTAGATAGAATCCAGACCGCCCCAGTCTAGCTTTACTGTAAATAGCAGCGCGTGACAAAAACTATACTGGCAAAAAATCAATCTAGACTGACATGACAATTTTCTACACGGGTTTAATAAAAATAATGAATGCAGGGATCACAGTATGAATCTTGTTATAAAGATTTTAACTAAGAGTCAATTCATTATATTTAAACTTAGTCAATTTAAAGACTTTAAAAAATTGCTGTAAATAAGGTTTTTAAAGTATTAGAAAATCGTCACTTTTACTTTTATTACTTAAAATTAAAGATTCGAAGAATTTTTAACATTGTAGTATAAATTAAATTAAATTTTTTCATATTCTAATCAATTGTAATCTATAATAAATATGTGCATAAAAATGAGATTTTTCTAAACTTTCAAAGGTAAAAAATTAATTTTTGATTGATCTATAAAATATTTATTTAAGATAATGTCAGAAATAAGTTGCTAAAACATTAGACTCTAATATATTACAAAATAAAAATTTTCAAAAAATAGGGTGCGTCCGACTTACTTAAAATATAATGGTTTTACCTCTAATAAAAAAAACCAGTAAAAATTAGAATTTAATTTTATTTGTGCTACTTGTACTTTTAATCAGTAAAAGTTAAGATAAATTATAAAATTTATATAAATAAATATTAGGTTGATTAAAATGTTAATTAATTGAACGTTAGATCTTTTAAATTTAGGATGAATTGAATTTAAACTTGATTAACATTGCAATATTTTGAGCTATTAATATTTTGATAGATTAAAATTTAGATTAATTAAATTTTAGTAAAAATTAAATCTTTGGAAGGGGGGGGGACCAGGGGGCGGCCGCCCCCCCTGGTCGAGAGGTAGGTGGTGTCAGGAGGATGGTAAAAAATATAAATAAAAAATTAAATTTTACGTAACAAAATAATCAGAAAAGTACGGAATTCAAACACCCCATGAACTTACGTACATATGAACTATGGTTAATTTGATTTTAAAATAATTGTAAACCTAATATTTAATCCCGTAGCTGTTTTTTAGTTAGAATGTCTTTAAAATATTGGTTTTCAAATTCAATTATAACCATAAATTATTAAATAATTATATTTTTGATAATTAATAATATGTTCCGATAAAAATTCAAGAATACCCTATTGGAAATAACAAAATGAACGCACCGCAAGGGCCAGAATCTTTTCACTGTTGTTGGTTGTTGAAAACTATATAAATATGAAACTAAAATAATTTCAAATTAAAAAATTAAGGAAATTGTAGGAATAATTGTGGGAAATAATTGTAAATTGAATAATTGGATTGAAAATCGAAGAAAATAATTTGAAATTCAAGAAAATCACTGAAAATTGAAAAATGTAATTGAAATTTAAAGATTATAATTAAAAATTTAAAAAAGTTATTGAAAAAAGGCGAGAATTATTGAATATAAGAAAAAATATTTGAAAACTAAAGAACCGAATTAAAAATTGAAGAATTTGTTAGAAAATTAAACGAAATTATTGAACAATTGTATTTAATATTAAAGAAACTTATTGATACCCGAAAAATGATTGAAAAATGGCGAGAATTTTTGAATAGTAAAGAAAATACATATAATTGGAATTTAAAGAAAATAAATAAGGATTGAAGAAAGTATTTGTAGAATTAAACAATTGAATTACAATTTAAAATCTATTTTTTATAATTGAATAAAATAACTGCAAAAAGCTGCTTGTTTAAAATTGAAAAATTAAATAAAAATCGAAAATGTAATTAAAATTTTAAGAAAATAATTGAAAAATTAAAAATGAAATTGAAATTTTATAGAAAATAATTAAAGAAGACGAAAATACTTAAATATGGTAGGAAATTATGTGAAATTGCAGAAAATACTTGAAAAAAGAGTAAAATATCGGATTTTTAAAAAATATTTGTAAAAAACATAGAATTATTGAATATGGAAGAAATAATTGACAAATGATAATATTTATTGAATATTGTAAAAAATTCAAAAAGGCCAGAATAATGGACACAATTTAAAAGTAATTAAAAAATTAATGAATAATTATACAATTTAAATAGAAAAATAATTAAAAATAATCGAGAATTATTGAATACTGAAGAAAATAATTAAAAATTGATGCATGTAATTAAGCAATTTAATTCAAATTTAAATGAAATTGAATAAAGCCAAGAATTATTGAATATTGAAGCAAATAATTTGAAATTGAAGGTAATCACTGAAAACTGAAGAATGGAATTGAAAGTTAAAGATTATAATTTCAAGTTCCAAAAATTTATTGAAAAAAGGCGAGTATTATTAAATATAGAAGAAACTAACTGAAAACTGAAAAATCGAATTGAAATTTGAAGCATATAATTAAAAATTGAAAAAAGCAATTGAAAAAAGCCGATAATTTATATTGATTATTGAAAATATAATTAAAAATTAAAGAAACGAATTGAAATTTGAAAAAAATTGAAAATTGAAGAAAATTATTTAAAATTTCATTAAAATAATCTTAAATTAAATTTTCAATGAAATTTGAAGGAAATAATGGATAATTCAAAGAAAAATTAGAAATATAATTAAATATTGAAATAAGTAATTGAAAAATTGAATTATGAATTCTTGAATATAGAAGAAAATAATTGAAAACTAAAGAATGGATTTAAAAATTGAAGAAAATAGTCATAGAATTAAACAATTAAATTGAAATATTTGAACAATATTTATTATTGAAAAAAGACAGAAATTACTAAATATTGAAGAATTAATTGAAAATTAAAAAGAATAATTATAAAATAACGACAATAATTTGATATTAAAGAAAGTAATTGAGATAAGTGGAAAATATTTGACAATATTAAAACAAATTCGATAATTGTTGAGAATATTTGACAATTGAAAAAAAATCGAAAATTGTTGAGTATATTTGACAATTGAAAACAAATTCTAAAACTGTTGGGAATATTAGACAACGGAGCAACTCTCTAAATTTGAAACAGCGAAAATTCGCTGTTTAACTAGTCCAAAATATACAGCTGTTTTAAAACTGCGTATATACGCTAGTGAATTAGTGAATTTCACTGTTAATTAGTGAAAAAATTGCTTTTTGATAAGCGTATATGGGGCAAAATTCCTGATCTGTCCAGGTCAAAAAATAAAATTAATTCAAACTTTGCTAAAGTGTTTCCATTGTTAGTGGAAGTGTAAATACCAAATATTTTCAAATTCCATGAAATAGTTTTTGAGTTACACAGTTTTAAAATTTTGAATTTTTTTAAAATGTCTTTTTTTTAAATGTATTATATTTCTAAGTAGATTGCATAAAAGTTAACATATAGGGGAGAGGGCCCCAAGTTGGACACCCTTTCGATTTATTGCTGTAGAATCCAAACCGAATAAAATATATTAAAATGTTTTATACCGGATGAAAGTACAATTTATAAGGTAACTTATGGCCACAAGGATAAAATTTTATTTTTAACATAAACATTTTTTAAAGAATTTTTGCTAATTGTTAAAATTTTCGGTCTAAAAAAAAGTGGCCCCAAGATGGACACCTTCTTAAAAGTCTCTGAAAATTGTAGTAAATAAAAAATTAACATCATGTAACAATCCTTAAACTAATTTTTAATCATTTTACGAAATTTATCAAGAAATAACATTTCTAAAAACTTCAATTTAATAGCTTAACAGTAAAAAGTAATAAAATATCGAAAAATATCGATATATAAAATTATCCATCGATAACATCACTCCTTATGGTGGAAAATAAAAAATTTTAATTAATTGGATCAAAAAATTATTGAAAAAAGTGTAAAATGGAAAATATGCAAATAAATGCATTGAGATTTGAGGCCTGTTCATCTTAGGGTATATGACACCATTTTTTAATTCCTAGTAAAAATATATATACGAACACTGAATTAGTAAAATTATTTTAGAATATTATTATACGATAAATAAAGAATATTATAACGTTAAGTACTTATTCTAAATCATAAATTTAAATAACTTTACCAACTTGAGAAAAAACTGTTACAAAACTTTTTTAGACACAAAATTACGTGGTATGTGTAGAAGAAAAACCAACTGGTTTTTTTGCTTCAAATGGGCATCAAAATCTTCGTCTATACAAACAACAAAAATGATAGAAAGCATAAGGGGCTGTCACCTAAAACCAAAATTTTATACGAAATGTCCATCTTGGGGCCCTGTACATCTTGGGGCCCACTCCCCTATATAGTGATTTTTAAAGCTTTTTTTACAGGCTATTCGATTATAATAAATGTTTTTTTGGAAAAAGAAAATTTGACCTTAAAATTCAAGGTCAAAGTGTTAATTTGATTGCATCTCGAAATCGGATTTTTTAAAAAAAATTTAACCTATCTCAATGGAAAGCTTGACTTTTTTGCTATAAGATATGTTAAAATCAGAGTGGAACTCTAAATACTTTTGTGAAAAATACATCTCAAATACCCGCGCTTGCTCCAATAGCGCGACCTCGCGCGAGTAACTAGTGCCCAGGCGCGCAGGGACGATGATTTGAGGCTTTATAAAGCTTGACTGAGGACTGGTCAATATTGATTGAGGATTGGTGAGTCGGAGGAAGCAAGACTCGTCCAAGCTAGAATGTAACAGCGATTCAAGCCTGACGCTCCAAGCTTGGTTGAGGATTGGAGTCCAAGACTCAATCAATGTTCGGAAGTCCGATTATAGCTTCGTCAAGCCTGATTCCACTGTCGCTTACAGAAGACAGAACGTTAAATAAGTATTAATATAATAATATTCTTGCTGTATTATATTGTTAATAATGATAATTCTTATAATTATAATAATAATAATATTATAATATTATATTATTATATATTATATTATTTATAATTATAAATACAATAATAATATTATTATAATTTTTTCTTAATTACTGCACTGCTGCAGATTATCATAAAATTAATAAAATAAAAAAATTTTTAATGTTCATCTATAATTATTTAAATTGATATTCTTCAGATTGTTTTTTTTTATAATTTAAGATTAATTGCACATTTACACACTTGATTATTATCGACTTAAGATTAATTAACAATTTTAATACATATAAACACTTAACCTATGAAATAAAATTTCGCACACTCAAGGGGGGATCGAACCCACGGCCCTATAGACGAATTCGCTCGCGGTGAACGCACGCTATTAGTACCACTCGGCTACGATGGGTAGTTGAGAGTCAATAGAAATAACTTTGTGAGGTTCAGACCTGGATTATGTGCTATTTATATTTTAATAGTTCTGGAACATATTCATTATCAAAAATAAATGAATAGAATTTATTTATCCTTCGTTTATACTGATATACAGTTTATACAATCCAATCTCCTAACTTATTAATATTTTATAAATAAATATTTTTGTAAAATATTTGCAAAATATGTAAACAAAATTAACTGATAATTTATCATTTTTATTTATAACTTTAATTTAATAATATTATTTAAATAATTAATTTCAATAATATATAATACAAAAGTAAATTATAAAAATTGTTTATATATAATGTATTGAAGGGCACTTTTATTTAAATAAAGAAATTTATTCAATTTGTATAATTAAAGTTTTTTTGAAATGAATGATATTACAAAATTACGCTATCGAGCACGTAATCATATCTTCAATATTTTTCAAATTTGAAAATTGTCTTTAAATTATTTCGTTTGGTTATGATTCTTTGAAATTTATTTTTTTAAAATAAGAAAATAATTGTTTACAAATTTAATTTACTTCTAATATATCTTACAATTAAGTAAAATTACATAATTTTTGTTTGTTTATTTATAGTTTATTTTATACAAAATTAATAGTAAATATTCATAAAATTACTAAATCTGCAGCAGTTGTAATATTTATTATTTAATTAATAATACTTTTTATATGTATATACTTCAATATATAAAGAAATATGTAATATGATAAGTTGAGCAAATGTGTCACAGTTGATTCAAGCTTGAATATAGATTGGATGTTCAAGCTTCGCGCATGAGGATTCAAGCAGTCTTGAATCAAGCATGGAACGAGCATTGGTGTCCAATCTTGAACCAATATTGAACGACAGTGATTTAAAGACTGCTCCCAGTCTCGGTTACCCACTCTGGGTGTCAAAGCTAGAATCAAGCCTCCACCCGGCGTCACCATTGGTTCCTCGCGCCTGGGTGGTTTCTCGAGCGCGCGCGGGTGTTTGAGATGTATTTTTGACAAAAGTATTTAGAGTTCCACTCTGATTTTTACATATCTTATAGGAAAAAAGTCAAGCTTTCCATTGAGATAGGTTAAATTTTTTTTTAAAAAATCCGATTTCGAGATACAATCAAATTAACACTTTGACCTTGAATTTCAAGGTCAAATTTCCTTTTTACAAAAAACCATTTATTATAATCGAATAGCCTGTAAAAAAAGCTTTAAAAATCACTATATATATGTTAACTTTTATGCAATCTACTTAGAAATATAATACATTTAAAAAAATACATTTTAAAAAAATTCAAAATTTTAAAACTGTGTAACTCAATAGTTATTTGTTCCACACATAATTTTATATAATAACCTTGTGTCAAGAAATCTACTGAAAACACTGTTTTTAGAGTCTTAGAGATTAAAATGAAGAGAATTCTACTTTTTATCACAGTTTAATCCCACCAGCAATGCCATTCAAGTACGCTTGCTGTTCTAACCCGTGACGCGACAGCTGATGTTTAGGTTGGCAAGCGTGCTTGAATGGCGTTGCTGGTGGGGATAACTGTGATTAAAAGTAGGATTCTCTTCCTTTTAATCTCTAGAACTCTAAAAACAGACTTTTTAGTAGAGTTCTTGACGCAAGGTATTATATAAAAACTATTTCATGGAATTTAAAAATATCTGGTATTTACACTTCCACCAACAATGGAAACACTTTAGCAAAGTTTGAATAAATTTGATTTTTTTACCTGGACAGTTCAGGAATTTTGCCCCATATACGCCGTTTTAAAACAGCTGTATACTTTGCGCTGTTTCAAATTTAGAGAGAAAGTAATTTAGCAAATTTAAGAATAATTGTAAAATTTAAGGAGAATAATTGTAAATTGAAAACTGTTTAAAATTTAATAAAAAATTATAGATTTATTGGATAATGAAATTAAAATTACAACTGTTAGTTATAAATTTAAATTTTGATCAATTCAAAGGCATTTTTAAAAAAGTAGTTGACTGATTATTACTCTCTAAATTTTGAATCAGTGAGAATTTAGCCTACAAATCAGTAATTTTTCACTGACTTAAATTTAGAGAGTATAGATAATTTTATTATGAGAACCTTTTTTGTTTTTTTTTTGCTTGTCAAAATTAGGGTTCATGAAAGGGGGGTGGTATCCTGGAAACGGGTCTGGCCCCCCCCTGCTAGAAATCCAATGGGCGCCACTGACTGCGGATGAGTAGAATGTCCTTAAGTTTTATGCAAGCCATCGTATCGTACGTGCGTGGTTAGATGGTTAAGGTATCGGCTTGCGAATGTTAGGGTCGTGCGTTCAATCCTCAGCGTTTAGGGATTTTTCTTTGTTAGGAATATAATAATTAAATAATATAAGGTGTCAATAAACAGAAGTAGTGGGAGGAGAGGGTGGAAAAATGTATCTTAATAATAATAAATAATAATAAACAAATTTATTTTACTACTTTAAGTAGTAAAATTTATTAAGAAAATTGGTTAAATATATAGATAATCTTAGTTACTTTAACTGCAACGTTACCGTTAACTTAATTGCAAAAATGTCATTGTTCCTTATTGAACTAAGAAAAGTAGTAAATTTTACTAAGGAAAATTTTGTTGTTTCTACTTGATTAACTTACTAAAATCAATTGAGAAAAATTATTGTAACGATTGTATTATTATTTCGATTAACCACTTAAGTAGTAGTTGACATAAAAGAAAAAATTTCATCGGGACTTATTGAACTAAGAAAAGTAGTATAAAAGAAGTAAAATCGACTGAAAATTTTTTTCAGTGTACAGAAAGATTTTCATAATACGAATATTTTTAATTCAAATCTTCTGTTATTTAGCAAAATTACTTTTTAATTTTCTAAAACCTGTATTAAATTTCTGGTTTGTTTGAGCAAATAATTGTGATATAAGTAAGCAAAAGCGACTACATAGTTTTATCAATTTCAAGAAAAAAAAATGTATTATTAAAAACACATTTAAAAATAGTTTAATTGTTTATAATAGTGAACATAAATCACACGCAATCAATTAACTACATTTCATAATTAACTTCAAATAAAAAGGTTAAAACAAATTTTGAAAACAATTAATAATAATCTCTCGAGATCGATCGTTTTAACGAGTGCTCATAGAAACGGTACGATACAATACGATAATATTAAAACAATTGAATGATCGCTCGATCGTTCAGGTTATTTATCGTCATATCTCGCTCGTATGCATCACTACAAAGAAAGTGTCATTAGTGGCATTTTTCTCAAAATAGTAGCTAAATAGTGGCATCAGCTGAAAAAAGTGTCAAAAAGTGGCAGTAGTGGCATGAGTAAGAGGCCTGCATTTGAGTAATGTTCTGTATATATTTGGTATTTTGTTCCCCAATCAGTTGGGTATTTGAATTTTAGTTAAGGAAAAAATCAGGAGTGTAATCATTTACCTATTATTGGTTTTTGTATACCTACAGTGGTTATAACTTTGCATCCCTATGGGAAATTTGCCGATGCTCAAGATCGGCCCATGCTTGAGCTAATATTGGTCTAATATTGGCCAAGCTTGGGCCAAGCTATAGCCAACTGTCATTTCCCATAGGGATGCGGTTGGTAGGATATGACTCCCCAACTGTTAACAAAATCATGGAACACAATGGAAGTGACGCGAAGTAGAGTTGTTTAAATTTATTAAAATATTTTGTTGTCAGTACTTATTAATATTAATAATTCTATCAAACATAAGCATTTATTGATTAAAAATTCTCTGATTTTGCGATTAAAAACTATAATTGTAAAACAGTTATTAAACATATTCGTTAAAAAACAAAAGTAAAAAATCATTAATAAATCGCATTTGATAAGATTTTTTGATGCAATCACATGAAACAAATCTTATAAAAAGTTAATTTATTCCAATTTAAATAATAGTTTAATCCAATAAGAAAAATATATTACTTACAATTACTTCAGTTTTGTGATTAAAAACTATAATTTTAAAACAGTTATTAAACTTATTTATAAAAAAAATGAAATCAAACAAAAGTCTATAACCTAACTATAAAATATTTGAATATTAACGTAATTAAAAAAATGTTACACATGAAAATTTCATTTGAATACTTTGTACCTTTTTAACTTCTTCCTTCATTTATCCTCTTTTATATCTAACCAGCGCAAAAAAGTTGTGTTTGACTACAAAATTTTTCTCTTTGGAATTACCAAAAAATTCAACAAAAATATTTTGTTGCTTGTATGTCAATAAAGAAATTTTGTTGAGCAGATAAAACTTTTGTTCTTTCATATTGAATTATCCTATTTGTCAACTCATTTGAGAGGACCTTACAAACTGGCAAATGGTTATCCTGCAAAATCAAGGTAATATTACATAGTAATATTAAAAAGTAATATTGAGTTAATATTATTGCAGTAATATTACAAATATGTAGTAAAATATTAAGAAGACTTTCTGAAGTGTATTATAAGACCTAAATAGCCGAGTGGTCACTGTAATATTACTGTAATATTTGTAACATTACTGTAATATTAACTTAATATTATTTTGTAGTATTACTGAAATATTACCTCAACATTACCCTGTAATATTACCTTGACGCGGACATTTTAATGTCACGTTAATATTACTGTAAGATCATCCCATATTATAAGTAATATTGCATGTAATACTACTACGATATTAGCGTAATATTACGTGCTACTTGGGCATGGGTTATAGGAAAATGCAAAAATCCGCGTTGCGGCATTATGAATGCCTCGATAACACGAATTATTTTAACACGAACAGCTAAATTTTCAGTACCTTCAAGTTTGTGTTAACGAGGGTTTACTGTATTAGAAAGAAATAAAAAATACGCTTTTTAATTTTTATTTTTTTGAAGTTAAAAAAAAATAATTTTTTTTTGTCAAATAATTTTTAAACTCTTTAGCAAATAGTTTGTAATCTCTAAAAAAAATCATTAAAATCCTTTTATGTTTTCAGAGTTTTTAAAAATTTCCAAAAAATTTTTTAGAGCTGCGTAAATCTAAAAAATTACAAAATACATGCATTTATTCCCACATTTTCACTAAGTTTTATCAAAATCGAAGAACTAGAGGATAATTTTGGATTGTTAGGCATGGTTTGACTCTGCCTAAAAGTGATAAAATCCCGAGTCGAAATTTAAAGTCTGTTTAACATCTATGAGGACCTATTAAGTTCTGTTTAAGTTCTTGTAAGGCCTATAGGTTCTGTTTAACGCCTAACAAAACCTATTAATCATACTTTATATTAGTCCTAGTTAGGACCTGCTTTCACCTTAAATGTTTTATTTCTTTCCACGAAACAAAAGCCCAAAAGTCTTTTTAGAACCTTACAGATACTGCAGAGCCTTATTAAGACCTAATAGACAATACAACTTTCAAACTTATAAGGCAATGAATTTAAAAACGGGTAAAGCATTTTGATATTAACAAAAAATGAATATCATTGTTCTGCTTTAATAACAATTAAACAATGAAAAGAAATGTTATTATAAAATTATTTTCTACTGTGATAAAGCTTAGAAAATAAGCTTTAAAATGAAACCTTGTTAACCTTCCTATCTCTAATAGAATCGAAAATATACAACTTTTTGTAATGCTCTTATTCGCTGCAGGATTATAGACAGAAGTTATTGAGCGTAAATGTATAATGTATATCCTGCTAGACAACTAGCATTCTCGCAAGCATTTAGTGATCTCGCCAATATGTTCATAAAGTGCTCGCATATATTTGTTATCTGGGAAATTTCATATAGTAGGATTATTTTTGGCTGAGTTATATTCGATAAAGTAAAAATTGTTACAACTCACCTCGACCTCCCCTAAACATGAATTATTGATGTATATTTGCATGAAACAATATTTAAAAAACAGTAAAAATCGATAAAATAATTTGTTTATTGATTTTACAGCTTACTTTTTTAAAAATTGTGAAAAGTAATTTACCAATTGTCAGTTTAACCGATTTGTAATAAAATTTATTTATGTATGGAAATTTTTAAATCGTAAAATAAAAGTAACCTACCGGCTTTCATTAACTCGATAAGAAATTGCAAACATCGAAAGAAAAGAAAAGCAAGTTTGATTGTTTTCGCATCCTCTTTAATGAGTCATTGTCTCTATAGTTTCTGGTCGCACGAGAATGTCGTTCGTCTGAAGTTGAATCAAATTGTTTATGAATTGTAACGAAAGAAATTTTGAACACTGATCTCGAAGCCACTACGTATATATTTATGAGTATATATTTTTACGTTTTAAGAAATGTTTTTGACAATAAATTTCTTTTATTTTAATATTTCAGATGATAAACAAAATGTCACCATTTTATTTAGCAACGTCAGATTTTTATGTATTAAAATTTTAATTTATCTATATCAGCTTAACAAATATTAATAAGTTAAACTGTAAACATGACTAATTAGAAAAAAAAAATAAAAATGATTTATTTTATTGTAAGGAACGAATCTAGATTTCTTGAATTCATTAAACTTTCAAATCACTATTGATATTTATGTCACTGATCTTTTATTTATAAAATTTTTGTTTGGTACAGTAAACTAATAATATGCAATAACGTTATTTTCATGCGACTTGAACAAAAATTTATAAAAGATTATAAACAAAAATCTGAGATTATAGAATATGATTTTTTTAAAATCGTTTACACTTTTGTAAAGTGTCCGAATTTTTCTTAAAATTTTGAAAATTATCTATAGGCACTATAATTGGATTCAGGCGCGATTGCTCGTCAAGGACTGATTACGTGACACGACACGTGTCAACCTCAGAAATCGAAAGTTAGAATCTAAAAACTGAATAAGTTTGAGGTATCGAATTGAGGAAGAATGTGTATATGGGTCATCAGTTCTGATGCAAATGCGGTTGGTTGAAATTATAGGAATTTTCAAAGTAGAAGGGAGAAGAGAGTCGGAGAAGGAGTGTACTTTATGAGTGAATGGTAGAGAAGAATAGTGGCCGGAAAAAGAAGGGGACCAAATTGCCTAAGGCTAAGATTGCCGAATCTTAGTACACATACGTGGTGAAACGTTGTTGTGTTCTATGACTCTCCTAACTTAACTCTTACGATAGTTCTGTTATGCCCCTGCACTACCAACCCCTCGCCCCACTAAAATCTTCTATTCACACTTTTAAACTCTTTACGCTTTATATCCTTCTTGCTTTTCTAACATAACACGTGTCAGGGCCGCCGAACCCAAGTCACATAACACTGAATAAAAGGCAAAAGAACAAGGTCTTCTTTGTTCTTACATCTTCTACTTTCATAATATAATCGCTTAGGAAAACTTTCTTTAAAATATATTGTATGTAATTTATAAAGAATAGTTTATTCTATCTCTAAATTTAAATCAGCAATCTCTCTAAACCTGAATTATAGTAAAAAGTAAGCTACTAATTCAATTAGCGAACATTTATACTAATTTTTAGTAATTTTCTACTAACATTTTTGGTCAAAAAGGTTAGAACTACTAAAACAAATAGTGAAATACTAATAATTAGTAGAAATGCTTACTAATTTAAATTAGTAACCCATTTTTCACTAATTCTTTAGAGAGATAAATTTGCAGCTTAATCCAATTAGCGAATATGCATGTAATTAATCAGTACAATTTACTGATATAGAAGCAATGGGAAATTTACGATTGGCAAGAAATTGGGCTAATCTTGGTTGTCAATGCTAGGAACTCGTGCCAATGTTGGCAAAATTATGTAAGATTTACTTGAGTTTAAAGTAATTTTTACTTTTTTACTCAAGCAATGTAAAAAAATCAAAAATTGCTGTGAAGACAGGCAATTTTTACTTTGTTTATCAAGGAAAAAAAACAATTGACACTTTTGAAGCAAAATTTTACGTCTTTGTGTCAAACTGTTTGAAATAAAATTGCTATTACTTCTATTAATCATTCTAAATATATAAAAGTAAGTAGAAACAATAATAAAATAACTTAACTTTTACTTTTACCAAAATTTTTTTGTTAACTTCAAAACATATTAATTAAACGTTATGGAAATAATAACAATAATAAATTGCATAATTTATAAAAAGGAAATGTAGGAGAGACCGGGGTAAAGAGAAGTGATATATTTGACTCAAAGATAAGTTATTTGTGCCAAATAAAAATATATTTGTCTTACAGCCATACCCGAGCAGGGTTTACCGAGCTAGCCAACGTGGCCGTTGCTTGGCTCTATGTAGTCTATTGATACTCGGGCTTTTAACATTGGCTGTAACTTCGGCCGATTATCGTATTGTCAACATTAGATTCACGAGTAAAGGCCAATGTTTGTGCCAATATTGACTGTCTTAGGTTGGGGGCCTCACATTCTGCCGATTCTGGGGCTTATGTAACTTGTGCCAATGTTGGTTATGAGACAAAAGGGCAATGTTCGGCCTAAGTCGATCATACACACATAACCAAAAATATTGTTGAATATAAAATACTACCATGTTGTAATTAAGAGGTCAGTATGGGCTTATTTTCATATCTTCAAGAATTTATTTTTCATATTTAAATATATTTTTATAACACATGCAGTCTTTTTATACATAAGAATTCATATTTAAAAGTGCTAAAAAATAATTTTTATTTTTAATTGTTTATTGCTGCAAAATATTAGCTTGAAGTTAACCCTCAATTTTACTATCCGACATTATTTAAGGATTTTGTTATTTTTTTATCATCATAGGTGGTAAAATCTCTAGATATCATGTTGTCCAGTAAAATTTAAGGTTAAATTCAAACAGATATATTTCGCAGAAATAAACTATCAGAAATAAAATATTTTTTGGCACTTAATATGGAAAATAGATTCTTTAAAATATGAACAATAAAATCATAACGACCCTTTATAATAACGTATACTTTAGTTTTATACACTGAAAAACTTTGTAGATTAATATTTACTAAACTCGCAATTTAATTTTAGTAAACTAACTATCATACCAGGAAAAAACTGGAACACTATTATTATTTCACAGTTTGACTATTAAAATGTAAAATTCATGGTTTGACTAAAAGAACATTCAATTTTTAGTAGTCTGTTGATTAAAATTTTATCCTAAAAGGAAGAAAAAGTATAGAGCGGAAACACAACACTTCGTTCTTTATAAAAAAAGAAATGAAATAATAGTCTATAACTTAACCTAAAAACATTTAAATATAAAACAATTTTTTTTTATTTGCCAGAGTATACAGCCCACAATCATATAAGATCTTTTTATTTTTGTACTATTTATTTTGCGTTATAAATAATATTTTGAACCGTATAGCAAAAATATTTGACTCATTTTTATCTAAACTAAAAATAATTATGTTTATTATTGGGAGACAACACCATTTTACTAAATGCAATTTATAAGTAGAACATATTATGAATTAATTATCTACATTTAACAGTGTTACTCTGTGTGTAATATGTAGTACGAATGTCTTCAACTTTCTTATAAACCAGTGTAGCGTGCGTTGCGTAGATAGTTGGTTAGGGTTGCGGACTGTTAGTGTTAGGGTCGTGCGTTCGATTCCCAGCGGAAGGGAATTTTTCTCTTAGGTAAGCGATTATATAAATTATAATAAATATATAAATGACAAAAAAAGATTATAATGGGTATAATCTCAGAATATATGCTTCAGAAACCGTGTATCGAAATATTTTTAGGATTTTTTGTTTTTGTGTATAATGTACGCATAATTGGGTAGATTAAAGGTTTTAATATTGGGCTTATATTGAAGTACCAATATTGGGCATAGATTAATTTTGAGACTCGGACCGAAGTGACAGACCAATATTGGTAGAAACATTGGCCCAATGTAAATCCCCAATATCGAAGCTCGCGGTCCCAAACTCGCGCCGAAGCTCTTGCCGATGGATTACCCTGTTCGGGCAATTAACTTTTTATTTGTTCCAAACACAAAAATTTATTTGAATCAAATAAAATTTTATTTGACACAAATAAAAATTTATTCGATTTAAATAAAAAAATTATTTGGTTCAAATAAAAAAGTAAGTAGGCTGTGAGTTAATATATTTTTTATCACACTTACATCAAAAGTTAGATTTTACGGCTTGTTTGGAAACCTATAAGAGCTCATTTCACGGCCTAGGCCGTAAAGTAAATGAACTCGCAATCTGATTGGCTGATGCTGGTCAGCTGACCTTTACTTTATGGTACAGCTGCCCAAACTGGCCCAAACGTCACGGCTGTTCATGGGTTTCGCCGCCCTCCGGGGGCATTTCTAAGTCTGTCGACCTACTCCCACCTAGAAATGCCCCCTGAGGCCGTTTTTTACGATAATCACCTCTCCCTAGGTTCGAATTCTCAGTTTTTTGTGTGATAAAAAATGTTATATGACACTTGGACCCTTTCGGCACTTAAGTTCTCGTGTATCGTACAACTCGCCACAGCCACATCAGAGCCTCGGCTACTTTTCGGTGGAGCCTCGGCTTCATATCTTCACTTCACCTCGGCTTCGCCTCGGCTACGTTCAATGAAGCCTCGTCACCACCTCTACTTCGCCTCGGCTGCGATTGGACTTAGGCTCGTATTACGATACTTACTCGTACTATAAAGTGCCATTTCAGGTCCTTGTGTCATAAATAACTATTTTCTCTGAGTGCAGTTTTACTTATAGGGTAAGTCGGGGAGAGATTGAACACCTTTTTTAAAACCAATGCAAAATTTAAGAAATTTAGCAGAAAATTCTAATTCTTATAAAATACTTTAGAAATAACTTTCTTACATTCGCACGTGGAACAGTTTTTCATTTTTTTCATTTCTTCTTAATTTATAAAAAAAATTTGTATAAAAGCAACGATTCCGGGAGAAATAAAATTGTCAGGGTGAGATGGAACACGGTGTTTCTATTTTTTGTAAATGCCTTTATGACAGAAAATTGAGTAGTAGAAGCCAAATAATAAATTAAATACACTTCCTTATGTCATTTTAAAACATTTTTTTTGCAAAAATGTTCAAATCTTTACAATCTTTAATCTTTCATTTTTAGATTTCCTCGCGAACCTCGGTTTTACAAACAATGAAACATAATTTTATTTATAATTTTTCTAGAAAGAAATTACCATTTTATATTTTGTTTATTGACTGTTCAACTTTTACGTATGTAATTAAAATTTTATTTGATGATTAATTTTCCGAGATACCATCTCTCCCGGTGATCAAACTCTCCCGGAATTACCCTAGATCATTTCATTTTTAATTCACATATACCAAATACATGTTACAAATAAACACAACTTTTTTTTTCGAAATTATGAGTTTTCAAAAATTTCTATTTCTCTAAGTTAGACTATTTTGGGGCAAAATATTGATTTTATTGAAAAATGTCATAACACTTTTCATTTGTGCAAGGCTAGCACAAACCAGCACAACTTTTCTTTTTTTTTAATTTTCGACTCTTTAAAAGTGTTCCAAAATTTTTTGAAATCCCACACCGAAAAGAGGTTAGGGGAGCGTTCACATATGATGTCACGCATTTTTTCCAATTTTTTGACCCCTCCCCCCTCCTGTCACGTACTGTCACGAAGAAAGAAGACACCTAACCCTAAATGTATACGTAAAGTTTCTTGACCCCGCCCCCCTTATTTTTATATTATTTTTTGGAATTTTAATAATAAAATTTCAATTGTAACAATTTTTTATCGGTTTTAGTACATTGAAAAAATGTTTTTGGTAACTTTTATCATATTTATGATAGATCTTAGATTAAAGTCACAAGATCAAAATATAGTACTCTAGTTTTTAGAAACTTATTTCCATGTTTCTGATAATTTCGCTTAAATTTATCAGAACTATGGAAACAATTTTTTAAAAATTTAAGTGTAATTAATCCTACGTTTATCATAAATATAGTAATAAAAGTTACCGGAACATTTATTCCGTGTATTTTAAACTAGCAGTCATTCGTTTTTAACTACTGATATTTCGTTAATATTAATTATTAAACTAAGATTACAAAATTTTCTTAGTTTTCCAACAATTAATACATTAAGTATTAATTAATTAATTTTTATTAATTTATTAATTAATTAATAATTAATACATTAATACTGCGACCAATTATTTATTGCTTACAAAATTTGAACGGTAGTTTGAATTAATTTTTGAATTAAAGAAAATTTCGTGACGTCACGTTTAGTACAACCCCCCACCCCCATATCCCGTTTTGTCACGTTTGATCAAGACTCCCCCCCACCCCTCTGTAGTGGGACGTCATTTGTGAACGGTCCCTAGGAAATCTGTCAAATTTAATTCCTTACAGCAAAAGTATTATAACCTCCGAATAACGGCAGTGCCACTTTCGTGTCGCTCTTGAATTATTTTGTTACATATATTGTATACCAAACGTGTCTTCCAGAACGTAAGACAGCTGACGCTCTAAACTTTGGTTTGGCTTCCGTACCAAACTGAGACAGCTCTATTACGAAATTGTAATCATCTACCTATATCGGTAATTTCAACAGAGGCTATTAACTAGATAGGCATTTTCAGGGGCGGCAAATTTTAATGGTTTACACGTTATAGATACTAGACTCCACACGTTGATACTCGACAAAGTTTAACCAAAATGTCATGCCACTAAAAGTTTTTTTTTAGATAATTGTTTACTGATGAAATTTGAAGATTTCAAGCCTAGACTGTAAAAAATCTGTCAAGGGTTTTTTAAATTTACTCAATTTTTCTCAATTCTTTAAGGTTAATCGCTCTTATTCTATTAAAAATTAGGCCTTCTAAATATTTTTTTTAGTTCTCTTCTTTGAGGTCTCGTAAACAATTTTTCATTGGTAAAGAGTTTTTTGTTATTAATAGTCGTTACCTCAAGCAGCACGAAATATTACATGATTATCAGAGTGATATCATATTGTAATATTAGTAATATAACAGAGTAATATTAACGTTATGTAGATTTTTAATAAATTCTGTAACTCAAAAATGACGCGTGAAAGGTTGGCCCAACCATTGGTAAAACTTTGTAAGCCAGAGTTCTAAAGAAGCAATATCTTTTGGTTGGCACAACTCTGGCCAAAGTTGGCCCAACCGTTGGCAAAACTTTGTAAGGCAGAGTTCAAAAAACGCAATTTCTTTCGGTTGGCACAACTCAGGCCAAAGTTGGGCCAACCATTGGCAAAACTTTGTAAGCCAGAGTTCTAAATACGCAATTTCTTTTGGTTGGCACAACTCTGGCCAAAGTTGGCCCAACCGTTGTCAAAACTTTGTAAGCCAGGGTTCCAAGTACCTAATTCATTTTGGTGTGCACAACACAGGCCAAAGTTGGGCCGACCGTTGGTAAAACTTTGGAAGCCAGAGTTCTGAATACGTAATTCATTTTGGTTGGCACATCTCTGGCAGAAGTTGGGCCAACCAAAATAAATTAGGTATTTAGAACTTTGACTTAGAAAGTTTTGCCAACGGTTGGCCCAAATGCAGCCTTGTGCCAACCAAAATGAGTTGGGTTTTTGGAACTCTCGCTCCCAAAGTTTTGCTAACGGATGGGCCAACTTTAGCCAGAGTTGTGCCAATCAAAACATATTACGTATTTAGAATTCCAGCTCCTAAAGTTTTGCCAACAGTTGGACCAACTTTGGCCAGAGTTGTGCCAACCAAAAGTAATTAGGTATTTGCAACTCTGGCTCCCGAAGTTTTGCCAACGGTCGGCCCAACTCTGGCCACAGTTGAGCCGACCTTTAGCTACACTCTGTCTCTTTAATGATATAATAGAATAATAAAATAAATAAAATCTAAATTAAAACTAATACCAGATGGTCGGTTTAACCTGGGGCTGATAATTGGGCCAACGGTCTGTGTGACTGAAATGTCTGGCTATGAGGTTCATTTGGTATTGTTCATTCATATCTCTGATGGGCTGGTGGTTAGCCTATTGGACTGTCAGCTGGAAGACCGATTTCTGTGTTCTTATTTGATTATATTTGTGTAATTATATTTATAACTTGTGAATTATTTAATTATATGTGTCTTCTTTCCAACCATTGTCGCCATAGGTGGCTGTCCGTTATCATTCAGCTAGTTGGCCCGACTTTGGCATATAAAGTCAGCCCAACTTTGGTATATTAAGTGGGACGACTTTGGGGAGAGTAGTTGGGCCAACCATTGATGCCATTGGGTGGCTGCCCGTTATCATTGCACTAGTTGGCCCAACTTTGGGCCAACCTGAAATTCGCACCTGGGACTCCCGTCTTGAAATACATGGTTTCGAGAAAAACGCGTTTAAAGTTTAACCAATTAACGCACAAGAGGACACACATTTTACAAAACTTTTAAGGATATTTCTTGACATTGTACAAAAATTTGAAAAATTTGAAACCAACCATTTCCGACATAAAATTTATCACTCTTTCAGATTCTGTGATCAAAATTTGTTGATAATAACCATATAAAAAGTTATAAAAAATTATTTGCAAAAAAGACGATTTTGTGTAGTTCAGCTCCAAGACCATGTTCGGCAAATCGAGTTTTAGACCCTTTACACTATTTCTATCTCTGTAATCATGTTTGCATATCATTTTTAGATAGTTTAAAGAGTGTTTCAACCAATTAAAGATAATCGAAAAAAATTAAATTACAAGGTGGTATTCCCCCTTAAATACGCTTGAAGGATCGAATATTTTGATACATTGGAGGTGTTCATTGAAAATCAAACAAAATTTTAAAAAATTGCTTCAAGAAATCCGTTAAGAGCTTCAAGAGATTCTCGAATGCATTTGATATACCATTAAATTTTGCAAAAAGCATGTTTCGAAAAGTACTGCGAGGTTCAAATTCATTCGAAAATATCTTGAAGCCCTTAACAGATTTCTTAAAGCATTGTTTTAATTTCTTTTATTTTTAATAAACTCTTCCAATGTATCAAAATATTTTATCCGCCAAGCGTATTTAAGTACCTACATCTACTTGTTCTTCTGGAAACATTTTTGGCTTCTCGTTTTTTCTATTTAAGAATGCTGTAACTTCAATTAGCGTTCAATCGCAGTAAATTTAATATTTTTCTTTTATTTTAAAGGTAGAAATACGTACTTAAAAACACTTTGCATTAAAAAGTATTTCCGCATTTGTTTTGAGAAATAATACAAAAATCGACAAAAAACAAAGTTTTGGTGATATCATAAATATTAGTAATATTACGGGTAATATTACAGTGCCAGTGATATTGAAGTGAGTTTAAAATGGCCGCCTTAGGGTGATATTGAGGTAATATTACAAAATTATTTCAGGCTTAAACGGAGTTCGAACGTATCTAAGTGAACAAATGTGTACGCCTTGGACCTCTCGGTCATCCAGCTCTTGGAATATATTTCAGAAAGTGTTCTGTATATTTTACCAACGAGATTTTAAGGCGATTCGTGAAGAACACATTCTAAAATAGATTCCAAGAGCAGGATGTCCGAGAGGTCTAAGGCGTACACCTTTGTTTACTTAGATAAGTTCGAATCCCGTATGAGTCTAAATTTTGTTAAATATTATATTTAATATAAGATATATTTGTAATATTACCTCAATATCACTGTCATATTACCACAATATTTAATCAATATCACTGTAATATTACCGTAATATTACCTCAATATCATCTTGAGGCGGATATTCCAATATCATTTTAAGTATTTCAAGTATTTGTTTTTTTTTTTGCTAAAACAAATTGAAATTTATGAGTTAATTAAGTTCTTATCCTTTTTCGATAAAGATTATTAAATTGGATACTCTCAAAATTACAATAGTTTGAAGGATTCATCTATACAAGTTATGATAATTTATGTTCGCTTGCGTTTATATTTTAGTTACAACGGTCGTTACATATTTTTTAGATACTATTTTTGTAAGTATTAACCTATATAAATATAATCATCATTTTGTCTGTACATTGCACCAAACTCAAAAAATTTTACATACTTTTTCGTTTTGAGTGATAAGGATCGCGAAAGTGAAAAAAAAATTCTGTCTGTCTGTCCAGGATTTTTTGTCCGGGCATCACTTTAAAACGGCTTAGCCGATTCATGTAAAATTTGTCAGAGTATGAGAGAATTACTCAAGTTAGATTTATAAAAAAAAAATTCAATAAAGATTATTAGAAGCTGAGATATACAACTAAGTCACATATTCACATACACGTACACACATAGACATAAACATCCATCCCAGTTAAAATTTTCGTGTGTGTTCCCGTATAGGTTCCCGTACGGGATCCCTTAAAAGTTCCAACATGGGTTCCCATACGGAATCCTGTGTGCCAGGGAACTTTGGCACGAATTCTTGAGGGAACACTGTACATAGGATCCCATACATGCGATTAAACAATTTAAGTGAATCTACAAAAAGAATATTGTTAAGAAAATAATTCATTTGTCAGTAACTATTACACGCCATATTTACAAGAACAAAAAAATCTACTGCGCAGACGTAAGTGCTATAGAAAACTACTGCTCAGCATTTTAAGTTTTCAAAAATTGATTTGAAATCCTGTATACATGGGATCCTATGTACAGTGTTCCCTCGAGGGTTCGTGCCAAAGTTCCTTGGTACACAGGATCCCATATGGGAACCCATGTAGAAACCTTTAAGGGATCCCGTACGGGAATCCATACAGGAATATAACTTCACATCAAAGTAAAAAAAAAATGTTTATACTGCACGTACACACATACATACATATATGTGGGACATTCTCTGTCAACGGAAGACCCCCCTGTCCAAAATTGGTTAAGATGAATTGGGATATATATGGGTGCAAAAGAAAGCTTATTATCTCTAGTTTCAAATGCAGTCTGGCCCTTTTTAAAAAATCAAGATGGCGGACAAATATGGCGACTGAAAGGATACTACCTCATCATAAGAGAATATTTTTATTATGTTTACGCTTAGCCAAGACATAATAGCAAGTCGGCAAACTCCCATTTTTGTGTAATTTTAATCAACGAACACAAATCAAATACCTTTCCCTTCGAAAAAAATTTTTGTGTCTTCCTTAACCTCAAAAAACTCTCAAAACAGCTGTTTTTCTTGTTTTACAGAAACCCAAGATATCATAAGAAATCGAGAGAAGCTTTTGTTTGTGTAATTTTGAGTCAAAAACATAAATCAAATAATTTTCCCTTTGAACACAATTTCTATGTCGTCCTTAACCTCAAAAAAACCCAAAAAAAACCATGGAGGATACGTGAGTGGATATCCCCTAGTTATTCAAAATAATAAAAAAGATTAACTACCCTTAAAAATCACCCCTAAGAAAAATAATTGAAAATAACTGTAAAAAAATTGTCATATTCCAAAAAAACTTTTGTTCTAGTTCTAAAGCCATGGAAGTAACGTAGGAGGTTATCCCTTAGTTATTTAAGATGATAGCAAGGTGTAGCTACCCTTAAATAACCCTTGCTATCATTTCGAATAACTAGGAGATATCCCTCCACGTCAATTCCATGGTTTTAGAACTAAATAAAATTTTTTTGTTGTAACTGATTATATTTTTTAGTAGTATATTAGATTACTGTCAAAGTGTATAAAACGATCACAAGAAGGTCATGGGAAGTATTAAAAATAAAAACTTCACAACATCGTAGTCAAATTGTGCTACGTTTCGTCAGCTTGGTTCTGCTAACCTCATTAGGCACTGTTTATTTATACACGTTTTATACACTTTGACATTAATAATGGAAGGGAATCATTCGAATCCTCTATGGCTTTAGAGCTTGATCATAACGTTTTTGTGGAAAATGATAATATTTTTCAGAATTATTTTGTATTATTCTTCCTAGGGGTGACATTCAGGGGTAGTTAACCCTTGGAATCATTTTAAATAACTAGGGAATATTCTTCCACGTCAATTCCATGGTTTTTGAACTAAACAAAAATTTTTTGTGGAAAATAAAATTTTTTTCTAATTATTTTCTATTATTTTTTCTATGGGTGACTTTTAAGGGTAGTTTATCTTTTTTATCACCTTCAATAATTAGGGGGGAAAGGGAAAATTATTTGATTTATGTTTTTGACTCAAAATTACACAAACAAAAGCTTCTCTCGATTTCTTATGATATCTTGGGTTTCTGTAAAACAAGAAAAACAGCTGTTTGGAGAGTTTTTTGAGGTTAAGGACGACACAAATATTTTTTTCGAAGGGAAAGGTATTTGAGTTATGTTCGTTGATTAAAGTTACACAAAAATGGGAGTTTGCCGACTTGATATTATGTCTTGGCTAAGCGTAAACATAATAAAAATATTCTCTTATGATAAGGTAGTATCCTTTCAGTCGCCATATTTTTCCGCCATCTTAATTTTTCAAAAAAGGCCAGACTGCATTTGAAACTAGAGATAATAAGCTTTCTTTTGCACCCATATATATCCCAATTCATCTTAACCAATTTTGGACAGGGGGGGGGTCTCCCTTTGACAGAGAATGTATATACATACATACACGGAAAAAAATCTGATAGTATTATACCATTGGACGGCCTATAGATTTATTCTATCAGACACCACCACTGATTTTCTAGATATGTGCGAATGATTCGTATACGAATCACAAAGGTTCGAATTCGAACTATTCGAAGATTTCGAATCAGCATAGTTCGAAATTCGAATCAACTAGTAAAAATATTTTTTACTTTTAATAAATATAAAATCGATTGATCAATTAGGAATTTATTAATTTACAAATTTGTCACAAGATTGATAATATAATTTTAAAATGAATTATTTCATTTTTAGCATAATAATATAAGTTTTCACCAAAAATTAACTTAATATAAAAATAGGCTTTGATATTAGGTACAGACAAATTAAATAAAAAGGTCTACTAAAAATATACTTATTAACATATATAATCACTTTGAAATATTAAAAAAAACTTTTAATAGTAGGTCATCTGAAGCAAAATTTGCAAGCATTTCAATTTTTAAACCCTCGAGTCTTTATTTTAATTTTTGAACAAGATATTCTAATTTTAATTGTTTTATATTATTCGATCTACTCCAGTCGGCTAGTCCGACAAATTTCGAAGGTAGTGTATGTGTAATTTCGCAGTCAATATTTGTAAAATTACAGATTCTTCGTTGAAATCGCTATATTTTAATTTTAAAACAAGTTTTAGTAGGCAATAGATTTAAAAGTAGATATAAAAAATTTCCAAAAAATGTAATTTTCTGAAAATAGTTCAATAAGATTAAAAACAACTATTTTTATATTACTTCCAGGTGTAAGCTTATCTTAAGGAGGTTCTCTCGCAAACAGAATTAATAGCCCTACTGAAAAATCCTATATAGGATCCTACATAGGATCCTATATAGAATAGGATCCTATATAGGTCGCCTATAGGACACGTTCTGTATAGGAACCTATGTGGATTCTCCTATAGGAATACATGTAGGATCTCATATAGGATCCTACATAGGCGTCCTAAAAAAATTTTTGTAAACCCCCCTACATAGGATCCTACGTAGGTTCCCATATAGGATCCTATATAGGATCTTTTATGGGCGCCCAAAAAAAATTATGTACACAGAATTAATTGTTTTTTTTTAACAACTTTATTCAAATATACATTAAGCACCATTATAAGGACGAAAAATATTTACAGCGCAGGCGTAAGTATTGTAGAATACGTAAAAGACGACTGCGCATGAGGAAGGGGTACAAAAAAATTTTTTGGGGGTACCCATGTAGGATCTTATATGGGTTCCCATATAGGATCCTATATGGGAACCTACGTAGGATCATATGTAGGAGGGTGTACAAAAATTTTTTGGGACGCCTATGCAGGATCCTATATGAGATCCTACATGTATTCCTATAGGAGAGTTCACATAGGATCCTATATAGGACTTGTCCTATAGGCGACCTATAGGAATCCACATAGATTCCTATGAGAATCCACGTGGATTCGTATAGGACAATACCTATATAGGATCCTATATAGGATTTTTCAGTAGGGAGACAGTTAATTTTGAATTTTGGTGTACTAATAGATAATGATGCAAAAGGATTGTAGTTAAATTTTTAGAAAGTTAGGTCGATTATAAGAAAACTTATAAACAATTTTCTTTTTTACTATTTTACATGGTGTCTTATGGGAAATTGCTTTTTCATGATCTTTAATCTTAAATTGTGAGAAATATGATAGACGTATGTTACTTAAACTTTTTATGCGTAAAGTTAAATAACTAATGTTCACTTACTTTCAAAAACATTGATCGAACCTCGACTAGAAGACTCAAAATTAATTATTTTGTTAAAAAAAAACACCGTATTTTATCAATCAGTAGTTACCTAGCAGAACGCTTGACATCGTTGCTTCTTACAGGTTAGGTATAGAAAAGGCGCGAAATTTGAAAGTAATATCAATTGTATGTATCAATTGCAGACGACACGAAACAGAAAGGGGGAAGTATAAATGCAACGTTGCCAAGCGTTCTACTAGTACTGTGTGACTCAAATGAAAACTTAAATGGGCATTGCTTTGACTAGCAATGGAGAAAGAGAAATTCCTTAAGCTGCCATTATAAGGGAGAATAGTAACACCTTCTTAAAAATCATTAAAAAATATGGTAAATTTGAATTTAATATCACGCAACAATTTTGAAACTAATTTTTTACCACTTCGTTATATTTATTAAGAAGTAACATTTTTAAGAACTTTAATTTAATAACATAACAGTAACAAAGCAATAAAAAATATTTAACTTGAATTTAATAACTTATATATCCAATTCTCCATCAATTACTAAATTTCATAGCGGAAAAATAAATTTCAGTTATGAGGCTCATAAAATTGATACTGAAGTACTTAATCGAAAACATAAAACTTAATACTATTTTTTGAGCCCCAGTAAAAATTCATATACAAACACAAAATTAATAAAATCATTTTAGAATATTATCATACGATAAATGAATTGTGTTATAACAAGAAATACTTATGGATGATTCTTCTGAAAGGAATCAATTCACATGTCTCCAACGAGAGTTTCAACATTTACAACAGTTTTTTATTTATATTTTCTTGAGATTACAATTTTTAAAAAAATATTATTAATCTGTGTAGATTTGTCTATCTTTACATGTTGTTGTAAAAATTCTAGTTCAAGTTTTTCTTATTAAAAAAATACTTGTATTTTATCTTCTGGTTTTTGTTACAACTACTAAGCATTTTACGATTCTATTATAACCTTATTTGAAAAACGGTAATTCAGTATTATTATATGAAAAATTAGAGGAAACGAAAATGTAACCCGAAAATATTATTTAATCATGTCTTAATATTTTTAAATATTAAAAAATATGCATTTATCTTCTACGAAACTTTTCTTCTACAAAACTTTTCATCTCCGAAGCCTTTTTCAAATTTGTGAGATGATCTTGTTTTATTTTTTACTTTTAGCATTACAATTATTATAAAAAATCTAACCTGTGATCAAATGGTTTTCGTTTTATTTTAATAAAAAATGGTAAAATATATCATTCCTAATTCTAGAAAATTAATATAAAAAATTTAAGCCTGAAAATTAAAAATAATGTTTGTTTACCAAAATCAATTTTATAGTCTTTCTAACCTTCAAGGTATGTGACAATAAAATGCTTCTGTAGGTCGTAGATTAACAAATTAATTTTGCGCAACTTATGTTTTTCTTTTTGAACCTCTTTGGAACTTATTTAACAAAAAATAATCCAGAAAATTACAAAATTTTATAATTTACTTTTTCAAACAAAAACAGGTCCCTTTCAGGAGAATCACCCTTATTCAAAATAAAAAATTTAAATACCTTTAATGGATAATGAAAAAACTGAAAAAAACTTTTTGAGGTACAAAATTCACCTGATGTTTTTTTTAAATACACTACTGTCGGAAATTGTTGGTCCGATCGATTGGAGCGGATCAAAAAAATACAGCTCAAATAAGACCACGATATCTTGGTTAAAAATTAAGATAGAAACTTAACGTTTAAAAATTTGAAAAGATTATTAAATTCTGCGTTAGAATACCTATTAGTTAAAATATTTTAAAAATCTAAAGTGATTATATTACTTGATGTGTTAGAAAAAAAAATTCTCAAATTTTTCAATTATCGTTCCATATGTTCAGTTCGTTGCCTGATGTAGAAAAATTGAATAAAAAAATTGAATTTTATATTGTTCTCTTTGTTGAATTGCTAGCTTTAATTTGAGCTAAGGGAACTTGAAAAATATTAAATGGTTCACGAGATATGACTAAAAACGTCCGAGCATATTTTTCTCAAAAACCTTCATTTTTAGGCAAAAACCACGTTTTTGATTGATTTTCAAGAAAAACATGCTCGGACATATTTAGTCATATCTCGTGAACCATTCAATATTTTTCAAGTTCCCTTAGCTCAAATTAAAGCTGGCAATTCAACGAAGAGAACAATATAAATTTCAATTTTTTTATTCAATTTTTCTAAATCAGGCAACGAACTGAACATAAGGAACGATAATTGAAAAATCGAGAATTTTTTTTTCTAACATATCAACTAATATAATCACTTTGGAATTTTAAAAAATTTTAACTAATAGGTATTCTAAGGCAGAATTTAATAAGCTTTCCAAATTTTTAAATGTCAAGTTTCTATCTTAATTTTTAACCAAGATATCGTGGTCTTATTTGAGCTGTATTTTTTTGATCAGCTCCAATCGATCGGACCAACAATTTCCGACGGTAGTGTAAACTAATTTTTTCTCTTCAAATACGCACAAAAAGCTTCATCTATACAAACAACAAATATAAAAAAATAGATAAGGTGCTGCCATTGTATACAAAAAATGTATACAAAATATTTATCTTGGATGCCTGTCTATCTTGGGACCCTCTCCTCTATTATTTATGTAAAGTTGGACAATACGATTGATTCGAATTCGAATTCGAATCACCTCTGATTCGATTCGATTCGATTCAAGGTCTGAAATTCCTGATTCGATTCGATTCGATTCAAGGTCTAAAAATCCTGATTCGCACATCTCTAATTAAAATCAAGTGGTCCTCGATCTACTGATGGGACAGATAGTGTTATGCAATCACCAACGTTTAAAACTGGGAAATTTTCTTCAGAAAACGTCTTTATTTTTACAGCTTCAGCTGTTTGCCTTACAAAACAATCATTCTGGCCGTTAACTATGTTTTTGTCTCTAATACACAATAAACAGATAAGACTATTTTCAGTAGATAAATCAAGTTCTGCACAATTTATGTGTATTTATAAATGACACTTTGTACATTCGGTTGATTCATCTACTTTTAAAAAATTATTGCAAATTCCGCAAGTTGGCTGAATCTCACAATCTGGCACACCTTCTACAACATCCTGGACAACATCAAAGGTATCGACATCCATGATTTCTTCAGATATACTGTAAATGTTAAAAATTGAAAACATAACCAATTTTTATTATCAAATTATAAATAAAAAAATAAGCTTTTATGGATGTACGTGGGTGTTTTTCGTAAATTATAAAACACAGTTTATATTATAGATTAAAAATTTTTTAAGTAAAAAAAACCATTTTTATAAAGTTTGGAGTCGATTCACTACGGATTTATTGAATTATACGGATTTTAAATTATGTACTTTTAACATTGATTCCTATGGGAATCGTCAAAATTTTTCCTTATATCTTTAAAACAATTTATGATGGAGATTCAAACTAATACAATTTATTTGAAAAATAAATTTAGTGAAACAATACAAAGCTTTTCTTTACACAATTTTATGACGTTAGCACTTAAATTTATTGTAAAAAAAATACATACCAAACAATGACGTAAAATCCATAAATTAAAAAAAATTTATGGTTAAATGGCAGGACTGTCCCAGTACTAGCAGATTATTCATAGTCAAGTGGACTTTTTACTAAATGTGACAGAATCCAAAGGATAAAATACCAGTACCATGCCGGTATTAGAATTCTGCTGAAGTTACTGGCACAGTACCATGCCAGTGTCAAATTTCCACCTGAAAAAAACAATTGAATTTAAATATACCTTTCAACATTTATCTGTTCGGTAGTTTGTTTTTCAATAGCTTGTTCCAGGTCTTCCTCCGTGGTAAGTGTATTCAAAACATCATCCGGTAAAAAAGTACTTCTCAAGCCAGCTTGAATTGGTCCTAGTACAGCTTCATAAGGAGTCCGATTTATTACCCGGTAAAAAGTGGCTGATTAAAACGCATTAAAACGTTTCAATGCACTTTGATTCCGTTTTTGTATAAATGCCTTCAAATGCCTAAAAACAAATCAGTAGCCATATTGCAAGGAAAAATTGAACATGTGATTGTTATGAAGGTAATGTTTTGTCGCTCTCCATTGTTGATAATAAAGAAAAGAGATTATTCGATCCGGAGGAGCAAAATTGTGTAGGTAACTAACACTAACACATTAAATAAATTCGAATATTAATTTATTAGCGACGTTTCGTCTACAATTCGTAGACATCTTCAGGCTGTAACAATAACAAGTGTGAACACTTAGTAAAATTTTTTAACACGAACCAAACACAGAATGTACATTTTAAGAAAAGGATTTTTACCTCATACGGAAATTAAAAATATTTTAAGACATCACAGAGAGTGATTTGTCAATGTGTTCACTAGTCCTAGGTCATGGACAAACTAACAGAAAAATGTGATAATGACGATTAAACGTCTAGACGACGAAAACAAATACAGAATAACATTGAGAAATCAAAACAAATCAAAAACAAATTAAATTAGACAGTTAAAATTACGATTAAAATAAATCAAGAAATCGAAAAATTGTTTTGTAAAAGCTGTTTGTAAGTTTTGTTTAAACCATCGAAATTTTCTTTAACATTTATGCTATTCGGGTCACTATTAATAAAAATCATTTCAGACAGAAATGATCAGACAGATTTCTGTCTGAAATGATTTTTATTAATAGTGACCCCAGTAGCATAAATCTTAAAGAAAATTTCGATGGTTTAAACAAAACTTACAAACAGCTTTTACAAAAAAATTTTCCGATTTCTTGATTTATTTTAATCGTAATTTTAACTGTCTAATTTAATTTATTTTTGATTTGTTTTGATTTCTCAATGTTATTCTGTATTTGTTTTCGTCGTCTAGACGTTTAATCGTCATTATCACATTTTTCTGTTAGTTTGTCCATGACCTAGGACTAGTGAACACATTGACAAATCACTCTCTGTGATGTCTTAAAATATTTTTAATTTCCGTATGAGGTAAAAATCCTTTTCTTAAAATGTACATTTTGTGTTTGGTTCGTGTTAAAAAATTTTACTAAGTGTTCACACTTGTTATTGTTACAGCCTGAAGATGTCTACGAATTGTAGACGAAACGTCGCTAATAAATTAATATTCGAATTTATTTAATGTGTTAGTGTTAGTTACCTACACAATTTTGCTCCTCCGGATCGAATAATCTCTTTTCTTTATTATGTGATTGTTATGTTTTACTCTGATTATTGTCTTTATCAATATTTTACTTTTTAGGTTCAAATATGTTAATAGGTTAACTTCAGCTAAATAGTAGACCAAAATAGAATAAAATATAAGCACTCAATTTCACACTCAACGTCATTTTCGTATTTTGTCTTGGATGCAACAAAAAATGACAAAATGAATTTAAAACTTATGTTTGCGTTCACTCCTTCACTTTGTTTAGGTAAACTATTAGTATTAGACACAAAATCACTTTGTTTTTCACTTCAATAACGCAATTTAGTTAAAATAGATCGAACAACACAAAATAGAAAGATGCCACGACGACGCGCTGCAAAGAATGAACAAGTTAATGATAGCAGAATGGCGTCTTTTTAATCTGCTGACATAGGCATAGAACGGCATGAAACTTCTTGAGGCATTGACTACGTTCAAAATTGTTTTCTTGAAGGCATTGAATGGCATTTAATTTGATACATTATCAGAAAGCATTTAATGGCATTTGGATCTAATTCGTGGTGTTTCGCTCGACGGTAAAGAAACGGATTCAATTTTTTTCATAAAATTTGTGAGCATTCAAAATGATTAAAATGAAACAAATATCAATCAAGGAAACGCGTTAAATGGCATTGAGGACAAAAACGGAATAAGTAGGCATCTGTCATCATTCAAATGACTGTTTTTTTAAATGCCAATTTATGCGTTTTAATCAACCTCTTTTTACTGGGTACTCTATGTTTAGAGGTGTTCTTTTGCCACTAGAAATAATTGAATAACAATTTGCATTACATATACTTCTTTAAACTGATACTCACAGCTAGATAGTACCAAAAAAACTCGCACACATTTTTGTTGCAACTCACATTTAAAATTCTTTTTTTATTGTTAAAATGAACTGGTCGGTTGATTTATATGCGTATTAACAACCCTCCTAAAAAATTCGGACGAAATCCGGATGAATTTTGGACGAATTCCAGACCAAATTCCGGACAAGTCCGGATTAATTCCGGGTCTGGAATTAGTCCGAAAGTGTCCGATTTAACGTAGGTTTTTGGCACGGAATTTAGTCTGGTCTTATCCGAAATAAATCCGGCCGTATACAATCCGGATATAGTCCGGTACAGTCTGGAACAAATCTGGTCCGAAGTGTTGTTTAAATCCGAAAGTAGTCCGGTACAGTCCGGAACAAATCTGGTCCGGAGCGTTGTTTAAATCCGAATGTAGTCCGGTACAGTTCGCAACAAATACGGTCCTAATCGTTGGTTAAATCCGGATGTAGTCCGGTAGAGTCCGGAACTAATCTGGTTAAACTTTTTTTGTAATCCGGATTTAGTCCGGCTTCATCCGGAATTAGTCGGAAAAGCAAAAAAAAAATTTTTTAATTGTTTAAGTCATTTTTAAACAATGTTTGGAACTTAACATTACACAAATATTCATACATTTATTACAACGATTATATACAACAGTTATATTAAAGAAGAAAAATCGCACGCATGAGGGGAATCGAACACGGGATGTTACGCACGCAACGCAGAACCTAAACCGACTGAGCTATACGAGCTCTGAGGTTCAACTTGTTAAATCAAACATACATGTAATCTGTGGATTAAATCCGGAAAGAGTCCGGTAGAGTTCGGAACTAATCTGGTTAAACTTTTTTTGTAATCCGGATTTAGTCCGGCTTCATCCGGAATTAGTCGGAAAAGCAAAAAAAAAATTTTTTTTAATTGTTTAAGTCATTTTTAAACAATGTTTGGAACTTAACATTACACAAATATTCATACATTTATTACAACGATTATATACAAGAGTAATATTAAAGAAGAAAAATCGCACGTATGAGGGGAATCGAACACGGAATGTTACGCACGCAACGCAGAACCTAAACCGACTAAGCTATACGAGGTCTGAGGTTCAACTTGTTAAATCAAACATACATGTAATCTGTGGATTAAATCCGGAAAGAGTCCGGTAAAGTACGGATATAATCCGTCACTAATTCTTAATTCCAAATAGAACCCGTAGTATGTACGAAAATAATTCGACATTCGTTTTACAATCCGGAAAGAGTCCGGTACAGTACGGATATAATCCGGCACACGTTTCAAATCCGGAAAGAGTCTGGTTTAGTATGAAAATAATACGGCAATCACTTTCACATTCGGATAGCGTCTGGTTTAGTATAAAAATAATCCAGCATTCTTTTTATAATTCTAAAAGAGTACGGCAAAGTACGGACATAATCGGGCACTCGTTTTTAAATCCTGATAGAGTTCACTTTATTACACGGTAACAAGGGAAATATAGAAAATACAGTAGGACCCACGTATATCGGACCCTATATATCGGATTCCCGCTTATATCAGATATTTTTGCCGGTCCCTTGAATTTAAATATAATGAATTTTTACCCGAATAAATAGAATTCCTGCTTATATCGAAAAAAATTCTCAGACCCTTGGATTCGGAATCTATTTATAGCTCAAGTGTGAAATCCGTTTTTAGACCGGTCAAGTTCGGCAACTATCCGGCACAAACTTTACAATCCATTTTAAGTCGGGTTTTATCTGGAATTAGTCCGACAATTCATTTAGATATTATTTTTAGTTAAAGTGAAGTCCGTTTTTAGTCCGGTCACGTCCGGAAACTGTCAGGTACAAATTTCACAATCCGCTTTAAGTCTGGTTTAGTCTGGAATTTATCCGGTACTTAATTCCGACTTTACTTATAGTCTAACTAAAATCCGTTTTTCGTCCGTTCACATCCGAAAATTGTACGGCAGTCAATTCCGAAATTATTAATAGTCAAACTGAAATCCGTTTTTTGTAATCTGTTTTTTTTGTTCAAATGTTATTTTTATTTATTATCATTTTCATTACAACGACACATCACGACATGGCTAAACGACCTCAAGAAAAAATTGTTTTAAAAAATGTGTTTCCTATTTTCTTAATAAATCGTACTATAATCTAGATTTAGGAACATATGACGGATAAAAACAGTATTTGTCTGGCTTCTCCAGATCGCAAAAAGAATGCAGGAATATTTTTGCACTAAACAGGACTCTTTCTGGATTTAAAAACGAGTACTGGATTATACCCAAACTTCACCAGACTCCTTGCCATTCACTTGACTCTTTCTGGATTGTAAAAGATATGCCAGACTTTTTCCGTATTCCGGTAAAAAGGGCGAAATGAAAAATAGTTAAAAAGATGGAGATGTTCTTAGAAAATGCAGCGAGCCAATTTAACTGACGAAAATTCAGAATCTTTTGAAGCGAAAGTAAAAGAAAATCATTCAGAAATTGAATTATTTTTAATGCAACTATTTTCCGACTTCCTATAATTAAAAGCAATAAAATTTTCTATTTTTCTAAGATCCATTGCAAATCTTTTTAGATGTCACCATCCAATAAACATTAGCGATTTATAAAAACAATTCAGATTCCTAATTTCCTTTGATTAGCTCAATTAGCTACTAACAGAAAATAAATGCTTTTGCAGATATTTTACTGCTTTCAGACGGGATTAAAAAACAGAAAAGTCGCATATAAAATATAATTGAATGTTCCGCATGTTCTAAGAAAATTTCCAAATCAATGAATCTCCAAAATCACCGGAATCCGGAGGTGAGCGAACGGGGAATGGAAAATAGGATGACTATAAATAATTTCGGAATTGACAGCCGAACTAATTACAGATATAACCAGACTTAAAATAGATTTAAAATTTATTCCGGACAACTGCCGGATGTGAACGGACTAGAATCGGATTTCACTTAGACCATAAATAATTTCGGAATTGACTGCCGGACTAATTCCAGATAAAACCAGACTTAAAGCAGATTGTCAATTTTGTGCCAGACAGTTGCCGGACTTGACCAGTCTTAAAACGGTCTTAACTTTTACTAACATTAATTTCTAAATGGACTGCCGGACTAATTCTCTAACTAAAAATAATTTCTGAATCGGATGCCGGACTAATTCCAGTTAAAACCAAACTTAAAGCGGATTTTAAATTTTGTGTCGGACAGTTTCCGGACGTGACAGGACAAAAAACGGACTTCACTTTTATTATAAATAATTTCGAAATCGAATTCGGACTATTCCGGATTAATTTCAGATCAAATTTTTTGTGTCAGACAAATTTCCGACTAATTCGGATCATTTCCGGACACATTTCGGATTAATTCCAGATAAGACCGGACTGTTTTGTCTGGAATTCGTCCGGAATTCGTACGGAATTAGTCCGGATTTTTTAGTAGGGATATAAATGCTTTTGACTCAAATTGAAACTAGGCGGGCAAGTTTTAGTTTTTATGGGTTTTGAGACAACCCAATGGGAAATTGCCATTACTGACTATTGGCGTAAGAATTGGCCGAATATCGGCTGCCAATATTTTAGCCTGACTAACAAATAGCGGCTAGTATTGACCCAATATTGTTTAAAACTTGGAATCATAACGATGTTTCCAAGATTTCATATATGAATAATGGTCCAATATTGGACCAATATTGACCCAATAGTAAAAAAATTGTAGTCTTATTTCCATTATTACTTTTTTTCCCATCACTTACGGTTTAGAGTCCGGCATTAATGGATCAATAACACATTATTAATTTTAAATTATTTAAAAACTATTAAATAACTATCAAATAAGCGCTCTACAAAAGTTCTGATTAAAGGTGCCTTATCCAACTTGGTAAAAACGTATATGAATATTTATTTGAACTAGAAAAATAGTATATTAAGCAACAAGGGGTTAAAGGCAGCCATTTGTTTACGCTGATGTTTACACAAACATCATTGTAAACAAATTGGACTGACTTTAAACCCGTGTTGCTTACGATACTTTATATTCCAAAGGCACAACTTGGTGCTTTTAAATGTTTGTAGGTTAGGGTCTAAATGCATTCACTTGTTTGACCGTATGAAAATGACGGCCATTTTTGCCCTGTGGTGGAAAAAATGCATGGATCAGCTGTTCATTTTTTCCCTAGGGAAAAAATGGAAGCCATTTTCACCCGGTCGAACAAATGAATGCGTTTAGACCCTGCCTACAGGCATCTAAAAGCTCCATGTTTGTGCCTGTGGGATAAAAACAATTTTTGTTTTCACTTCAAGTTCTTCCTTAATATAAGAAAAAAGTTATGTATGAAAATACTCAACAAAATGGTCAAATTATATAAAAAAAAATTTATTTGAGACCAAGAACATGAAAAAGTCTTTATTTTTTAAATAAATTATTTGAAAGTTTAAAAAACATTGAAATTTACACATTTTTAAAATATTTGTTCTAAAAATTGACAAAATGACTTTACTCTGGGTTTATTTTATTAAAATTTTAAAAAGTTTCAAACCAATAACAGAAAAAATAGAGGCATAGAGGCAGTATTTTTACCTCGGTTTTAACTCTTGTAGTCTTTGAAAAATCATTTTTTATAGCTTTAACAATGTTTTCTAAGTTCTTTGCGAATTGATAGAAGTCAATACAAGAAGAGTATTGATTCCAGTATTAATATATCGAATCTTGGCAAGATCGTTATCTTTCGAATCATTGAGCAACATTGGGCTAATACTGGCGGCTAATATTGGATCGCGTTTGAAGCATTAGAAACCAATACTCGACCAATTTCTTGACAATCGTCAATTTTCCATTGGGGAAAAGCATATGGTGCTAAGTTGCATCTCGTCTTAAATTTTAAAACTGAACGTGTAATAATTACCTGTACTTCATAGATTCCACGACTCCAATTCCTTGATTTTTTGTCTACCATCCATGCTCGTATCATATTGTCCACATCTGCATTTGTTCTTTCCACACTTCCTTGACTTTGTGGATGTCGAGGGCTGCCATGTACAATTTTGCAATATGGCCAAATGATTGTCAATTCTTTTACAACAGAAGCGACAAATTCGCGTCCTTTGTCACTTTGAAGAATACGTGGGGCTCCCCACGTAAAAAATATTTTTGATAATTCATCAGCTACATTAACTGCTTGTTTTGTTTTCAATGGTCTTAAATGAATAAATTTAGTAGCATGATCTTGATAATTCATTATCCACTTACAGTCGTCATCAGCACATGATTGAAAATCTATCAAATCAACTTGTCCACGCATGTTAAATCCATTTGATACAATAGGTTTTACCACAAAACCTTTCTTTGGGAGTGGCTTTTTGCGATTGCAAATTAGACAGCATTTAACAAACATTTCACAAGCGTGTTTAGATAATTTACATTTATTTTTTATATAGTAAAGCATTTTATCTCTTCCACCGTGACCAGTTTGAATATGCGCTTCTAATAATTTATCATACTAATCTTCTGCCGCAATTACATAAACTAACGGATCACTTTCGTTCTTTCTTTTTAAAATTACATGATATTCACCCTCGAGTTTCACGAGTTCATAAATTTTTGAAAAATGATAAAAAGAACAACTTTTTTTGTACTCCACTTCTTCAAACTCTTTGAGAATTTGTATAACTGTTTCTAAGCGGTTTTTGTCTCCTAACCAATTTACTATTCTGCTTACTAATAAAATATTTAAATTTGGCATCGAATTCAGCACGGTCTACACTGCATTCACTCATTTTTGACAAACAAATAATATTTAAAAAATTGAAATACAATCAAATTTCACAAGCGCACGTAAACTTGTCGTGTAAGGTTGAAATAAATTTCAAGACTAACAGAATTCAACCCGTTTTGGGTTAAGCTCTGCAAATTTTACCTGTATCCCTCTACTTTTACGTAAATTAACATCATCTTAATTGGAAAATCTATGTCATAAGGAAAAATGAATGACATAGACAGTTATGGGAAAACCCACTGTCTCGACATAATTAAATTTATATTTAATGAAGAGTAATTCATCGATATTCTAAGATAAAGATAATTTAGATTCTAATCAAAATATAAAAACAGCCCCATAGCTCATCTTAAAATGTAATTTGTTTTCTTAGGAATAAAAATAATCAACTGAATATATAAACAAATGTTCTATTTTACTTAAAAAAGAGATTAACCCTCTGACTGCTTTCGTACTTTTCAATTTTAGAGGAAATTTAATGTATAACTTTATAAAAATTGGTTTTACCTAACAATAAAATTTTTGTTTTAAAATACAGCTATTTAGCTTCAACATTCGTTGAGAATTTCTTTTTTTTTAATGTTTCAAATATATGTTTTTTTTTAAAAAGGAGAAAACGTCACCCCGAGTATACCCTTACCAAAGCGTACTACAGAAATACGATTAGGAAATACTACAGAAAAAACTGCATGAATACTATTGCTTTACTACAGGTTTATTTGTAGTAACTGTGGCGTTTGGAATGTTTAATTTTGTAGTATTTCTGTAGTATTTTCGCGCTTGTTCCAATAATGGTTTAAAGAGTCTAAGTGGTAAAGTAGGTAGTTCTTTTTTTTCAATACCAAAAAGGACAAAATAGCTCCCTGTTAAAAAGAAAGGAATAGTTTCTAAAAATTCCAGTAGATGGAAACGCGTTCTTTTATTGAAACTTGTTTAGTAGTTACTCTAATTATTAAGTGAAAATTTGTTAGTTAGGTATATTAATAATTTTCTAAGAGTATTTTAATTTTATTCCATGTTTTTAATTTACTAGTAAATACTGAGACAAACAAAACCTTAAAATATTTTTAAATAACTTTTAAAACATTAATATTAACAATTAAATTTTTTGTACCGTATTAAAAGCAACCTAAAAACTTACATTCTAATGTAATTAATTTGGTAAAATTTTAAGCTAATCGAAAATGAGAACAAAAATTCTTTCATTTAGTAGGTCATGACAGCGACCTAATCCTCGCTTGATTTCAAATTTGTCGTTTCTCGATTCTATCGTTTTCAAAGGTTGATTTATTAAAAATATAAAAGTGACACAGGGTTATGTTTTCGTTTACTTATTGTAAATATAATTACATTTTATTTATAAACAATTTTTCTAACGAAAAGTGATATCTAGCTATTTTTTAAAAACAAAAAGATCACGAGGAAGCGACTTGTGTCACTCCCAATTTCTAATAAATCTATTTTCTAATCAATTTGTTAATTTATTTTATTGTTTCGAATCGAGAAATAAAAAGATTGAAATTAGATGAGAATTAGGTAGCTTTTATGGTTTAAATGGAACTATTTTTGTTTTCAGGCTTGATTAGCATTAAAACTGTGGAAACCAAGAATTGGCCCAGTACTACACCAGTACTGTCAGTGTTGGCATAGTGCTGCAAGTATAGCCTGGTGCATAGGTTTAGGAGTATCCTGAGAATTTTTTAAGAATATCCTTGGGATTTTTTAGAAATATACATAGGATATTATAAAAATATCCTGAAGATATTTTTGAAATAGCCTTAAGTTATTTTAAGAATATTCTGAGGATATTTTGAAAACATCCTTATGTTATTTTAGGAATATCCTTACGATATTTTAGGCATATCCTACGGATATTCTTAGAACATCCTAAGGGTTTTCAGGAAATGTCCTTATAATGGTTTTGAAATGGATATCCGCAGGATGTCCACCAGATATTCCTCGAAAATTTAATTCGAATATGAAATATCCTTACCAAGATTTTTTCAGGATATCAGAAAGAGAGTGAATTTCAATATTCGTTGGATATTCTAAGAATTTCTAAGGATATTCCAAGGACATGTTTAGGATATCCTATTAAATTGTACGAAATCAACCAGATATCCGACTGCTATCATTTTGCTCTAAGAGTTTACTTTGTATTTTCTTTCATAACAAAAGGATAACCGTCGGATATCAGATGGATCTCGGACAATTTGTTAAGATATCCTGATATTTTTATGATTTACGTAATATTTAGCAATTTAAATCTATCTGTTATTCAATATTTACAACTAATTAGTAAGTTAGAAAAATTATTATAAACCGATTATTTTGTTTATTTATAAACAAATTCTATAAACAATCTTACTTGTCCAATTCCTTATAATGAGATTAATGACATTTTATACACAATGTACAATATTATTGCTCCAGATTATTGAAAAAAGCATAATTTATTTTTTTAAACGTTTGCATTGTTTAAACAATCACTAACTAACAAATTTATAGCTTCATTATCTTTAGTCGTACAGACTTCGTTCATTTTGCTTGTCTCCTTAAATTTGAACTATTTTTCTAACTTTAAAGAAAATTTAATAATTATAAATAATTAGTATTGTTATTAATAATTTTATTAACAATTCTACTTCTCTAGTTCCTTACTTCGAACTTAATGAAATTTTAAATGCAATGTACAATATTATTACTGAAGATAGTTGAAAAAAGCATAATTTAATTTTTCTTAACATTAGCATTGTTTAAACAATCACTCATTAACAAATTCATAGCTTCATTATCTTTAGTCGTGCAGACTTCGCTTTTTTTGCCTATCCCCTTAAATTTAAACTATTTTTGAAATTTTTAAAAAAAATTGAGAACTATTAATAATCAGTATTGTTATTAATAATTTTATAAATAATTTTACTTCAGCAATTCTTTATAGCAAACTTTTTGCAATTTTAGATTAAATGTACTGTATTATTACTAAAGACTGTTGAATAATGCAGACTTTAATCAATTTACAAGTTCAGGATTGCTTAACCTTTTATTAAGTCATAAATACAAAGCTACGTTTTTTAGTCACATAAATAACAACCTTTAATAAAAGGACAAACAATGCTAAACTTGAAATTTCAGTAAGTTTGCTGTAAAGAACTGATCAAGTAAAATCGTTTATAAAATTATTAGTAATAGGTAGTAATAATTTTGTTTGTTTTAACTGATCTGAGTTTCTAAAGGATTTATTTCAATTTTCTTTATAAAGAAAATAAAGTCACATTTTTAGCTTTCGTCTCTCTAAGAGAAACCTCTTCAGAAATTAACAATTTTTGGACTTCTAGTTACACTGAAAAATTATATAAATTAGTAATTATAATCATATAAGACAAGTACATGTGTTCGTTAATTTTATTTTTAAAATTATATATTTTTTTCCGAACGTTTCAAACAAACAAAATTATTACTACCTATTACTATATATTAATACTGATCAAAAACTGAAACAACAACATTATAATACTAATTATTTATAATTATTGAATATTCTTTCAAATTTGAAAAATAATTTAAGTTTAAGTAGATAAGCAATGAGAACGAAGTCTGCACGACTAAAGATAATGAAGCTATGAATTTGTTAATTAGTGATTGTTTAAACAATGCTAATGTTAAGAAAAATTAAATCATGCTTTTTTCAACTATCTTCAGTAATAATATTGTACATTGCATTTAAAATTTCATTAAGTTCGAAGTAAGGAACTGGAGAAGTAGAATTGTTTATAAAATTATTAATAACAATACTAATTATTTATAATTATTAAATTTTCTTTAAAATTAGAAAAATAGTTCAAATTTAAGGAGACAAGCAAAAAGAACGAAGTCTGTACGACTAAAGATAATGAAGCTATAAATTTGTTAGTTAGTGATTGTTTCAACAATGCAAACGTTTAAAAAAAAAATTATGCTTTTTTCAATAATCTGGAGCAATAATATTGTACATTGTGTATATAATTTCATAATTCTCATGATAAAGAATTGGACAAGTAAAATTGTTTATAAAATTTGTTTATAATAAATTTTCTAATTTTAATTACTAATTAGTTGTAAATATTGAATAACAGATAGATTCAGATTGCGAAATATCAAGTAAATCATAAAAATATCTTTCTTCCACTAATTTGTTTATAACAAATACAAACATTTTTTAAACAATTAACTCATTATCAGAATTTTTTCTTGAATCATTACTTCAACATTTTTCGTCATTTCTAATGTAAAGTTTTCGTTTCATAAAAAATTAAACTGGTTTAAATTGGAAAATTTTTTTTTTTTATTTTTATTTTTAACAATAAATAAACAAATAAAAACAATTAAATTTCTAAAAACAAAATCAAAGGTGTTATACAGAATTTTATTACCTTTAAATAAAAAAGAAACTTCTAAATCGGTTAATATTTGTGGGCTCTATGTTAATTTGTCCACGGACGTTTTTTTTGCCCCATTGTGGACTATAGGCCCATAGTTCTCAGATACCTGGCGCTATATTGTGGAATCTGTCATTTTTTCATTTATAGCTTTACTCTCAAATCCTCTGAAGGGTTTTAAGTTTACAGCTTCCACATGTTCTTGAAGAAAAATTTCCAGATCTTTATAGAAAAATTAAGTATTGTATTATAGGAGAAAATAAATGTGTTTCTTTTGAATATCTTTGGACCAAGTGTCTAAAACAAATTTATTAAAGCCTACAGAAATCTTTTTTTCCTGAACTCAATGCAAATATTTTGACAAACTTTCAACTTTAAACAAAAAAAAATTATGTTTACTTTATAGTAATTTAAATTTACTTCCACATAGTGTAGTCAAATGAATTTTCTTTTATAAAATATTAGGGACGTTTGACCCTATGACATAACCTCAAACTAAAAATTAGTTTTTAGTTTTAATTAGGGCTGCCAGTGGACTTGCAGTTTGAAAATAGTGAAAAAATTACTTTTTAATTTAAAAAACTAATTAATTAATAAGCTTTTAAGTGAAAAAAGTGATGGAATAAGTAATAATGAGTTTGATATATACTGATATTAAATTAAGGGCGCCAGCAGCAAAAGCCATTCAAATTTATAAAAAATAATTCGAAAATCGCAAAAATAATTGGAATATGAAGAAAATAAATGAATAATAACAAAAATAGTTCAGTTTAAAAAAAAAACTTGTAAATGACAAAACTAATTAAAAAATTGATAAAAAATCAAAAAATGAAGACAAAAATTGAAATAAAATAATTGGAATTTAAAGTAAATAATTGAAGAATGACAACCCTGCACTGGTATAGGCGAAAATTGTCCGTAACTTTTCTCTTAAAATATTGAAAAATTTTCACTTAACTTAATTCAATTATTTAAAACGTTGTTAGGAAGGTCTCTCTGACCCGAATTTGTTCAAATTTCGGACTAAAATTAATTTTGGTCAATTTTCAAAAAATTGCAAAATTTTTAAAAATTAATTTTGACTCAAAATTCGTACGATTTTGGGTCAGAGAGACCTTTCTAATAATATTTTAAGTAATTCTAAAAAGTTTCTTGACAAAATATTCAATATTTTAGGAGAAAAGTTACGGACAAATTTTATCTATATATACCAGTAACGTCATACTCCATCACATGCCCTTACGAAAATAATTGATAAATGACAGAAGTGAATGAAAACTTGTGTTATAAGTTTAAATATTCATGACAATAATTTAAAAACTAATGAAAACAATTGATATTTGAAAAAGTTAGAATCAAAATCGCAAAAATACTTGAAAATTTACAAAAATACATCAGAGTTGACAAGAGTACTTTAAAAATGACATAAATAATTGAAAAGAGGTGTAGAAATTACGTATTCGTAAACTGTAATTAAAAAATGGACGATGTAATTGGAATATGAACAAAAAAGAATTGATTTATAAGGTAAATTTTTAATCAGACACCTAATATCAGAAGACCCCCCCCCCCCTCCCTCGAAGTTGGAATAGACATTTTACTAAGATAGTGAGAAAAGTGAGATTTTTTTTTAAAAAAGTGAGTAATGGTGAGCAATTTTAAAAAAAGTCAGTAAAAGTAAAAAAAGTTAGTCACTGGCAGCTCTGCAATAAGAAGAAATAAATAAGTATTTAGGGATTCTAAATATTACCTCATTGAAACCCACACAACACTTAAGTCTGCTAAAACTTTCCCGCAACGTTTCCGGAAATTTTTAAACTTGCAGCAAACTTGATGAATGTTTCGGAACTCCAGAAATGGTTAAAAAAGCTACAGAGTAATTTAAACATGTATTTAATTTTTTAATTTCTATTTTCTTCAATAAAGTAAAATAACGTAATTTAAATTTTTAATAAATTCGACTATTCGAAACTTTAAATTAGTCTAATTTATTATTAAAATTCACATAACTGTGTAATATATATAATATATATAGACATAAATTAGTATAATTTATTGTTACGTCCGGAAGGGACCAACTACAATTTATTTATTTTAATTAATCCCTGATTTATTTACAAAGCCAGGAGGCTTTGAACTAAGGGAACAGGGCAAAAGAAAGTCCACTGAACAATGCGTTAGGAAGCGTGATAGTTGATTTATTTATCTAAATACATGAATTGTAGAGGTGAAAGGATGAGAGGAAGAAATCTTCATAAAACCTGAATCCTTGTACTAATTCGTCACAACAACTGAAACAAAACGACTTATTAGCTTAAGCCATTAAATCGTGAGAGGCAAAGATAGGATGTAAAAATCTTACTCTGTGAATGAATCTGTAGCGTGTTAATTGTCCCCTCAAAAACTTCAATGACAGGTTCGTGAGACACCCAAGGGTAATTTATGGGGTGGACCCGCCTTGGCCTCAAGATAACGTAGAAAGTGAAAAGGTCCCAGACACCAGAAAAATGCTTGTAGAGACCCAAATCCAAGTTTTGATGTGAGGGAGTAGTTTATGTATCCTAGACGACTCAAATTTCAGGGTCAAGTTCCTTTTCGAAGCAGAAGTCGTTGAAGCAGTTAAATTTACTGATGAGGGGTCAATGATCCACAATTCTTCGATTCAAAAAGATTCTTCGAGGCAAAGATTCAGGATGAAGGGTTAGCAAATTGAAAAAAGGATAAAGGATTAAAATTGGTTGTAGGATTAAAATGAGTTAAGTTGATTAAAGAAGTTAAGGTTTAATTTGGTTGAAAGGATTTAATTGGAAAAAGGGTTAAATTGGAAAAAGGGTTAATTTGATAAAAAGGGTTAAATTGGAAAAAGGGTTAAATTGGTCAAAAGGGTTAAATCGGAAAAAGGGTTAAATTGATAAAAAGGTTGAAGGATTAAATTGATTACTGACAAGTTATGTCAGGAGTTCTTGCGCTTCCACTAATTTTTACACTTTCAGTTTTTCACAACAATACAGTTTCACAATTAAAAGTTTTACAATTAGTTCACACACTCGCTACAACATATGTATAATTTCACGGCCGATACAATAAGAATTGACGGAATTATTCGCAAAATAATGTCGCGAAAGGTGTGAGCACTATGCTGAAATACAAGACTTAGTATTTGTAGACTTTGCTATCAGCGATATTTGAAATCGAGAGCCGAAGACAATCTTAGCAAAAAAGTGAACTGGAGGAGATCGTGGTGAAACAAGAACTGATTTTTCGTTTCGACAAATTTGTGAAGAAACCTCGGTTTCTTTGTGTTTTCAACCCCTCCAAATTTGCGTGGGTTTGAATGCGAAGTAATACAGAATAATTCGCGGAGTATAGTGTGACAGTTTTTTCGACCACCGATTTCCTTCCGTCTTATTTCGGAAGACCGGGACGCAAACTTCTTTACTTATCTTTAGGGCGAATAAATTAGAGAAACTAGAGCTATTTTCGTGCACATCTACCACTCTTAATTCTCATTATAGTTTATTGCATAAGTATTGATTTTAGCCAAAGTGAAAAAATTAAATGTAATACTTGTGAAATATACACTAAGTTATATATATTTATGAATAAACACGTCACGCGGACGTGACACCTCCCCCCTTTAAAATTCGGAAAATAGAAATGAAATTGATAATTTTCCGAATTCGAAAATTTAAATTTTTAGTTTGAATTTTGAGAATTAGTATTTGAATTTAATGTCGGCACAATACTAGTGTAATACTGACACAATACTGATGCAATACTGGCACATTATAAACATAGTATTAGTACAATATTGGCATATACTGGCATGATCCTGGCCCTATACTGACATAATGCTGGCCCTCGTCTGGCATAATAGAAACATTCATTATTTTGGTACTGACACAATGTTACAACAAATACCGATATTTAGATCCATTCTCAAGAATAGTACGTTAAATTGATTAATTATAAGACGATAATCCTTAATAATATTATCTGTTATTACGAAAACATCACACAAAACACACATTATTTCGTTACAACTATGAAATTCTCAATATATTTTAGAGGATTATTTTGCTTTGAGGAATACAGAAAGCTATAAAGATACTCGATATGATTTATAGACAATAATTTTTAACAATATACCAAGAAAAAATTTGTATAAAAACTTGGTATAGTTTAAGTGCGTGCATCTAACATTATTAAGTAATTTAAAACGCGTACATTAAGACGCCCTTCCCCCCTTACGAGAAGAATACGAAAGGGAAGCTTGAGTATTCGTTATTTGTAATACATTTATATATAAAAAAAAAAATTATGCATGTTAGATATACGGACATAAATGATACTTAATTGTTCTTGAATTATTTTGGAATGATTATATATGGATACATATGCCTAACTTCTTCCTACTTTTGGTATTTATGACTAGACTCATACTCGTACATACTTAATCATACATTACTTTAAATTAACACACCGGCATTTTAATGCATACGATTTTCTCATAAATATTATAAAGATTTGCAGAAGGGTTAATTGTCTTACATTAATCATTCTGTAGATTAATTTATTAATACAATTACAGTAATTTATTAAATGCAATTTTAATCTCACGTATATTAATTTTATATAATTTTGTTATTTTATAATAATTGTTAGGAAAATATCAAATTTACATAGTGATAATATAACGACAATTCCATATCAATTTAAACACACATTTGTATTTGAAGTTTTCGCTGGTTTAATGCACGCAGATAGTTATTTTCAGGATGTTTTTAGATTTTAACATAGGCATATGCCTTCAAACAAAAAAAAAACATTCATTTTGTGAAAGCAGAAACCCAATGAATTTTATTTAAGTCGTATAAAGGTTTTAGAACATGAAAATTCTTACTTTACTGTTCCTGAAAGGACTATATTTTCGTTTTTCGAGACCATTAATACCCTTTGTTTTATAGATGGGCAAAATTACATTTATTGGCTACGAAAAGTGTCCACTTGATAATAGAAACTTCAGGAGTATTTACTTGTTTCTACTGTTTGTATAAGATAGTAACAATTTTTAATAATAGGATTATAATAGAGATTTATCACACACATACATAAGTATACATAAAAAGCTTAAATTTCTTAAAATAAATTGCCTTTCATCATTCCGAGCCCTCTTTATTTGTTTATTACTCGCTTAATTAATGGAATAATGTTATTTGGATTTAAATTTGTTATTTTACCGAACAGGTGTAAAAACTTTCAATAATTATTTTATGTATGTCTACTCAAAATCTTATTTCATTCCATATAGTTTTTGCTTTTATGAACAATAACATTGTGTAACTACATGATACAACGAATAACATTTCTGACAGGATATTAGCCATCTAAATAGCTTTACTTTTTCAAAATTTTGAGTAGGATTCAAATCATCTTCAGTATATGATTCACAATGTTCATATCGATTTAATATTTTATCAAGCATTTTGGTAGCTAATTCTTTCATTGTTTCGCTGTTTTTACTCCCAGCAGGTATACTTATTTTTAGAAAATCCGTTTCTATTTGAATGGAACAGGTTGAAACTTCTATAGTTTCCATTGGATTCGAGAGAAAATATTCAAGTTTCGTAAACCCGTAATCAGCACTTAGGTTGTTTAATTTAATTATCGGACAAATGTTGTTTGTATTCATTTTCAAAGTGAATTTATTTATTATTATACTTAAGATCACGTATGAATTTATTTTTACTTGTATAACGAAGTTCAATCTTTGTTAAAAACAAAATTGAAGGAAATTCTGGATAAGTGAGTGATAAGATTGAAATTCGTTTCTGTTTAAAAATAATAGAAAACAGAGGATTTGATTTAGGAAGTTTAGAGGAGAAAAAGAAGTTATATGTTGAAAATCGTAAAAATTGACTCGTATTAAAGTATATATAGTTAATATAATCAATGTTTATATAGAAAAGAATTTTGTATTATCTGAATTCTCTTTTTATTTTTTTATTTTACTTTAAACTTGTGTCCATAGTGATTTTGAACGAAAGATTCTAATTTATTTATATAGTGAATACTTTTATTTTATTTTATTTGACAATTAGCTAATACTTCCTCTGAGAGATTTGATTTTTCATTAGATCATTTGTAAAAAAAAATTTATTGATAATTCCTGTAATTGGAATGTGATTTAAAGGAATTTTTCCTGTTTTTGAAAATATTAAATTTTTAATAGTTTCTTTAGAAAATTCTATAGATTAATTTATATATCATAATGAATTTTTTTTTGTATCATTGATAAGATATTGAAATCACAATTACTTCTTAAATGCTGAAAAAAACATAGAACTTTCAAAACTTGCTCGGACTTCTTTAATTATTGTTGAAGTGTTGCACATATTGTCTTCAATTTTAAATTAGCAAGATTTAAATCAAGGGACATTTAATGTGAAAAAATTGTTATCACTAATTTCAATATATTTGTGGATAAAAAGGTTAGATTAATTAATAAATTCATCGCTTCCAGTCCCACCTGCAAAAGAAAATACATTTTATTAGTATGATTGTTCTATTTTAATTATAAACTATTAGAGAATAAAACTTAAATGATAAAAGTTAAAGCTTGCGCTAATTATATATATATTTTTTGTTGTTGAAAGAATGATAATTATTCTTAGATTTGTTATTACAGATATACCTTTATAATCAACATTCTGGAAAAGTAAGTTAAGTTTATCAAAGCAAAAGACAAATAGATTAGAATAGTTCTAACGCATGACCATGAAATAAAAAAATTTTACTTATTTTTATATTTTTTTTTATTTTTATTTTTGGTTAGAATGCTGAATATGTGATAATCTAAGTCTATTAATATGAACGATTTTGGGCCCTTTACTTAAATTTATTTTAATATTTCCTTTCCCTAAAATCTCTAAAACTTCATGTGGACCAGTGTATTGATCGCCTAATTTACCAGGTTTAGGTCCCTGTAAGAGAAATACGCTATCGCCAATCTTAAAATTTTGCGGATTGATTTTACGGTCATAGTACGTTTTTGATTTTTCTTTCGCACCAATTAAATTGTTTCGAGCTGAAAATTGAATTTCATGCAGTTTAGTTACTAAATTTACCAGAAAGTCGTCATAAGTTTTTAATTTTTCTTCTGGAAGTAAGGGTTGACTTGAAGGTAATCTGGCTAAACGACCAAAGACTAATTCATATGGAGTGCATTTAGTTCCTTCATGAACACTAGTATTATATGAAAAAGTTGCCAACTCTAACCAATCATCCCATTGTGCATTTTTGCTAACAAATTGTTTTAAATATTCCGCTAAAACATGATGCGATCTTTCTAAAGAACCGTTTGATTGTGGATGGAAAGCTGTTGTTTTGAATTGACGAATACGGAATCTTTTTGCTACTCGTTTTAAAAGATTACTCAGAAAATCACGACCTTGGTCAGTTAAGACAGCTTTTGGTGCACCATAAATGCAAATAAATTTTTTAATAAATGCATCTGCAATAGTACTAGCTTGATGATTTGGTAATGGTATCGCTAGAGAATATTTAGTTAAATTATCTTGAATTGTTAATATATACTCATTACCATTCTTTGTAACCGGTTTCAAAGGACCTACAATATCTAAACATACTTTCTCAAACGCAATTCCTGGAGTGTCAGTAATAACCATAGGATTTTTAGTTTTTACTCGAACAAGCTTTTTTAATTGACATTGCAAACAAATTTGTATGTATTGTTGAATATCTGTTTTCATATTTTCCCAAAAATATTTTTGTCTGATGCGATTATAAGTTTTGCTTACTCCTTTATGACCACCTAACGCTGAAGAATGTGCTTCTTCAATTAAGACCTTTCTTTGTTCGTTTGTTGCATATTGAATATAGCCATTACATATTATTATTGTGATTTTAGAATTTTGAAAAACTTCTTGAAGCATTATAACGATTTCATTCCAGTCTACGTGATTTATTACCATTGTTTTTGCAATGCTAACAGAACGAAGTTGTAATTTTTCAGCCAATGTTTTAAAAGATTGAATAGAAGATTTTATATTTTTATGCATTTCGGTTAGGCTAAGGTTAGATTCTGAGATAATTGGTAATGCGATATGATAAAAATTTCCTTTTTTAAACTCTGTAGCTTTACCGATTTCGAGATTTTTGAACTTAGGTAATTCGTTTTGCTTGAACAGACTTTTTGAACCATTATCCTGAGGTACGCACGTCGTCGATAAAAAGTATACGTAGTTATCTTTTCTCATTCTTAATTGATCCTTACATTCAACAATGTTTCGAGAATGGATATTATTGTCAGAAGTAGAAGGACTATCTAAGGGTGGGGTTTCGGGAGGGGGTCGTTTGTTACTTTCGAAACCAAAATCAACTTCTTCTATATCATTATCTACATCATTTTCATCATCTTCATTTTTTTCATTTTCTTCATCTTCTACAAAATCTTCATAATTTCCAAATTTTTCACTTTCTTCGATTTCTTTGATCTCTTCATTTTCTCCAATGTCATTAATTTCTTCAAATTGTTGATCAAAATTAAGTGCTTCATTATCTTCATTTTCTTCGTAATCTTCAATGCTACCATCGCTGTCACTGGAATCTACATTATTTTCATTATTTTCGTAATCTTTATAAGGGTTAGTTGGCACTTCATAATTATCATTTTGAACGAAATATTCTGGATCTGAGTCTTCACTATCTTCCTTTTCTTTGTTAATTAAATCCTTTTTAGGTCTACCCCTTTTCTTTTTAGTTGACGTACTTGCTTGATTATCAGCGTTTATTTTACGAGGCCTTCCTCTTTTCTTCTTGATTTCTGATTTATTTAGTCTGACAGGATTTTGCATATAATCAGGATCAGAATCTTCATCAGAATTCTGTAAATTTCGCGAACTTTGATTTTTATCTTGAACTTGAATACCTTGATTTAGTATTTCTTCCTCGTCTTCTTCATTGTCGACTTTAGAATCTGAATATTTCTTATTTCGAATTTTTTCTAAATGACCTCGACTTCTTAGATTTCTTGTATTACTCCGACTTTGAAAATTTTCTTCGATTTTTGACTTTTCATCCTTATTTATTTCAGGATTTGATTTCGTAGATTTCATTTTTAGATTTTGGCAGTTGATTTCACCTTCACTTGATTTAATATACACAGATTTAGTATTTTCACTTTTCTGATTTTTCATTATTTCACTTGATTTAGTACCCGATTTAGAATTTTGATTTTCACTTGACTCACTTGACTTAATATTATCCGACTTAGTATTTTCGCTTGATTCACCCGACTTAGTATTTTCCGACTTCAAATTTTTATTTGATTCACTTGACTTAATATTCACTGATTGAGTAGCATCACTCACTATATTTTTATTATCACTTAATTCACTTGATTTAGTATTCGTAGATTTAGGATTTTGATTCATTAAACTGTGTTTCCGACCCGACATACTTGACTTATTTTTCACAGATTTAGTATTTTTATTCACTCGATTTCGATTTACACTTGATTTATTTGACTCATAGTTTTTGTTTCTCAGATTTCGAACACTTCCCCGATTTAAATTTTCTTCATACTTACCCGATTCATCTTGATTCTCATTTTTTTCTTGATTTAGTTTCTTCAATTGTCTTCTAGTTACCACTTTAAAATCAGAATTATCTTCTTTATTATGAAATTCTTCAGAGAGATCATCATCAATTTCCTCATAGCAATTTAAATCTTCGTCTTCATTTTCGAATTCATCTTCTTCATTTTTAACATCATTGTCATCATAGACATTATCATTATTCTCAATTCGCCAACCAAATATTTCATCCTTATCTTCGTCTGAATCTTCTTCTTCCAATAAGTATTCAAAAAGATTATCTATTTCATCTTCTTCTATTCCAATTACTTGCTTCACATCATCACTATCGTTATTAAATTCTTTTGGAATAATTCTTCTTACAATATTAACAGGGTTCCTAGATAACGCGTCCGCGTTGACGTTCATTTTTCCTGCTTTATGAATCATTTCAAAATCATATTCCGCCAATTTAAGTTTCCATCTTGTTACACGTGAACAAGGATCGCTTGAATTTTTAAACCACAAAAGAGGTTTATGGTCCGTAACAATCTGAAATTTCCTACCATAGAGAAAATGTCTAAAATGTAAAACACAATACACAATTGCTAAGGCTTCCTTATTATAAGTATCATATTTTACCTCATGCTCATTTAAAGATCTAGAAGCGTAGGCAATTGGTTTGTCCTTTCCTATCTCGCCTTGAGACAAAATTCCACCGATTGCAAAACCCGAAGCGTCAGTGGTTAAAATAAAGGGTTTATCAAAATCAGGTCTTATTAATAAAGGTTCTTCGCAAAGTTCATCTTTTAAAATTTCAAAAGCTTTTTGTTGTTTATCCCCCCATTTAAAAGGCATATCCTTTTTTAATAATTGAGTTAAAGGTCCAGATTTCTTTGAGAATTTTTCAATAAAACGCCGATAATAACCTGCTAAACCTAAAAATTGTTTAATGTTTTTGACAGTTTTTGGAGTCGGAAAATTTCTAACTGCGCTAAGCTTTTTCGGATCCGGTCTTACGCCGTCTTTATCAATAATATGTCCCAAATAAACTACTTCCGGTCTAAGAAATTCACATTTGTCGGGTTGTAATTTTAAATTAGCTGTTTCTAAACGATTCATAAAATTATCAAATTTTTCTTGATGTTCCTCTAAAGAATTTGCGAAAATAACGACATCGTCCAAATAAACAAATAATTCTGTTCCAATTAGTCCGGAAAGACACGAATTCATTAATCTTTGAAAACAACTTGGAGCATTTTTAAGTCCGAATGGCATACGATCAAATTCATAATGACCATAAGGTGTAGAAAAAGCAGTTTTATGAGAATCTTTTGCACTCATTTTAATTTGATGAAAACCGGAAGCTAGGTCAAAAACTGAAAAGTATTGCGCATTCCCGAGAGTTTCGAGTACTTCATTTATATTGGGCAATGGGAAAAAATCAGTAATTGTTTTTTCATTTAATTTGCGAAAGTCGAGTACCATCCGCCATTTTTTATTACCTTGCGAATCATCTTTCTTTGGTACAATCCAAACTGGAGTATTATACGGAGATTGGGAAGGTTTAATGATTTTATTTTCAATTAATTCATTTGTTTGTCTTAAAAGTTCTTCTTTATGAACAGGTGGAAATCGATATTGACGCGAGAATACAGGTTCTTCATCTTTAGTCGGAATATTATGTTCTAAAACGTTTGTAGCCGTAAGATATTCACCTGGTAAATGAAATCTTTTGGAATATTTTCCAATTAAAGCTTCTACATGTTTTAATTCTTCTGATTTTAAGTGGTCTAAACGCAGTAAATCTAATATTTGTTCAACTCTTTCTCTACCTGTAATCTTTTTAAACGCATATTGTTCATGATTTGAAATTGAAGTAGAAAAGAAACTGTCTAAAAGTCTTTCAACTGAATTGCAATTGATTTTAGGTTTTTGTGGTTCGGTTTGACTAACTTCATTTTTTATTGCTTTAAATTCTTCGAATTCTTGTAATTTTATTCTCGGTATTTGGACTTTAATTGGTTCGGATTGAGTATTCGCAACTTTAATATAAGCCTTTCCCTGATTGTTTGTTACGACTGCGTTTCCCATAAATACACCTGGATTTGTGGTTACTAATGGGATGTAACCTTCTTTTATTTCCGTATTTTCAACTATCATGTGCATACCTGTAATTGATCTGGGTGGTAAAATTATTGTGTCTTGAAGTGAAAAAGAATAAAATTGACCGTTTACTTCTAAACATTTTTCTGCATAATTAATTTTTACATTATTATCTGTAAAAAATTCTGAACCTAATACTCCGTCTTCATCGACAGGTACCTCATCAGGTATGATGTGAAATGTAGTTAAATATCCGAAAATTTCTAATTTAACTTGCCCCAAGGTATGTACAGGATGTTCATTAATTCCAGTAAGCTGTATTTTCCTGGAAGTATTAACCTGCATTAAAGAATTAATTGTTTTATTTTTAATTAAATTTAAACCTGCTCCTGTGTCGATCATCATATGAACTGGATTTTCTACTTCTTTTAAATTAATAAAAATTGATGGAATTATATTGCCTTTACTAAAATTAAACTTGACACTTTTTGTTGGATTTTCACCTTTATTTTCAGGTGCATTTAATCCTGGGTTACCTGTCCCACTGCACCTTGATTGGGACGGTTCTGATCGTTTCCCTGATTCATTGGGGACGGTGAAAATGAACGCCGATTATTTTCTCGATATTGATCATTTCCTCGAAATGGACTGTTTCCTCGGTTTTGATTATTTTCTCTGAATGGACTATTTTCCCTATATCGATTATTTTCTCTGAATGGGCTATTTTCTCTGTATCGACTATTTTCCCTGACTTGGTTACTGTTACCCCTAAATTGATCATTATTTTCTCTAAATTGATTGTTACTTCTAAACTGATAATTATTACCCCTGATTTGATTATTTTGTCTGAATTGATTATTTTCCCGTAATTGATTATTATATTCTCTGCGCCTACAATCTTTTAATAAATGCCCCGGTTTTCTACAATAGTTACATGTTATATTATTTCTGTTATTAAAAGATGAATTTGAAAAATTAGGAGAAAGATTTGTTCTAAAATTTTGCGATTGTTGTGTAGGTCTCCATGAATTTCCGCGTATTGGAGAAAAATTTTGTACACGTGATGGAGATTCCCATCGACCCTGAGAAAATGAAGAATTTTCTCTATTTTGAGAGCTTCTTTCCCCATTCCAGGGTGAAGAATTCCTACCGCGATTTTGAGAACTTTGGTTATTAATATATCTTCGACAAGTGGCAGCGATGTGCCCTTTTAAATTGCAGATTTGACAAATTAAAGCTTTTACTTTTGCAAAGGTTACCTTTGATTCATTAAATTCACTCGTTTTAGATTTCCCTTTCCTAAGCTCATTACTAGCATTTATCCTTCTTTCAACTTCGATAGCCTTACTCGTTGTTTCTTTAAAAATTATTGTTTCTGGAATCCGAATTTCAATTTCCGGTTTTAATCCTCTACGGAAACATTGAATTAAATCCTTCTCTAAGGATTCAGTAAAAGTTTTATCTAGGACCCCTTTATTATTTATTCGATGAGCATCATAGATTTGATCGGCAATTTCTTTTACGCGATTCGCATATGACAATACCGTTTCATTTTCCCACATGTAAATATTCCCTAATTCACCTTGTAATTGATAAACACTTTTCCGCGGCAAGTAAATTTTTCTTAATTGGTCCGTTAAATCTTTAATGCTTTTAAATGTTGAACCATAAATTCCCCGTCTAGCTTCTCCCACTAATTTTCCGCGAATTAATTTTACTAAATTTTCCTCTACTTGAGGTGTATCTGGAATCATTTCTTTTGCTTCATCACACCCCTCTATGAAAGCCGAAAGAGAGATATTCTTACCATCGAAGACTGGTACTATTTCTAAGGCGTCCCTTAAAGAGACTTGTTGGTTATACGGTACACTCATTTCGTCAAGAGAAATTCCTATTAAAGAATTATTGATTTGGGACTTATGAATATTAGAATTTTCGTTTAGAAGAACCTCTTGCAAATCCTGATTAGGATCTGTGGGTTTTATTGAATTTTTTGTAAGATCTTTTAATAGATTTATTTCACCAGTTTTTTCATCAAAAGTGTTATCTTTTAATGAATCACGCAAAAGTCTTCTTAATTCGGCTATTTGCTCTAAAGAAGACTTTTTAGGAGTAGAAAACTTTAAACTATTATTAGGATTCAATATTGTTTCATCAGATTGATCACTTGAGAAACTACTAGATGGTTCCTCAGAATTGAAATTATTATTTTCTACTCTTTTTACTGGTGGTGAATGAACAACCTTAGGATTTGTGGATTCCCCAAAATTAATAAATGTTTGACCTTTTTCCTGATCTGCTAGTGCTTTAGTTCTACTTCTGGTGTGATAGTCACTAGTCGTGTTTTGCTTTTTATTGTTCATAAATAGACATTTAAATGCGTATACAACCAAGGATTTAGATTTGTTAAGTTATTGGCAAAATTTAGTTTTCACAAGATTTTATTCATTTTTACTTCACTTGTCAAAAGTTCCAATGATTTTATATTAAAGATTTTATTTTTAGAATTAAAAATACTTTCAGATTTTTCCTCTCAACCGCTTTGCATTGTTTAGTTTCTTTTCTTTTGTGGTTTCCCGGCCGATGCACCAAAAAATTTATATAAATTGTATTCTGTTACGTCCGGAAGGGACCAACTACAATTTATTTATTTTAATTAATCCCTGATTTATTTACAAAGCCAGGAGGCTTTGAACTAAGGGAACAGGGCAAAAGAAAGTCCACTGAACAATGCGTTAGGAAGCGTGATAGTTGATTTATTTATCTAAATACATGAATTGTAGAGGTGAAAGGATGAGAGGAAGAAATCTTCATAAAACCTGAATCCTTGTACTAATTCGTCACAACAACTGAAACAAAACGACTTATTAGCTTAAGCCATTAAATCGTGAGAGGCAAAGATAGGATGTAAAAATCTTACTCTGTGAATGAATCTGTAGCGTGTTAATTGTCCCCTCAAAAACTTCAATGACAGGTTCGTGAGACACCCAAGGGTAATTTATGGGGTGGACCCGCCTTGGCCTCAAGATAACGTAGAAAGTGAAAAGGTCCCAGACACCAGAAAAATGCTTGTAGAGACCCAAATCCAAGTTTTGATGTGAGGGAGTAGTTTATGTATCCTAGACGACTCAAATTTCAGGGTCAAGTTCCTTTTCGAAGCAGAAGTCGTTGAAGCAGTTAAATTTACTGATGAGGGGTCAATGATCCACAATTCTTCGATTCAAAAAGATTCTTCGAGGCAAAGATTCAGGATGAAGGGTTAGCAAATTGAAAAAAGGATAAAGGATTAAAATTGGTTGTAGGATTAAAATGAGTTAAGTTGATTAAAGAAGTTAAGGTTTAATTTGGTTGAAAGGATTTAATTGGAAAAAGGGTTAAATTGGAAAAAGGGTTAATTTGATAAAAAGGGTTAAATTGGAAAAAGGGTTAAATTGGTCAAAAGGGTTAAATCGGAAAAAGGGTTAAATTGATAAAAAGGTTGAAGGATTAAATTGATTACTGACAAGTTATGTCAGGAGTTCTTGCGCTTCCACTAATTTTTACACTTTCAGTTTTTCACAACAATACAGTTTCACAATTAAAAGTTTTACAATTAGTTCACACACTCGCTACAACATATGTATAATTTCACGGCCGATACAATAAGAATTGACGGAATTATTCGCAAAATAATGTCGCGAAAGGTGTGAGCACTATGCTGAAATACAAGACTTAGTATTTGTAGACTTTGCTATCAGCGATATTTGAAATCGAGAGCCGAAGACAATCTTAGCAAAAAAGTGAACTGGAGGAGATCGTGGTGAAACAAGAACTGATTTTTCGTTTCGACAAATTTGTGAAGAAACCTCGGTTTCTTTGTGTTTTCAACCCCTCCAAATTTGCGTGGGTTTGAATGCGAAGTAATACAGAATAATTCGCGGAGTATAGTGTGACAGTTTTTTCGACCACCGATTTCCTTCCGTCTTATTTCGGAAGACCGGGACGCAAACTTCTTTACTTATCTTTAGGGCGAATAAATTAGAGAAACTAGAGCTATTTTCGTGCACATCTACCACTCTTAATTCTCATTATAGTTTATTGCATAAGTATTGATTTTAGCCAAAGTGAAAAAATTAAATGTAATACTTGTGAAATATACACTAAGTTATATATATTTATGAATAAACACGTCACGCGGACGTGACATTATAATCAATATCTCATCATTAAGGCTATATCTGCATATTTTGTCTGTAAACTAAAACAACTTTAATATTCCTTGATAAAGAAAACCAAAATTGATAAAAAAAACCGGGACTAACTTCACTTTAGATTTTCAAATGTGGACAGAAAAAGATGAATAAATATAAATTTAAATAGTAACTAACTTCAGGAGTTTACGGAGATTATTATTATGTAATTCAATTGATTATTAATTACAAGTTATAATACATTTTATTACACATTTAAATTTTATTCATATAAAAATTTAATCCACAAAAAACTCTCTTTTCTTAATTAATTTTTTAATTAATTTGATTATTATTAGCATAGAGATTCATGGTAGTTTTGAATACTAATCAACTATTCTTAAATCGTTTAAACAATTTTAGTTAACAAATAAATAAAAAAAAATGGACGATGTAATTGGAATATGAACAAAAAAGAATTGATTTATAAGGTAAATTTTTAATCAGACACCTAATATCAGAAGACCCCCCCCCCCCCTCGAATTTGGAAAATAAATTAATAATAACAGAAATAATTCAGTTTAAAAAAAAAACTTGTAAATGACAAAACTAATTAAAAAATTGATAAATGATCAAAAAATGAAGACAAAAATTGAAATAAAATAATTGGAATTTAAAGTAAATAATTGAAATTTTTCAAATATAATATTGAAGTTACAAGAAAATAATTGAAGATTTATTTGTCAATTATTCCTGACGTATTTATGTATCAGAGCTGATAAAAATCATGATTTTTTACAATATAATCAGTTCACAGAAAAAACGATATTCTAATTTTAAAAAAAATTTGGTGCCAAGAATATTTTCCACTTATTTTAAGTAGGAATTATTCTTAGCACCAAAATTTTCTTAAAATTAGAATAGGGGCCATCCATAAACCACGTGGACATTTTTTTGCTGATTTTTGACCCCCCCGCCCCCCCTCGTGGACAATCGTGGACATTTTACAAACCCCCTCCCCCCTTACAAAATTATCCACGTGGACATTGCAAAAAAATTCTTTGTATATTATAAACCAATAAGTTAATATAATTATAAAGCTTAATTCTGAATATTTTTCAAAAAAAACTGCTGGAATAAAAAAGTTAATGAAAAAATAATAAATAAACACAATTTACATTATTCTTAAAAGGAAAATTAAAATATACGCATAAATATACTATAAGATATCGTAAACCTAAGAAGTGGTTTGTAACAATAAGAAAATCACTATCCTCTTTTTAAAGACAATTTTCACTACTAGCAAATACATTTTTAAACAATCTTTATAGATCTTAAAAAATAACTTTGGCCATTGAGGTGGTCCAAAAACGCATTGTAAACAAATTTTTTAATTTTTCATGCTCTCACCCACTAGGATTTTTCTTATTTATCGAAAAAAATACCTCTATTTTTTTTAAGTTAAATAATATTTAGACTCTAAATTTTAGACGTAGTAGCTAAAAGCCGATGAAGTTTTATAAATGAATTTTGCATCAGGAAAAAATACTTATTCGTAGATTTAGTATAGAATTCACGAAAATCAATATTTTTTAATCGGACAACTCTGCATCTTCTTAGAAACGTTCAAAAAATAACATCCAAAAATTTATTAAAAATTTTTTGTGGTTTAATATTTTGTACAGGGTCGTAAAACCTTCCCTAAAATTGTAAAATTATGGAAAAAACGTTAAAAAATAACTTTTACTATTTTATTGGGAGTTTTTTGCAATATTTTACAAAAATAACTTATAAGCTTTTACTATTTAATTCACGTAATTGTTAATTTGTTTAAACTTATTGTTGTTATTTACTAACTTTTGATAAAATAAAGCTTAACACTTGCAATTTTTTTAATTTTTGCAACTTTTATGTGTGATATGTAATTAAAAGTAATGAATAATTAAAATTTTTATTTATAACAATTATTGTTTAAACAAATTATTGTTGTTATTTATCAACTTTCGATAAAATAAAGCTATAGAGACTTACAATTTTTTCTGAAATTTGCAGTTTTTTTCGTTTGAAGTAACTAACAATTAACAATAATTTGAAAATTTATTCTTAACAATTGTTTAAAGAAATTATTGTTGTTATTTATGAACCTTTGATAAAATAAATATAACGACTTGCGATTTTTTCTCAACATTGCAACTTTTTATGTTTCAAGTATCTGAAAGTAAACAGTAATACCAGATTTTATTTTTAACAATTGTTTAAACAATTTATTGTTGTTATTTATCGTCTTATGATACAATGAAGCTAGAGACTTGCCATTTTTTCTCAATATTACAACTTTTATGCTTGGGACGGTATTGCAACTATTACAGAAACAGAATAAATTATTTATTATGAATATGAAGGATAAAATAATAGCTCTAGACATTTAAAATGTCCAGTAAGTTATCTATTAAAGTTTATTAATAATGTTTTTAAATTTTGAATTAAAATTAATGAAAGGACACTGTTATTGTGAGATCTAGAAGTACAAATTGAAGATAATCTTCTTTTAAAATTTATTTTCTAGTGAAACTACAATTCTAATGCTTTATTATATCTAAAGTTGATAAATTTAGAAAAAAAACTAAACCGCTCTATTAGCTTCAGTCTGAAAATATTATCAAGTTAAAATTATATAATAACTTAAACAATGACTAAAATTATAACTTTATCTTACAAATTCATAGTACATAAAAAAAAATTGCAAGTTACTATCTTTATTTTATCAAAAGATGATAATTAACAATGCTTTAATAATTTTCTTCAACAATTGTTGTAAATAAATTTTAAAGTTGCTATATATTTTGAGTTATGTAAAATATAAAAAGTTGAAAACTTCATTAAAAAATGCTCTTCTAATTTTTTTTGAGCTGATAAATAACAAAAATAAATTGTTTAAACATTTTTATAAATAAATTTTAATGTTATAGTTTATTTTTAATTATTTCAAACATAAAAGGTTGTAAACCTTATAAAGTTAAGGCTGTATTAAAAGTTTATAGCTTTATTTTATCAAAAATACGTGGGAAACTTCATCAGCTTTGAGCTATCTCTCATTACTATATAATTTTAACAAAATATCATAGGGGTATTTTTTTCAATAAAAAATCCTAGGGGGTAAGAGCATAAAAAAATCCAAAAAAATTTTTGGACCACTCTATTGAACATCTTATAATTTATTAAGTACTGATTACGGAAAGTAACATGAATTCCTAAATTGTTAACATTATAAATTACTCTGGTCGACAAAAATGACTTTTTTTATTTAAGCATCGGACTAAGTTTTTCTTGTAGATTTTTTATTACTAAACACGAATCTGACCATGACCAAAACTGGTCCATGAGGTCAAGATTCTGAAAAACAGGGCTCAGAAACTCAGAAACCCCTGGTTTTGATAATTTTTGATCAAACATAAGTCAAGAATTTGACATGCTAGAAATCTTTATGTACATGCTTAAATGCATGTCCACGTGGACATTTGCTCCAACTCCCCCTCCCCCCCTCGTGGACAATCGTGGACTTTTGATGGACCCCCCCGCCCCCCCAAAACTGTCCACGTGGTTTATGGATGGCCCCATATCGTTTTTTCTGTGTATGTAAAATCTCCAAATGTTTATTTGTAAGCAGTTTATTAAAGAAATGAAACAGTGACATAAAAATATATAAAACTGTAGAAGCTCTTTTCAAAAAGTTAACCTTTTTACTGACATTTTTTTAAATTCAAATAAAAAATAAGATGATAATTAACAGATCGTTAAAATATATTACTAAAGAGAACAAAATTTCCAAATTAGAAAATCTAGAGAATTATTTTACAAATTACATAAAAAAAAAGAATTAATAAAATTTTGGAAACTTTAAAAAAATTTGAAAGAAAAGAAATCCTATGAAATAGAAGAACGATATTCAAATGAAAATATTTATTTATTTATCAAGAATACATTGCAAAAAATAGGCTTCGTAATTTAAGATACATTTGTAGTCACTTTTAAGATGTTTACGAAAAGTTAGTAAAAATATCTTCAAATGCATTTATTTTCTAAGATAGAAGCTGAAATATAAGATACTTTAAACGTTTTAAAAGTACAATATTAGTACAATATTAAATTGACATAATATAAAATAAAAGAATGAAAGCTTTCAAAAAACTAGAAAATTGACAAATTTAACAAATGTAGATAAAAGCATAAAAAAAATGTTATTAAAAATTCTTAATTATAAGATAAAAACTAAACATTTGCAAAGAAGGAAAAATGTTTCTAAGAAAGAAAAAAAATCAAGAAAATTAAATAAATAGGAAGAAAATAAAGAAATGTTTTTTTGTAAGCATGAGATGTAAATAACAAATGTTTTTTTCCTTAATCTAACAAACTGTAAAAAAAAAGGCCGTGACTATTCGTACAGAAAATCTGTACGTATAGCTACAACAAGGTGGAACGGCATCGAAATACCTTTTGTTTTGGCTGTGAAAAAAAATAATAAAATGGTTTTACAAAATACGGGGGGGGGGGGGGTCCTTGTGCCACATATAGTTGTTTTTTACCAAAAAATACCTGGATAACATTAATTTTTACAAAAAGAAAGATAAAAATAAAAATAAAATAAATAAAAATAAAGAATATCTAAAATTGTTGTGGAAGAATAAGTAAGTTTGCAAAAAATCTTGCAAAAAATAAACAAGATGTAAAAACAAATTGAATAAATTCACAAACAATGAGCATATTTATTTTTAAAAATATGGAAATAATTATGAAAATCAACTAAATAAAAAGTTTACTGAATGTCATAATAACAAAATTGTGTAAAATAATATTAAATAATTTAGATATGAAAAAGAAGAAAGCATAAAGAAAAGAAAATTAAAGAAAGTTCTAACATAAAAAGACGAAAAAAAAATGTCAAAAGTAAAAGAAAAAAAATCTTAAAATTGTCTAAAAATAAGAAATTATAAGATAAAAATTAAACGCAGTTTCGAAAAAGTGAAATCTCTTAGAAATATTATAAGAATTAAGAATCTGATTATTATGAGTATAAAAAATAATTAATATGTATTTTAGTTTGAATTAATTGAAATATAAAAGGTGAATTTCTTCTAGTAAGTTTTCCGCGGAATCTTCCCGGAAGCCTCCCAAATGTCAAAAGTAAAAGAAAAAAAAATCCTAAAATTGTCTAAAAATAAGAAATTATAAGATAAAAATTAAACAGTTTAAAATCAATTTCTTTAGCCAATTTTTTCATAATTTTGGCCAAAGTCGAGGCCAAAGATTTGATATAGTGCAGGGTCGAAAAATTATCTTCAACTTGGTAAATAAGAGCCACCCTATTATTCATGCGTCCCAATTATGAAAATAAATTTCAAGTAAAAAAATTGTATTACACTTACGTTTGAAATATTTTGACAGCTTTGTCTTAAGCGGTAACTCTTTAGCAGTTGTGAAATTATAAAATAATAACACATGAATAAAAAATTATTCACTAAATAATTTGAACCAATGAACAACCACAGGCATTAATATAAGAAATTTAAAGCACAGATAGTTTCGCACAGATAGTTATCGTTTGACGTATGGATTTAAACTGTCGTCCCTTTGCCTAAAAACGCCCAAAAAATGAGAAGGGGTAAGTAGAAACAGCAGTTTCTTTTACTCCACCATTTCTATTTATCCTTCCTCCTGCAGGACCTATGAAGCAAACAACTGACAGTGTAAAATCATACTTGAAACAGCAACTATCTGTTAAACTCGCTTCTTTAACATTTTTAAAAGTTCTCAATAATTAAAAGTATTTTTAAAAATATTTATTGGTTTAAGTTATTTAGTGTTTAATTTTTTGATTTGTGTGTTAGTATTTTAGAAATTGACAAACTGACAATAATGTTCCAGATGTGAGTATAATACAATAGTCGTATTATATTTTAAGTAATTCTTTTTTAAGATAAATTGTTGTCCAAAAATTTATATTTTAATTTTTAATGTTTTGTGGTAATAAAAATTTTTAAGCTTTAATTATAGTTAATAAGATTATAAGAATGTGTAAATTTTAAATTCAAGTATAAAGTGATATTTTAAATACGAGGGCGAATTTTGAAAAATTGTTTATTTTAGGACTTTCTTTAATTTTCTTTTCTTTATGCTTTCTTCTTTTTCATATCTAAATTATTTAATATTATTTTACACAATTTTGTTATTATGACATTCACTAAACTTTTTATTTAGTTGATTTTCATAATTATTTCCATATTTTTAAAAATAAATATGCTCATTGTTTGTAAATTTATTCAATTTGTTTTCACATCTTGTTTATTTTTTGCAAGATTTTTTGCAAACTTACCTACTTATTCTTCCACAAAAATTTTAGATATTCTTTATTTTTATAAATTTATTGTTGAACTTATTTTAAGAGTAATATTATAAAAATGTTTTTGGTTTCATTTTTCTAAATTTTTTTATTGTTGAAGTATTTTTAAATTTCTTTGTTGACTTTTTATTTATCTTGACATATACATTATTATTATTTTTTTTTATTAATTCTTATTTTTTAGTACATTCTAACTAAATTTTATTATTTTTTGTACTTTTTAGATTTTTTTCGGAGTGTCTATTTATACAGAAAATCTCGACCAATCAGAAATTTGTAATTTAAAAATTACCAATAAAATCTCTCAAAATTACCAAAGTTAAAAGCATAATTGTATATAGTATAAAATTCCATAAACTACTGTTTAATCTTCCATAAATTACCAAAATCAATTGTTTGAATCGTGATTTGTGCCTTACACATTTTTATAAATTACTGCGAAAATTTTCATAAATTACCGCATAAATTTCCATATATTAGTAAAATCAAAATTTTGAATTTTGGTTTGTGCCTTACACATTTTTATAAATTATTGCAGAAATTTCCATAATTTACCGTATAAATTTCCATTAATTTTCAAAGTAAAAATTTTTAACAAAAAACGTTTTTAATTTTTGTTAAAATGAATGTATTACTCGGTTTTTAATTTTCATTATAGAATCTATATTTGCATATACAGTTTTTTAACATAAGGTACATATAAATGCTTACAAGTAATTTGTTTAAAAAAAATACCAAAATTATAAATATTTCGTCTGGCACACCATGGATATTTACTTTCAGACACTTCAACTTGAAAAATTTATATTTACTTTTATAATATTGATAAAAAAAAAAAATTCACAATTTTTTTCAACAATTTGAACGCTACGCGGAGAATCACAAATATATTATACAGATCACAATGCACGCTCATTTTTTCTTTTTCTTTTATAAAAAAGGAAAGGAAATTAAGAAACTAATTAACCAATCATGATCATTTTTTGCATAACGTAGCACCGGCGTTCTCAAGATATCCTGGCAACAAAAAACGCTATATACACAATTACACACACACACATGCACAACTAGACATTTGCTTAAAATTGAAAATTTAAGCTTTTTAGATGAAAATATGTCGATTTAGACTACTTTTGGAAAATCGAAAATCTTAACGATCACAAAGCTTCCTCTATGAGGAAGCAAAAATGTTATGAACTTTTAAAATTAAGTAAAAAATTATTTGCTGAGAAAGTGATTTTAAGTAGGTTTTTCGATATCAGAAACTTTATATACACCAATTGTTTAAATAATCTTAGTTAAACAAATAAATAACTTCAAAACTTTTTCTTACTCAGATTTCGTTTCTTTTTTTAAATTAATTAATTAATTACTAATAATTAAGAAATCATTTTAGGTTATTTATTTGTTAACTAAAATTGTTTAAACGATTTAAGAATAGTTGATTAGTATTCAAAACTACCATGAATCTCTATGCTAATAATAATCAAATTAATTAAAAAATTAATTAAGAAAAGAGAGTTTTTTGTGGATTAAATTTTTATATGAATAAAATTTAAATGTGTAATAAAATGTATTATAACTTGTAATTAATAATCAATTGAATTACATAATAATAATCTCCGTAAACTCCTGAAGTTAGTTACTATTTAAATTTATATTTATTCATCTTTTTCTGTCCACATTTGAAAATCTAAAGTGAAGTTAGTCCCGGTTTTTTTTATCAATTTTGGTTTTCTTTATCAAGGAATATTAAAGTTGTTTTAGTTTACAGACAAAATATGCAGATATAGCCTTAATGATGAGATATTGATTATAAATTATACTAATTTATGTCTATATATATTATATATATTACACAGTTATGTGAATTTTAATAATAAATTAGACTAATTTAAAGTTTCGAATAGTCGAATTTATTAAAAATTTAAATTACGTTATTTTACTTTATTGAAGAAAATAGAAATTAAAAAATTAAATACATGTTTAAATTACTCTGTAGCTTTTTTAACCATTTCTGGAGTTCCGAAACATTCATCAAGTTTGCTGCAAGTTTAAAAATTTCCGGAAACGTTGCGGGAAAGTTTTAGCAGACTTAAGTGTTGTGTGGGTTTCAATGAGGTAATATTTAGAATCCCTAAATACTTATTTATTTCTTCTTATTGCAGAGCTGCCAGTGACTAACTTTTTTTACTTTTACTGACTTTTTTTAAAATTGCTCACCATTACTCACTTTTTTTAAAAAAAATCTCACTTTTCTCACTATCTTAGTAAAATGTCTATTCCAACTTCGAGGGAGGGGGGGGGGGTCTTCTGATATTAGGTGTCTGATTAAAAATTTACCTTATAAATCAATTCTTTTTTGTTCATATTCCAATTACATCGTCCATTTTTTAATTACAGTTTACGAATACCTAATTTCTACACCTCTTTTCAATTATTTATGTCATTTTTAAAGTACTCTTGTCAACTCTGATGTATTTTTGTAAATTTTCAAGTATTTTTGCGATTTTGATTCTAACTTTTTCAAATATCAATTGTTTTCATTAGTTTTTAAATTATTCTCATGAATATTTAAACTTATAACACAAGTTTTCATTCACTTCTGTCATTTATCAATTATTTTCGTAAGGGCATGTGATGGAGTATGACGTTACTGGTATATATAGATAAAATTTGTCCGTAACTTTTCTCCTAAAATATTGAATATTTTGTCAAGAAACTTTTTAGAATTACTTAAAATATTATTAGAAAGGTCTCTCTGACCCAAAATCGTACGAATTTTGAGTCAAAATTAATTTTTAAAAATTTTGCAATTTTTTGAAAATTGACCAAAATTAATTTTAGTCCGAAATTTGAACAAATTCGGGTCAGAGAGACCTTCCTAACGACGTTTTAAATAATTGAATTAAGTTAAGTGAAAATTTTTCAATATTTTAAGAGAAAAGTTACGGACAATTTTCGCCTATACCAGTGCAGGGTTGTCATTCTTCAATTATTTTCTTGTAACTTCAATATTATATTTGAAAAATTTCAATTATTTACTTTAAATTCCAATTATTTTATTTCAATTTTTGTCTTCATTTTTTGATTTTTTATCAATTTTTTAATTAGTTTTGTCATTTACAAGTTTTTTTTTTAAACTGAACTATTTTTGTTATTATTCATTTATTTTCTTCATATTCCAATTATTTTTGCGATTTTCGAATTATTTTTTATAAATTTGAATGGCTTTTGCTGCTGGCGCCCTTAATTTAATATCAGTATATATCAAACTCATTATTACTTATTCCATCACTTTTTTCACTTAAAAGCTTATTAATTAATTAGTTTTTTAAATTAAAAAGTAATTTTTTCACTATTTTCAAACTGCAAGTCCACTGGCAGCCCTAATTAAAACTAAAAACTAATTTTTAGTTTGAGGTTATGTCATAGGGTCAAACGTCCCTAATATTTTATAAAAGAAAATTCATTTGACTACACTATGTGGAAGTAAATTTAAATTACTATAAAGTAAACATAATTTTTTTTTGTTTAAAGTTGAAAGTTTGTCAAAATATTTGCATTGAGTTCAGGAAAAAAAGATTTCTGTAGGCTTTAATAAATTTGTTTTAGACACTTGGTCCAAAGATATTCAAAAGAAACACATTTATTTTCTCCTATAATACAATACTTAATTTTTCTATGAAGATCTGGAAATTTTTCTTCAAGAACATGTGGAAGCTGTAAACTTAAAACCCTTCAGAGGATTTGAGAGTAAAGCTATAAATGAAAAAATGACAGATTCCACAATATAGCGCCAGGTATCTGAGAACTATGGGCCTATAGTCCACAATGGGGCAAAAAAAACGTCCGTGGACAAATTAACATAGAGCCCACAAATATTAACCGATTTAGAAGTTTCTTTTTTATTTAAAGGTAATAAAATTCTGTATAACACCTTTGATTTTGTTTTTAGAAATTTAATTGTTTTTATTTGTTTATTTATTGTTAAAAATAAAAATAAAAAAAAAAAATTTTCCAATTTAAACCAGTTTAATTTTTTATGAAACGAAAACTTTACATTAGAAATGACGAAAAATGTTGAAGTAATGATTCAAGAAAAAATTCTGATAATGAGTTAATTGTTTAAAAAATGTTTGTATTTGTTATAAACAAATTAGTGGAAGAAAGATATTTTTATGATTTACTTGATATTTCGCAATCTGAATCTATCTGTTATTCAATATTTACAACTAATTAGTAATTAAAATTAGAAAATTTATTATAAACAAATTTTATAAACAATTTTACTTGTCCAATTCTTTATCATGAGAATTATGAAATTATATACACAATGTACAATATTATTGCTCCAGATTATTGAAAAAAGCATAATTTTTTTTTTAAACGTTTGCATTGTTGAAACAATCACTAACTAACAAATTTATAGCTTCATTATCTTTAGTCGTACAGACTTCGTTCTTTTTGCTTGTCTCCTTAAATTTGAACTATTTTTCTAATTTTAAAGAAAATTTAATAATTATAAATAATTAGTATTGTTATTAATAATTTTATAAACAATTCTACTTCTCCAGTTCCTTACTTCGAACTTAATGAAATTTTAAATGCAATGTACAATATTATTACTGAAGATAGTTGAAAAAAGCATGATTTAATTTTTCTTAACATTAGCATTGTTTAAACAATCACTAATTAACAAATTCATAGCTTCATTATCTTTAGTCGTGCAGACTTCGTTCTCATTGCTTATCTACTTAAACTTAAATTATTTTTCAAATTTGAAAGAATATTCAATAATTATAAATAATTAGTATTATAATGTTGTTGTTTCAGTTTTTGATCAGTATTAATATATAGTAATAGGTAGTAATAATTTTGTTTGTTTGAAACGTTCGGAAAAAAATATATAATTTTAAAAATAAAATTAACGAACACATGTACTTGTCTTATATGATTATAATTACTAATTTATATAATTTTTCAGTGTAACTAGAAGTCCAAAAATTGTTAATTTCTGAAGAGGTTTCTCTTAGAGAGACGAAAGCTAAAAATGTGACTTTATTTTCTTTATAAAGAAAATTGAAATAAATCCTTTAGAAACTCAGATCAGTTAAAACAAACAAAATTATTACTACCTATTACTAATAATTTTATAAACGATTTTACTTGATCAGTTCTTTACAGCAAACTTACTGAAATTTCAAGTTTAGCATTGTTTGTCCTTTTATTAAAGGTTGTTATTTATGTGACTAAAAAACGTAGCTTTGTATTTATGACTTAATAAAAGGTTAAGCAATCCTGAACTTGTAAATTGATTAAAGTCTGCATTATTCAACAGTCTTTAGTAATAATACAGTACATTTGATCTAAAATTGCAAAAAGTTTGCTATAAAGAATTGCTGAAGTAAAATTATTTATAAAATTATTAATAACAATACTGATTATTAATAGTTCTCAATTTTTTTTAAAAATTTCAAAAATAGTTTAAATTTAAGGGGATAGGCAAAAAAAGCGAAGTCTGCACGACTAAAGATAATGAAGCTATGAATTTGTTAATGAGTGATTGTTTAAACAATGCTAATGTTAAGAAAAATTAAATTATGCTTTTTTCAACTATCTTCAGTAATAATATTGTACATTGCATTTAAAATTTCATTAAGTTCGAAGTAAGGAACTAGAGAAGTAGAATTGTTAATAAAATTATTAATAACAATACTAATTATTTATAATTATTAAATTTTCTTTAAAATTAGAAAAATAGTTCAAATTTAAGGAGACAAGCAAAAAGAACGAAGTCTGTACGACTAAAGATAATGAAGCTATAAATTTGTTAGTTAGTGATTGTTTAAACAATGCAAACGTTTAAAAAAATAAATTATGCTTTTTTCAATAATCTGGAGCAATAATATTGTACATTGTGTATAAAATGTCATTAATCTCATTATAAGGAATTGGACAAGTAAGATTGTTTATAAATAAACAAAATAATCGGTTTATAATAATTTTTCTAACTTACTAATTAGTTGTAAATATTGAATAACAGATAGATTTAAATTGCTAAATATTACGTAAATCATAAAAATATCAGGATATCTTAACAAATTGTCCGAGATCCATCTGATATCCGACGGTTATCCTTTTGTTATGAAAGAAAATACAAAGTAAACTCTTAGAGCAAAATGATAGCAGTCGGATATCTGGTTGATTTCGTACAATTTAATAGGATATCCTAAACATGTCCTTGGAATATCCTTAGAAATTCTTAGAATATCCAACGAATATTGAAATTCACTCTCTTTCTGATATCCTGAAAAAATCTTGGTAAGGATATTTCATATTCGAATTAAATTTTCGAGGAATATCTGGTGGACATCCTGCGGATATCCATTTCAAAACCATTATAAGGACATTTCCTGAAAACCCTTAGGATGTTCTAAGAATATCCGTAGGATATGCCTAAAATATCGTAAGGATATTCCTAAAATAACATAAGGATGTTTTCAAAATATCCTCAGAATATTCTTAAAATAACTTAAGGCTATTTCAAAAATATCTTCCGGATATTTTTATAATATCCTATGTATATTTCTAAAAAATCCCAAGGATATTCTTAAAAAAATTCTCAGGATACTCCTAAACCTATGCACCAGGCTATACTTGCAGCACTATGCCAACACTGACAGTACTGGTGTAGTACTGGGCCAATTCTTGGTTTCCACAGTTTTAATGCTAATCAAGCCTGAAAACAAAAATAGTTCCATTTAAACCATAAAAGCTACCTAATTCTCATCTAATTTCAATCTTTTTATTTCTCGATTCGAAACAATAAAATAAATTAACAAATTGATTAGAAAATAGATTTATTAGAAATTGGGAGTGACACAAGTCGCTTCCTCGTGATCTTTTTGTTTTTAAAAAATAGCTAGATATCACTTTTCGTTAGAAAAATTGTTTATAAATAAAATGTAATTATATTTACAATAAGTAAACGAAAACATAACCCTGTGTCACTTTTATATTTTTAATAAATCAACCTTTGAAAACGATAGAATCGAGAAACGACAAATTTGAAATCAAGCGAGGATTAGGTCGCTGTCATGACCTACTAAATGAAAGAATTTTTGTTCTCATTTTCGATTAGCTTAAAATTTTACCAAATTAATTACATTAGAATGTAAGTTTTTAGGTTGCTTTTAATACGGTACAAAAAATTTAATTGTTAATATTAATGTTTTAAAAGTTATTTAAAAATATTTTAAGGTTTTGTTTGTCTCAGTATTTACTAGTAAATTAAAAACATGGAATAAAATTAAAATACTCTTAGAAAATTATTAATATACCTAACTAACAAATTTTCACTTAATAATTAGAGTAACTACTAAACAAGTTTCAATAAAAGAACGCGTTTCCATCTACTGGAATTTTTAGAAACTATTCCTTTCTTTTTAACAGGGAGCTATTTTGTCCTTTTTGGTATTGAAAAAAAAGAACTACCTACTTTACCACTTAGACTCTTTAAACCATTATTGGAACAAGCGCGAAAATACTACAGAAATACTACAAAATTAAACATTCCAAACGCCACAGTTACTACAAATAAACCTGTAGTAAAGCAATAGTATTTATGAAGTTTTTTCTGTAGTATTTCCTAATCGTATTTCTGTAGTACGCTTTGGTAAGGGTACTCGGGTTAAACCGTCAGAGGGTTAAAAAACAATTAAAATAAAAAAAAATCCAGTGGCCCTTCATTTAAACTTTGTTAGTCCATAAATTTGTTATTAAGCTACTGTTAAAATACGAAGAACAAATAAAGAAAAATTAAAAACATTTATTAACTAATAAATAATTACAATAAACAAATTAAAAAGATAACAGATGAAGTAATTAGATCAAAATTGATTTCTGTTCACACTTGAAAATTGACACTATATATATTTTTTGTTTTAAATCATTTACTTTCTAAAAAAAATGCAATTTTAAAAATAATTTATTATATAAATAATAAGATTTGTTATTTTATTTAGTTATTAATTTTCAGTCTAAAACCTTACTACGTTATTTTAAATAAAAAATAAGTACTAAATAAAACTTCTCAATATGAATTATGTACTTATACTTTTGATCTCAAAAGGCTTCTTCTTTATAATAAAAACTAGAGTTAATTATAATTTAAATCATAATAATTTTAACAAACAGAAAATAAGATTAATTAAAATATGTAGTGCGCTCTAAAATTTTTATTGATTAAAATATTGCTAATTTAAAATTGAATTCGATTGAAATGAAAATGACTAAAAATGTTCACGGCGATCTTGATGAGACCGATACTTCTATTGGCCTAATACTTTGCAGGCGTTTAGACAACTGTTTAGACAACTGCCTAGGCAGTTTGCTAACTGGCGAAAATACTCAGGCCAATAGAATAATACAAGCAGTGACCAGGTCCATTGGTCTATTGGCCGCCAGTTGGCTAACCGCCTAGGCGCTTAGCTAAACGGCGAATTCTTCTATTTGCCTACGACATATATATAGTATATACATATGTATAGCTATATATATAGCATAGGGCTCAAATCTTGAAACAGGCTTCAGCCATGACTCTCTCCTCCCCACTTCTCCCCACCCCTTCTACACCTCCACATATACCCCTCTATATCTTCCTATATTCAAAAAAGATATCGCCGCCGTCGCCGTCGTGGCCGCCGCTGTTTTAAGAATTTAGCCCTATGACATATATATATATACCTATAGTTATATATATATGTCATGCCTTATGACATATATATATATACCTAGGTATATATATATATATAACATAGCCAGGCTCTAGCCAATCTTAAGCAAGTCTTAAGCCAGACTTGAACCAGTCTTGAGTTAGTCTTGAGCCAGGCTTGAGCCAGTCTTAAGCCAGACTTGGGCCAGTCTTGAGTTATTCTTGAGCCAGTCTTGAGCCAGACCTGGGCCAGTCTTGAGTTACTCTTGAGCCAGTTTTAAGCCAGGCCTGGGTCAGTCTTGAGTTAGACTTGAGCTAGGCTTGGGACAGTCTAAAGCGACCTCAAGACTGGCCTACGCTTGGCTCAGCCAGTTTTTAGCTAGGCTTGAGACAGTCTAGAACCAGACCTAAGCCAGCTTTAAGCCAGTCGTGGGCCCAGGTTTGGGTCCAGGACAAAATTCTCTCCAAATATAATTTTGGAGTGAAGATTATTTTAAAATAACATAAATCTTATGAATATAAAAAATTATTTAAAAACAATAATTTTAGAAATATTAAGTATAATAAATAAAGAAGGTATTTAAAAAAATTAATGGTTTTCAATAAACTAACATATATTGAGTTTAATTTTTTTATTTTTTGATGATGAATTTTTATTATCATAATCCTTTCAACTCTTATTTTCTAAAGTCATTTTAAGGTATTTCTCCGATGGGCAGTCCCTGACAAAAGTTAGTATTTCAGTTAATAGAGATTATTAATTAAGGGCATGTGGTAGTCGTCAACTTCACAATATTGTCCTAATTACATGTATTAATTTCCACCAATTTTCTAGTAAAATACAAAATAATTCTATATGAAATTAAAGGACATAGTAAATGGGACCTGGGCGCATTGGCGTCCAGTCCGCTCGAGCCTGAATTTAGATTAAAAATAGTATTTTTATAAACTGCCAAATATGACATTTTTGTTCTCGCATTTGACATTTTTCAATTAAGTTAAAAGACGATCGACGTTCATTTTGAAGATTAAAAATAAAAATAGAAATGCAAATATGATAAATTATTTTTCTATAATAGAAATTCCCATTCAAATACCATTATTTGTTGTGATAAAAAATATATAATAAGAATATATATTACTAAAAACTCCCTAAAGAATATTGCTTATGAAAAAAAAACTAAAATACTATTTTCTTTGCCTTTTTATAAAAAAAAAATATCAATACAAAAAGATACAAGATTAAAATTCATTTTTACATTAATTGTGATAAAATTATAAAAACACTAGAAAATATTTAAAAATTCCAATTTATTAATTTTTTTAATTTTAATAGTACATATAATACATAGAATTTTTATAGAAACAATTCAATCAAATCGCATAATTCTTTCTTTTTACAATAATAATAGTAATAATGCTCCCTAAATGACAAAAAGATTTTATCTCTGTCGCTGTTAAGGTATTTCTCCGATGGGCAGTCCCTGACAAAAGTTAGTATTTTAGTTAATAGCGATTATTAATTAATATAATTTATTTCTTAACTTATCATTGACTATGAATAGTTGATCAGATATCGGACAATAGTTTTTTAATCAGAAGATTTCAAAAATTAACAAAAGTTGCTAAATTTTCAACGTTTTTTAAAGATACCTTTTTCACAAGTCTATATATTTTTTTACCATTTTTTAAAAAATGGTACAATTTAGGTAAATAATAGCTTATTTTCTTGAAAAAACAAACTTTACAACTTCACCTCGAGAGATTTTTGAGAAAGTGGATAATTTTTTAAATACAGCAGTTTGTTTATAAATATATTTCTAAATTTTTCTAAATATTTTTAAAGATACCTTTTTCACAAGTCTATATCTTTTCTTACCATTTTTTTTAAAAATAGTACAATTTAGGTAAATAATAGCTTATTTTCTTGAGAAAAACAAACTCTACAACTTCATCTGGTCAGATTTTTGAAAAAGTGGATCATTTTTTAAACAAAGCAATTTGTTTAAAAATATTAAGAAAAATTTAGAAATATATATATAAACAAACAGCTATATTTAAAAAATTATCCACTTTCTCAAAAATCTGACGAGGTGAAGTTGTAAAGTTTTTTTTTTAAGAAAATAAGCTCTTATTTACCTAAATTGTACCATTTTTTAAAAAATGGTAAGAAAAGATATAGACTTCTGAAAAAGGTATCTTTAAAAAACTTTAAAAATTTAGCAACTTTTGTTAATTTTTGAAACCTTCTTATTAAAAAACTATTGGCCGATATCTGATCAACTATTCATAGTCAATAATAAGATAAGAAATAAATTATATTAAGGGCATGTGGTAGGCGTCAACTTCATAATATTGTCATGATTACATGTATTAATTTCCACCAATTTTCTAGTAAAATACAAAATAATTTTTAATGAAATTAAAGGACATAGTAAATGGGTCCTAGGCGCATTGGCGTCCAGTCCGCTCGAGCCTAAATTTAGATTAAAAATAGTATTTTTATAAACTGCCAAATATGACATTTTTGTTCACGCATTTAACATTTCTCAATTAAGTTAAAAGACGATCGAAGTTCATTTTGAAGATTAAAAATAAAAGTAGAAATGAAAATATGATAAATTATTTTTCTATAATAGAAATTCCCGTTCAAATACCATTATTTGTTGTGATAAAAAATATATAATAAGAATATATATTACTAAAAATTTCCTAAAGAATATTGCTTATGAAAAAAAAACTAAAATACTATTTTCTTTGCCTTTTTATAAAAAAAAAATATCAATACAAAAAGATACAAGATTAAAATTCCTTTTTACATTATTTGTGATAAAATTATGAAAACACTAGAAAATATTTAAAATTCCAATTTATTAATTTTTTTAATTTTAATCGTACATATAATACATAGAATTTTTATAAAAACAATTCAATCAAATCGCATTCTTCTTTCTTTTTATAATAATAATAATAATAATAATAATAATGCTCATAACAATAATAATAATAATAATCATAAAAATAACAATAATTAGTAAGCTACTTTTGAAAAATTTATTTTAAAAAGACATATACAACATACATACAGTGTTGTAAAATTAGAAAATACTTTTAAAATAAAATACATGATAACAATAATACACAAAAACCTGAAATGCTCAAATCGTTGCATAAAAATGCCATTTTTTAGCTCAATTTGTAAAATAAATTAAAAAATCGGTATTATTATGCAACGTTTTGAGCTCCTAAGGTTTTGTGTGAACAACGTAAATAACAATACTAAAAGTGACAATAATAATGTTAATAATAATAATAATAAAACTAAATAATAAGAAAACTAAAAGTAAATAACAATACTAAAAGTGACAATAATAATATTAATAATAATAATAAAACTAGTAATAAAAACGAAAATTACAATCATAATTTTAGCGTAACTAAGTAAATAAAACTGATGGAAATTTATTTATTTATTTCAGCCAAACTTAAAATTATGCTCATTTAATAAACATCCTGTTTTTATGACAATGAAAAAGCAACAATTCATGTTGAATAATTTCTAGCAACAATTACTTTTAGCACCACAACAGCACCAACAATAAGTGTTGTAGTTTGTAGTAATATTATATTTGTAATGAACCAGGCCACAACAGTTCAAGCAATCACAGAAATGAAATAACCAAGCTCTTGTCTAAACATTTCTAAGAAACATTTTATAAATAATTCATTAGCAATACTACAGCAACAACAACAGCAAATGTTGTAGCAACATCATTTCTGTGATATCAGAAATCACCAGAAGTAGAGCAATCATACAAGTGAAAAAGTTTTGCAGAAACGTTTCAGGCAAGCAGCTTATGATTAATTTACAAGCACTGCAACAGCAGCGGCAACAACAACATCATCAAGTGTTGTAGTAACATCATTTCTGGGATGTATGATGCCACTGAAGGTAAAGCAATGATAAAAGTGAAAAAGCAACGCTTTTGTACAAACGTTTTAGGCAAGCAGTTTATGAATAATTTACTAGCATACAATAGCATCGACAACAACAACATCATCAAGTGTTGTTAGTAACATCATTTTCGTAGTGCTGGAAGTTACCACAATTATTAGAGCAGACACTTCAGTGAAAAAAGCAACATGTTTTATTTAAGCAGTTACATTGTGTAAAAATATGAATAAATGAAAAAGCGCCTACTTTTAAAAATAGCAATGCTTTTTTCCAAGTTTAAGAAACTTAGTGTAATTTACACTTACTGTACGTCGACTGAACTTCTATAATGCAGATTAGATCTGATTGTAGAGCTGTTTATTCTGGCTGTATTGCAGAGGATCTTCTCGATTCTGTAACCGACAGGTAAAAAACCAGAAATATAAAGCCTTTATTTCCAAAGAAAACAGATACATATAGAGCTGAAAGATGGTTATTACATTTTCAATAAATTTAAAACAGATATTATAAGTTATGCTTAAAACTATGTGCAATGTGCATAATATTGGTTGTTGCTTCCTAGTCTCATTCGGTACGGTTATATGGCGATTAAACTGATTTTGTTGATTCTGCAAAAGAAAAACAGTTATAATATTCTTTTCATTGTTATGTTATAACTTATTATACAATTTTTTATTATGATTAATTTAAAAAGCTTTTTATTCTCCAAATCTTAAGTAATTAAAAATAACTAATTATTAGTAAAATCGTGACTGAATTTTTGTTTTAGCCATTCCCAGGTACGAATTGTCCGTCGGGCCACGGTCGAGCCAACCTTGCGGCAGTTGGTCCGACTCTGCATGCCGTAGGTCGGGCCAACTAGCAAAATGATAACGGTTCGCCGACCAACGGTACTGATAGTCGGCCCAACTACTGAGCCCAAAGTTGGGCCAACCTCAAAGCCCAGAGTTTGGCCAACCCAAAAGTCGGCTAAACTACTGAGCCCAAAGTCGGGCCGACTACTGTTCCCAAAGTTGGCCCAACTTTTCATCCCAAAGTTGGGCCAACCAGCAAAATGATAACGGTTCGCCGACCAACGGTATTCATAGTTGGCCCAACTACTCATCCCAAAGTTAGGCCAACCTACTACTTTATCTTAATTTTAACATTAATTAAAGTAAATATAATTACATAATACAGTTTATAAATTCAATTACATAAATATTAATAGTTTAAATTACATATATTATCAGAACCTGAAACAGAAAAACTTTTGTAGTCACGAAGATTCGAACCCTGGTCCTCCAGCTGACAGTCCAGTACGCTATGCACCGTAGTATCACTGATTGCAATAAGAAATTATAACTCAACTATATAGCTTAACTCATTACCGCCTATTCTTAGAGAGATTCAGATATTAAATAATTGAATACTGGAATGATGACCATGGACCAAATAATGATTTTTGACGTTAATAATTGTTTAAAAAATAATTTGTTTAAACAAATTGTTATAAACAAATAGAAATAAGATGAAAATTATTAAAAATAATTCGCGGCAATTGATAGTAAAGAAAAAATTACAAAAGGAACAAAGTGATTTTTTAAAATTTTCAATTCTGTATATTTTAAATAGTTAATAAATAATGACAATGACTCTGTACTCATCTCATCTTACGCTTAGGAATACATTGATATTAAAAAACGATTATTGGAAAGAGGAGAGTGGAATAAATGATGACTTTGAAGTTAAAAATTGTTTGAAATTAATTTGTTTAAACAAATTTTTATAAACAAATGGAAGAAAAATAAAAAAATCAGGAATTACACTGTACCTGAAATATCCCGTAGCAGACTACATAATTTTCCTCCTTGGCAACTTTCACTACCTGAAATAAATTTCGATTTACAAAACCTGAGTAAAAAACAAACAGAAATTTCAATATATCAAAGTCTTTTCGAAGAATTAAAATCAAAATTCAAAAATTATTTTCACATATACACTGATGGCTCTAAAAGTTCCTCTGGATCGGGATGCGCAATTCACACTGCTGAAATCAATCTTCAATTCAAACTACCGGACACTTATCCGATTTTTAGATGTGAAACATATGCAATTCTGAAGGCTCTACTTTTCATTCAAAACTCATCTGAAAGAAATTTCATTATATTCTCAGACTCCCTCAGTGGTATTAAAGCAATACAGAACACCAGAAAATATGATCACATCACACAACTCATTCAAGAGGTAGCAACAAAAATAATTGACGATGGAAAAAAGATCACAATCGCCTGGATCCCTTCTCACGTAGGTATACCCGGGAACGAAAAAGCGGATTCCCTCGCAAACTCTGCATGTGACCTTGGAAACGTAGACGAACTAGCAAAGAATGAGCCACAAGATCTCAAAAAATTATTTAAAGAAAAAACGTCTCAAATTTGGAATGAGAAATGGAAAGCCGAACCTCACACAAAACTACACGAAATAAAAAATAATGTTTTTGAGAAACACCAAATAAGTCTGGACAACCGCAAGGACCAAGTAACGTTGACTCGTCTTCGAATTGGACACACCCACCTGACTCATCAACATCTCATAACCAAAGAAGACCCCACCATCTGTGATCAGTGCCAAATTGCTCTTTCAATACAACATATATTAGTGGACTGTCCGAAATATAATGTGCTACGAAACAGACTTCAACTCAAAAGTCAATTGAATCTTCTTCTAAATGACCCCAAAATGTTCAAAAAAGTCCTTATTCTCCTAAATACTGTAGATTTCATTGATAAAATTTAACTAAATTCCGAAAGTATAATCTGTAATAAAATAATATCTTACGTACTGTATTCCCGTCGCTAATAACCCTGGCAGTTGAGGCGACGTTTTTAAATAAATAAATGAAAAAAAAAAAATTAATTATTCTTTCCTAAACATTTTTAATTGTCAACAATTTTTTAAAATTGATTTTAGAAGTGTTTTAAGACTATTATTATTAAAATCTTTTGGTTTAATTTTCCTAAACTTTTTATTGTTGAAAGATTTTTACATTTCTTCTGTAGACTTATTATTTATCTATTTAAATTTAAAAAAAAATTTTTGCTACTTTTTAATTATGCTAAATTTCTCTTGACAGCAATATCAAGCAATTCGAAGAAACTAACCAACATAATATTCAAAATATCAAATAAAAGATCTAAATGAATTTACCTGACTCAATACTTGTAAAATCACTAATATGAAATGTATTTAGAAGAAAACAAACTTTTGCAATAAATGTACAAAATATAAAAAGAGTAGAGTATTGGCCATAACCTGATCATTAATTTGAAGAAGAAAAGAGGAAGAAGATGGCAGAGAAAGAAAAAGCGAGACAACAATAGCTTAAGTAATTAAAATTAATAAATTATGTTAATCTGATTTCTCAAATTACTGATTAAAAGAAAGAAAGTTATTTAGTAGAAATTACTGAAATTTTACAATTTCAAATAGAATTTTATTAAAAGAAAATAATGTCCACATTTTAAATAAAACTTTAAGAAATATTAGATATAAAAAAAGTCTAAATCATTTTTAGAAAAATACGAAAATTTTGGATTGAAAAACTGAAAAAGTGGTATGTTCTCACGCGGACGTACACAAATGTTTATTAATTTATAATATCAAAAATAGTTAATTCCTAATTTTGAATTTAATATTTAGAAACAACGAAGATTTAATAAAGTCACCAACGGCTACAAAAAAAAGTAACAAATAAACAAGTACAGTTCCTAATGGACATACCCAGAGATAAGAACAAAAGAAAGAATAATTAGAAAAAGGAAAAATAAGAAAGAGAAAATAAAAGTAAAAAAAAAACATCAAAAACACCATAAACAAATAAGGTACTTTTAATTGAAATTTTTAAAAATTTAAATACAAATAAATAATGTATTTTGTACTTATAATATTAAACAATTCGTACAAGTAATACGTAACAAGAAAAAAATTGATTATTAAAAAAATGTTTTCCATATCAAACGCTATTTTAATTTTCTATTTCTGTTACACGAGTATTCAAAGTTATTTCATTCTTCTAAATTTTTTTTATTTGGAATTTTTTGACTAGCGGGTTTCTGTAGCTGTAAATCTTATTGGAAAACTTCAGTAAAATGTAACTCCCCCTACAGGATTCTATAAAACTTGCACATTTTTACAGTTAACTTATAAGAAAAGTTAACGTCTTATACTTTATTTTCTAATTCACTTTAAAATAGTGCGTGCAAAACTCACTTTTTTTATTTACATTTTCAATTTCAAAAATTTTACTCATAAGGTTCGCTGCCTTAAACTCCTCACATTATTAAAAGTACTCTCTAAATCTGCATTAATTAAAAATAACAAAATTGAAAGCAAAAACTCAGTCACTAATACAAATACAGTTATATTTCAACTAATCAAATTCAAATTCAACTAATCAAATTCATTTTTATGTTAAGTCGAAATATTTAATATTTTAGTAGAATTCAGTTACTAATTCAATTGGTCAAATTTTAATTATTTTTCAGTTATCTTTTTACTAATAATTAGTTATATTTTACTAACAATTAGTTATTTTTCACTAATGGCTGAAACAAAAACTCAGTCACGATTTTACTAATAATTAGTTATTTTTAATTACTTAAGATTTGGAGAATAAAAAGCTTTTTAAATTAATCATGATAAAAAATTGTATAATAAGTCATAACATAACAATGAAAAGAATATTATAACTGTTTTTCTTTTGCAAAATCAACAAAATCAGTTGAATCGCCATATAACCGTACCGAATGAGACTAGGAAGCAACAACCAATATTATGCACATTGCACATAGTTTTAAGCATAACTAATAATATCTGTTTTAAATTTATTGAAAATGTAATAACCATCTTTCAGCTCTATATGTATCTGTTTTCTTTGGAAATAAAGGCTTTATATTTCTGGTTTTTTACCTGTCGGTTACAGAATCGAGAAGATCCTCTGCAATACAGCCAGAATAAACAGCTCTACAATCAGATCTAATCTGCATTATAGAAGTTCAGTCGACGTACAGTAAGTGTAAATTACACTAAGTTTCTTAAACTTGGAAAAAAGCATTGCTATTTTTAAAAGTAGGCGCTTTTTCATTTATTCATATTTTTACACAATGTAACTGCTTAAATAAAACATGTTGCTTTTTTCACTGAAGTGTCTGCTCTAATAATTGTGGTAACTTCCAGCACTACGAAAATGATGTTACTAACAACACTTGATGATGTTGTTGTTGTCGATGCTATTGTATGCTAGTAAATTATTCATAAACTGCTTGCCTAAAACGTTTGTACAAAAGCGTTGCTTTTTCACTTTTATCATTGCTTTACCTTCAGTGGCATCATACATCCCAGAAATGATGTTACTACAACACTTGATGATGTTGTTGTTGCCGCTGCTGTTGCAGTGCTTGTAAATTAATCATAAGCTGCTTGCCTGAAACGTTTCTACAAAACTTTTTCACTTGTATGATTGCTCTACTTTTGGTGATTTCTAATATCACAGAAATGATGTTGCTACAACATTTGCTGTTGTTGTTGCTGCTGTTGTAGTGCTAGTAAATGACACATAAACTACTTGCCTAAAACATTTGTACAAAAGCGTTGCTTTTTCACTTTTATGATTGTTTCACTTTCATTGGCATGCTACATCACAGAAATGATGTTGCTACATCACTTGCTGTTGTTTTTGCTGCTGTTGTAGTGCTTGTAGATTACTCATAAACTGCTTGCCTAAAACATTTTTACAAAATCGTTGCTTTTTTACTTGTACATTTGCTTTATTTTAATTGGCTTGCTACATCACAAAAATGATGTTACTACAACACTTGTTGTTGTTGCCGCTGCTGTTGTAGTGCTAATAAATTGCACATAAACAGCTTGCCTGTAACGTTTATATAAAACTTTTTCACTTGTATGCTTGCTCTACTTCTGGTGATTTCTGATATCACAGAAATGATGTTGCTACAACATTTGCTGTTGTTGTTGCTGTAGTATTGCTAATGAATTATTTATAAAATGTTTCTTAGAAATGTTTAGACAAGAGCTTGGTTATTTCATTTCTGTGATTGCTTGAACTGTTGTGGCCTGGTTCATTACAAATATAATATTACTACAAACTACAACACTTATTGTTGGGGCTGTTGTGGTGCTAAAAGTAATTGTTGCTAGAAATTATTCAACATGAATTGTTGCTTTTTCATTGTCATAAAAACAGGATGTTTATTAAATGAGCATAATAATGCGAGGTGTTTTCAGTTCACTGTTCTGTAGGTATCCCTGTCCTTTGCCGCTGTTGTTCTTACGCGGTGGCCAGAAACGCTATTGGATGCTTTTTTAGAGCTACCTTCTTACTAGTTTTTTTTTTTTTTTTTTTTTACAAAACAAGTTTAGGAGAGGAAAAAATGCCTTTACGCACTTGTTCGTGTGGGACTCGACCACGTGCTGTGGTAATACCTCACTAAAACAACCTCTCCCATTCTTGCTTTACATATTCTAATCCACTATTGCTCCATCCGTCCTGGAGGGTAAGCAAAAGCGTGATTCATTTACTAGAGTTGTTATTTTCGTTTCTTACACTGTTGTTCTCACCCATTGCCGCCGATATTCTTAAGCGGTGGTCAAGAACGTTGTTGGATGCTTTTTTAGAGCTACCGAATAGGATCTTATAATGAACAGTGCTGCCGAACCAGATTTAGAGAGTTCAGAAGAACAGCCTTCTGCATGCGAACCGCCAACGCATTAGCCTTGTGCTCGCAGCTAGGGATTTTTTGTAATTGGCTCACAAATGAAGCTCGCATCCCTCCTAAACAACCGAGTACAAGAACAATTAATCTGACCCTGTAGCCTGGATATATTTTACTCAATTCAAACAGAAGGTCTTGATACTTTGTCCGCTTCTCATCCTCCTTTTGAGTGATATTGCTCTCAGCAGGTGCCGAAAACTCTATCACACAAATGACCTTACTTTTATGATCCTGGAGCACTATATCAGGTTTATTGGCGCTGATACGATGAGTGGTGGAAAAAGAAAAATTCCAGTAGATCTTACACTGATCATTTTCCACAACGGACTCCTGATCCCCCTGGGCATACGGCAAGATGGGTTCTTTATCTATACCATATTGGTGTCGAAGGTGATAATACAACACCTTAAGCGCAGCATTGTGTCTTTCTACATATCTGTAACATGCATACTTCGGGCACGCACTTAGAATGTGACTAAGTGTCTCCGGGTATTGCCTGCACGCTCGACAGTTGGTATTGTCGACAGATATATGCATCACTCAACTGCGATACACCAAAGTATTTATCACTCCATCCTGGCAAGCAAATAAAAATCCTTCAGTCTCCGATTTCAAACCAGCAGACTTGAGGAAAGCAAATGACAAAACTCCAGACAGTCCCAACTCTTTTATGAGACTGAAAAACCGTCCATGCACAGGCTTGTCAATATGCTCCTGTAACAGAAGCGCATGTTCTGCTTCCTTAACACGTTTTTTAAGCATTAATGGTGTTAAAGATGCTAAACCGTGTTCCATATCCCTGGTTTCAAATGGGAGACTAAGTTCACTTGCAGCTCTTTCTGCCGCTCGATATAAAAACGCCCCAACATTTGCAATTTCATGATGGTGAACAAATTGCATAAGAGGATCTCTACCGTTTATGACTGAGCATGCTGCAGATAAAACAATTCTACGATGAAGACACTCTAAATTTAAAAGACCTCTTCCTCCCCGATCGCGTGGAAGGTAAATCCTAGGAAGACCTAGGATGATGACTTCGATGTATAGTCATCATCTTGCGAGTTTCTCTATCTAGTTCCTTCAACTCATTCACATTCCACTTAACTGCTCCAAATGTATAGAGTAGTAAAGGAATGGATAATGTGTTTGTGGCTTATATCTTATTCTTCCCAGATAGTTCAGAAGCCCAAATTTTTCTGAGAAGACCATGGTATTTCATATGGAGATGATCTTTAAGCCCACACAAATCTTGACTTTCCGATTGAGGAATTCCAAGATATGTGTATGTTTCCCCAACACCAAGGTGATGAATGGTATTGCCACCAATGAGCTGAATATTCTTAGAGTCGCTCGACATTTCAGCTGTTTCTCGTCTCCCTTTAATTAAATGGATAACAGCCCATTTATCTAATCCAAAATCCATACCAATAGCTCTGGAGTACTCGGCTACTGCAAACACCAGAATTTTTAATTTGTCCTTGCTGGATCCATATAGCTTAAGATCGTCCATATAAAACAGATGGTTGATCTTATGGACTCTATTTCTGGGTTTTCCACACATGTATCCAGAGTATTTTTCTCGGAGTACTACAGACAGAGGCAAGAGGGAGATGCAAAAAAGTAGAGGACTTAGGGAGTCTCCTTGGAAAACTCCTCTTCCAAACGAGATGATGTTAGTCATCACTTGCTGTTTGTTGGATGTTATAACAAACCTTGTCCTCCACATGAGCATTAGCTCCTTTAAGCATCTCACAATGTTCGGATGTACCTCTAAGCATTCAAGGAGCTTGATGATCAGCTCATGACTTGTAGAGTCAAATGCCTTTCGGTAATCAATCCAAGCCATTGACAGGTTACGTCGATAAAATATCGCGTCTTGGGTAATACACCTATCAATCAATAGGTTCTCCCTACAACCTGCCAGACCTCTCTTGCACCCTCGCTGTTCGCTTATTGCACTCCAAACTGGCTCGATGGATGTCAGAATCCTCTCTTTGAGGATGCCAGTAAAAAGCTTGTAGCAGGTGTTAAGACAAGCTATGGGTCTATAATTTATTGGAATAGATAAATCACCAGATTTTGGTAAGAGTACCGTTCGTCCTTCCACCAACCACTGTGGTATTGGATGTTGACCGTTGAGAAAGGTATAGAATATTCGAGCCAAATGTTGGTGAGTTGAAGAGAACTTCTTCCACCAAAAGTTATTAATCTTATCTGGCCCGGGTGCTGAAAAGTTCTTCGTTTTAGCAACTATGTTTCTTACCTCCTCCTTAGTAATTGGTGGACTTACCTCTGCTGGATGGTCAAGCCCCTGTCTAAAACAGAAGCTACGAAAGAGTGTTAAGGATGACTCTTCATCGTTCACTAAATGGGCTTTCCCATAGATGTTACTCTAGAAGTTTTCAATCTCTTCACGACATGGGGGTCTTTCGACAGTTGGCGATGGTGGACTGAACAGGCCAGAAGGATTAGTAGCATAGGTATTATTTTGCTTTATCCATTTAACCCGCCGTTCTAAACGCTCTCTTATAACAACAAGAGAACGTATCTTCTCAATCCAATGTTGCTTGATGGTCTGCAACTTCGATTTCTTCAGAGTGTGATGCAATCTTTTTAGAGTCTGGGCTATTTCCAAAACCCTGGATGTAAATTTTCTTTTCGATTCAAGATATACAATCACACTCTGCAATTGAGAAGCATGCCTTCGAGCCACCCCAATCTTAAACTGTACTTGTCTGATTCGTTTAAAGGTCCTATCGACGCGGTCTGAAACAGATTTTCTGTTACTTTCACGAAGCAGGACCTTTGCTTTTTCGTACACAGCACAATTTAATGTCCAGAGATCTACATCCTCTGGGAGTAATGAGAGCTCGTTGTTCCCTTCAGCGATTTTGTCCATTTGAATGGAAACCCTTACTTGTACTTTGGTTTCCCTAGACCTTATGTTCCCTTCCTCGGTCGTTGGTGTAGGTGTTACTGTCGGAACCTGAAGGTTCTCGGAGGGTTCTTCTTCTTCCTGCTGAAGAAAAGCTTCATGTCCCTTTTTTCGCAGAAAGGATACTTGGTCTCTTAAATACTGAGGTATCATTTGAGCGTATTGGGGGTACATATTGACCCATCGCTCATGCAACCTTAGCATGTATCCTCTTCTGCAAGGACTACTGTTTTGCCAACATAGCATGATGTCCTTCCGAAGTTGGTCCGTCCATTTAAAACGTACTCTAGCTTGTCCCGGGTCAATGCCTGGTCGTTGCCTGGGTTCTGTCCTATTGCCACTCCCAACTGAACCCTGATCTCCATCCGAGAGAGACCTATTGTGGGTGGCACAGAGCGTTACAGTCGTCGTAACCGCAAATACTCTGTGTGGGAGGTTATCCCAACACAGAGTGGACAATTATATCGGGTGCCCACCCCTATCTGACTTTTGGTCCGCCCCGGGTATTCTAATTTCCTCGGTACCTCCCATATCTGAGAGGCCTTCCCCTATCCGCCACCTGGGGAGGCGCCCGATTGGGGTATCAGAAACCCCATCTTAAATGACATTCACGTACCCGACCCAGTCGGCTAAGAAACTCTGTGATATCCCGTAAAGGGTACCACAAGTCCCTCACCAACCCGATCAAATACCTACACGATGTTCTGTAATGGTCATCTTAGTACTGAGCCAAGTCGGACCAGTATCTTTGAGCTGCTTGGTAACGGATAAACCAAGCAAATTTTATTATCAATTTTATTATTATTATTAACATTATTATTGTCACTTTTAGTATTGTTATTTACTTTTAGTTTTCTTATTATTTAGTTTTTTTTTTTTTTTTTTTTTTTTTTTACAAAACAAGTTTAGGAGAGGAAAAAATGCATTTACGCACTTGTTCGTTCGGGACTCGACCACATGCTGTGGTAAGACCTCACTAAAACAACCTCTCCCATTCTTGCCTTACGTATTCTTATCCGCTTTTGCTCCTTCCGTCCTGAAAGGTAAGCAATAGCGCGATTCCTTTGCTCGAGGTGTTTTCAGTTCACTGTTCTGTAGGTGTTCCTGTCCGTTGCCGCTGTTGTTCTTACGCGGTGGCCAGGAACGCTATTGGATGCTTTTTTAGAGCTACCTTCGTGATGTTATATTATGAAGAACAGTGCTGCCTGACCAGATGAAGAGAGCTCAGCAGAACTGCCTTCTGCATTCGACCTGCCAATGCATCAGCTTGACGCTCGCAGGTTGGAACTCTTTGAAGCTGGCTAACAAATGAAGCTCTCATCCCCCCTAGACAGCCGAGAATAAGGACAACTAAATGGACTTTATAGCCTCTGTGTATTCTCCTCAATTCGAACAGCAGGTCTTGATACTTTTGCCGTTTCTCATCCTCATTCTGAGCGATATTGCCCTCGGCAGGACCCGAAAACTCAATCACGCAGATGATCTTACCTTTATGATCCTGGAGTACTATATCAGGCTTAGTAGCACTGATACGATGAGTGGTAGAAAACGAAAAATTCCAGTAGATTCTGCAATTCTCATTCTCCACAACAGCCTCCTGATCCTCTTGGGCGTATGGCAAGACAGGTTCCTTATCTACACCATATTGGTGTCGAAGATGGTAATACAACACCTTAAGTCCAGCATTGTGTCTTTCAATATACCTGGAACATGCATACGTCGGACACGCACTTAGAATGTGAGTAAGTGTTTCCGGATATTGTTTACATGCTCGACAGTTGTAATTGTCGACAGGTATCTGCATGACCTTACTGCGATAATATAAGGTATTGATAACACCATCTTGTCAAGCAAATAAAAATCCCTCAGTCTCCGATCTTAAACCAGCAGATTTCAGAAATCTAAAAGACAGATCCTTAGACAACTCCATCTCCCTAAGAATCTTATAGAATTGCCCATGAAGAGGCTTCCTAACATGTTGCTCCAATAGAAGTACATGTTCAGCCTGCTTCACTTGTCTTTTAAGCATCAAAGGTGTTAATGATGCCAATCCCTGTTCTGTATCGCTAGTATCAAACGGAAGACTAAGTTCATCTGCCGCTCTGTTTGCCGCTTTGTATAAAAATGCCCCATTATCTGCAATTTCATGATGGTGGACAAATTGCATAAGAGGATCATTACTGTTCATCACCGAACACGCCGCAGCCAATACAATACGGTGATGAAGACACTCTACACTAAGTAGACCTCTCCCTCCCTGATCGCGTGGAAGGTAAATTCGAGGTACAGAAGACCTTAGGTGATGACATCGATGTATTGACATCATCCTACATGTCTCTCTATCTAGTAACTTCAGGTCATCCACATTCCACTTAACAGCTCCAAATGTATAGAGAAGTAAAGGGATGGCTAATGTATTTGTGGCTTGTATCTTATTCTTCCCAGATAATTCAAATGACCAAATTTTTCTAAGAAGACCTCGATATTTCTTTTGGAGATGATCTTTAAGCTTACAAACATCCTGAGTCTCCGATTGTGGAATCCCAAGATATGTGTAAGCATCCCCTACACTAAGATGTTGTATGGTGTTGCCACCAATGAGCTGAAGGTCCTCAGAGTTACTTTGTAAATCCGATGTTTCTCGTCTTCCTCTATTTAGATGAATCACGGCACATTTGTCCAATCCAAAAGACATACCTATAGCTCTGGAATACACAGCTACTGCAAACACTAAGATATTAAGTGCCTCCTTACTGGAGGCATAGAGCTTAAGATCATCCATATAAAAAAGGTGGTTGATCTTATATACTCTATTTTTTGGTTTGCCACACATGTATCCAGAGTGCTTTTCTCGAAGAACAATAGACAGAGGCAAGAGGGAGATGCAAAAACGTAGAGGACTGAGTGAGTCTCCTTGAAAAACTCCTCTTTTATAGGTGACGATGTTAGTATTCACCTGTTGTTTGTTCGATGTTATAACAAACCTTGTCCTCCACTTGAGCATTAGATCTTTCAAGCATCTCACAATGTTTGGATGTACCTGTAAGCATTCAAGAAGCTTGATAATCAATTCGTGACTCGTAGAGTCGAATGCTTTACGGTAATCAATCCAAGCCATTGACAGGTTGCGCCGATAAAATATCGAATCTTGGGTCACGCACCTATCTATCAGTAGGTTATCCCTACAACCTGCTAGGCCTCTCTTACACCCTCGCTGTTCACCTATTGCACTCCACACTGGCTCTATGGATGTTAATATCCTCTCTTTAAGGATACCAGTGAATAGCTTGTAACAGGTGTTAAGACAAGCTATTGGTCTATAATTCATTGGATTAGACAAATTTCCTGATTTTGGTAGAAGTACCGTTCTTCCTTCAACCAACCACTGAGGTACGTGATCTTCTCCGTTAAGAAAGCTAGAAAATATACGGGCCAAATGTTGGTGGGTAAAAGTGAACTTCTTCCACCATAGATTATTAATCTTGTCTGGACCGGGTGCTGAATAGTTCTTAGTTTTAGCAACTACATTTCTCATTTCCTCCTCAGTGATTCGTGAGCACTCTTCCATAGGATGTTCAAGCCCCTGCCGATGACAGAAGCTACGAAAGAGTGGTATAGATGCATCTTGATCGTTTAGAGAACATGTGGTTTCGTAGATGTTCTTCCAGAAGTTTTCAACCTCTTCACGACTAGGTGGCTTTTCAACGGTTGGAGAAGGTACTGGGAACAGGCGGGACGGATTGATAGCAAAAGTGTTATTTTGCTCTATCCATTTTACACGCCGTTCTAATTGTTCTCTTATAATTACAAGAGTACGTATCTTCTCAATCCAATGCTGCTTGATATTCTGCAGCTTAGACTTCTTGAGAGTATGATGCAATCTTTTTAGAGATTGGGCTATGCCCAAAACTCTAGGAGTAAATGCTCTATTTGTTGCTAGATATGCAATCACACTCTGCAATTGAGACGCCATCCATCTGGCCACCCCAATCTTGAACTGTACCTGTTTAATTCGTTGTTTTGTTCTTGCAATGCGCTCAGAAACAGATTTTCTGTTGCTTTCGCGAAGCAAAGAAACCGCCTTTTCATAAACTGCACACTTCAATGTCCAGAGGTCTACATCTTCTGAAAGGTCCGAAAGTTCTCTGTTCGCCGCTGCCAATTTGTCCATTTTAATGGAAACCTTGTGATGAATTTTGGTTTCTCTTGCGCCCACATTACTATGCTCGACCATTTGTTGTGTTGTGAGAACTGATCGTCTGTTCTCTACGGGGTCTCGATCTTCTTGAAGGAGAGCTTCATATCCCCTACCCAACAGAGAGGATATCTGATCTCTTAGATTCTGAGATGTTATTTGAGCGTATTGGGGATACATAGTGATCCATCGCTCATAACATCTCTTCATTATTCCTCTACGGTCAGGAGAAGAGTTTCGCCAACATAAGATGGCATCTCTCTTCATCTCCTCAGTCCATCGTAGACGCTCACGAGCTTGTCCACGGGCGTAGCCTGGTCGTCGCCTGGGTTCTATCCTATTGCCACTCCCAACTGAACCCAGGTCTCCATCCGAAAGAGACCTATTGTGGGTGGCACTGCGCGTTACAGTTGTCGTAACCGCAAGTTACCCTGTGGGGGTGGTTAACCCATCACAGGGTTGACAATTATTTCAGGTGTCAAGCCCTATCTGGTTATGGTCCGCGTCGGGTATTTCATTTCCCCGATACCACCTATATCTAGGAGGATCCCCCTATCCGCCACCTGGGGACGCGCCCGGTTGAGGTCCAGCAACCCCACCTTAGATGCCCTTTAAACACTCGGCCTAACAAACCAAGTATTTCCACGATGTTTGGGAAAGGGCAACTAAGGACTTGACCAAATCGATCAAGCGTTTCTGTGATATCTGGTAGCGGATAGCACCAAATATCACAGAGATTCCGGGAATAATTTTATTATTATTATTATTAACATTATTATTGTCACTTTTAGTATTGTTATTTACATTGTTCACACAAAACCTTAGGAGCTCAAAACGTTGCATAACAATACCGATTTTTTAATTTATTTTACAAATTGAGCTAAAAAATGGCATTTTTATGCAACGATTTGTACGATTAAAATTAAAAAAATTAATAAATTGGAATTTTAAATATTTTCTAGTGTTTTCATAATTTTAACACAAATAATGTAAAAAGGAATTTTAATCTTGTATCTTTTTGTATTGATATTTTTTTTTTTATAAAAAGGCAAAGAAAATAGTATTTTAGTTTTTTTTTCATAAGCAATATTCTTTAGGAAATTTTTAGTAATATATATTCTTATTATATATTTTTTATCACAACAAATAATGGTATTTGAATACTATTTTTAATCTAAATTCAGGCTCAAGCGGACTGGACGCCAATGCGCCTAGGACCCATTTACTATGTCCTTTAATTTCATTAAAAATTATTTTGTATTTTACTAGAAAATTGGTGGAAATTAATACATGTAATCATGACAATATTATGAAGTTGACGCCTACCACATGCCCTTAATATAATTTATTTCTTAACTTATTATTGACTATGAATAGTTGATCAGATATCGGCCAATAGTTTTTTAATAAGCAGGTTTCAAAAATTAACAAAAGTTGCTAAATTTTTAACGTTTTTTAAAGATACCTTTTTCACAAGTCTATATCTTTTCTTATCATTTTTTAAAAAATGGTACAATTTAGGTAAATAAGAGCTTATTTTCTTAAAAAAAAAACTTTACAACTTCACCTCGTCAGATTTTTGAGAAAGTGGATAATTTTTTAAATATAGCTGTTTGTTTATATATATATTTCTAAATTTTTCTTAATATTTTTAAACAAATTGCTTTGTTTAAAAAATGATCCACTTTTTTAAAAATCTGACCAGATGAAGTTGTAGAATTTGTTTTTCTCAAAAAAATAAGCTATTATTTACCTAAATTGTACTATTTTTAAAAAAAAAATGGTAAGAAAAGATATAGACTTGTGAAAAAGGTATCTTTAAAAATATTTAGAAAAATTTAAAAATATATTTATAAACAAACTGCTGTATTTAAAAAATTATCCACTTTCTCAAAAATCTCTCGAGGTGAAGTTGTAAAGTTTGTTTTTTCAAGAAAATAAGCTATTATTTACCTAAATTGTACCATTTTTTAAAAAATGGTAAAAAAATATATAGACTTGTGAAAAAGGTATCTTTAAAAAACGTTGAAAATTTAGCAACTTTTGTTAATTTTTGAAATCTTCTGATTAAAAAACTATTGTCCGATATCTGATCAACTATTCGTAGTCAATGATAAGTTAAGAAATAAATTATATTAATTAATAATCGCTATTAACTAAAATACTAACTTTTGTCAGGGACTGCCCATCGGAGAAATACCTTAACAGCGACAGAGATAAAATCTTTTTGTCATTTAGGGAAATATTAGTGGAATTTGAAAATAAAATTAATTAGAAATTAAATTAAATTAAAAATTAAATGAAAAGTAGAAAATTTTACATACTTTGGAGATTATGTATTCTTTCTTTTATAATTTTTCAATTTTTACACTATAAATTTAACATTGATTGAATCTCCATTTCATAACTGTAAAATTTTGTATAATTCAAAAAAGAATTTTGATTCAATGTGGAATTTTATATTTTCATGAAATGTATAAAATTGCAAATGTTGAATATTATTGTAAATGTAAAATTATTTGTTTACATTTACAAAGAGATAACTTCATGTTTTATGTTTGACAGTACGAAATTTGTCGCAAAAGTGAAATTCTTTATGGAATCAACATTTTTTGTAAATTGGGTAAAATTTTAAATGTAAACAAAGAATATTAAATTTATGTGAAATTAAAGTTAAATTTTAAAGTTAAAATTTGTACCTATTAACTGACCCCAGTACTGAACCCAGTACTGAACCCAGTACTGAACCCAGTACTTATCCCAGTACTGAACCCAGTACTTCTTCCCAGTACTGAATCCAGTACTACTTTTTTGTAAGGGATACTTCAAAAGATAGTTTCAGTGTATTTAAAAAATTCTAATAAATTTTTAGTTTAAATGAGATGTAAGATTGGTTTGTGATAAAGATTAAAGGTTATTATACCTCCTCGCGGTGCATATTGGAAACAAATTCTATGAAAATTAAGTAACCTAAAGTTTTTTTCAAAGAATTTGGTTAAAAACCAATCTTTAAAGAGTATTATTAAATTAAAATAATGGTAAATCTATTCACAAATTTTAACTGTTTGATATAAGTACAATATATTAGCATTTATTTTTATATAAAAATATACCTAAGATAAAAATTAATTGAAATAATTAACTATATACAGTACCGTCGGGAATTGTCAGTCCACCTATTTTTTAAGGTTTGAAAAACGTCTTTAAACTTACAAAGTATAATTATTAAAATTTTTTTGTGTTTATTTCCTTAAAGTAGATAAAATTTTTGGGAAATCAGGCCTGAGTGAAGTGAGTTAGGTAATTTTTCATTGAAATATGTTAAAAAATGTAGAAATTTTAATGTTTTACAAAAATTGAAATTACTCTTGAAATAATAAAGGTTTTTTAAAGTTCCTATGCTTGTTTTAAAGGGAATTTACTGAAGAATAACATTGTTGTTTAAGCATTAATGTGCAATTTTTTTCCTAGCATATGCAAGGCTCGGAAGTGTGACCAAAAAATTTATCAAATTTTGAAGACACTATTTTGACATAAAAATAATTTTTAAAATTCCAATATATATATTATATTACTTCCTTCCGAATGTTATTGACAATTATGACCTTAATATATTTTATATAGCTGTATTTGATATCAAGATATAAACAATAATTTTTTTATATTTTTTGGTCCAACTTCCGAGCTTTGTATATGCTAGGAAAAAAATTGCACATTAATGCCTAAGCAACAGTCTTATTTTCTAGAAAATTTCCTTTAAAACAAGCATAGAAACTTTAAAAAACCTATATTATTTCGAGAGTAATTTCAATTTTTCTAAAACATTAAAAATTCCACATTTTTTAACATATTTCAAAGAAAAATTGACTAACTCACTTCACTCAGGCCTTATTTTCCTCCAAATTTTATTTACTTTAAGAAAATAAACACAGAAAACTTTTAATATTTGTACTTTGTACATTTAAAGATGTTTTTCAAACCTTAAAAAATGGGTGGACTGACAATTTCCGACGGTACTGTAAGTATACCTATTTTAATTAGAGAATCAAAAATTCAATGAATATAGTTATTTATGTATTTTAATACAATAATATATATGAATATTTATTTTAAAACTTAAAAGTAAAAATTGAATTAAAGCTTAAATTAAAGAAGGTTAAAGTTAAAAGTAGGTGGTTGGCGCGCGAAGCGCGCAGGGGGGCGAAGCCCCCCTAGTATAGTATATAATTATATTATACATATTATATATAATATATAATATATAAAGCATTTTTAATAAAAAATGGACCATACCCCCCCCCCCCCCTATCTTCCAAAATATTTTACTTGGAGATTTCAAATTTTGTACAGAAATGTATTGTCAGGTGTAAATTACATAAAAATTATAAAGAACGTGATGATGATAGTGATGTCAACGAAAAATCCAGAGATTTTAGCCAATATCCATAACAGAATACTCAAAAATCATTTAATTTTCTTAACAACGCTATGATCAACTTCTACAATCATGTTCTCTACAATTTTTCTGTAATTTACACGTGAAAGTACATTTGTGTACCAAATTTGAACTCTCTAAGTCAAATTGTTTGGAATCTATGGGAGGGGGTGATTCGGTCATTTTTTAGCTTTTTTTTAATTCGTTGGTTTTTGTTTAAAAACACTATGATAACGATCTGCAACAAAGTTCTCTATACTTTTTCTGTAATCTTTACGGCAAATTACATATGTATACTAAATTTCAACACTCTAAATACAATAGTTTGGCAGATATGGAGCTGGAATTGTACACTTTTAATTCATTTTTGCTAAAAAATATAGAGAAAGTGATGATTATAGCTCTGTCAAAATAATTACTCTAGATTTAGGCCAATATATTCTAAAAATGCTTAAATATCTTTTTATTTCCTTGACAACGCTATGTTAAACCTATTTAATCATGTTCACTATCATTTTCCTGTAATCTACACGTGATAATGTATTTGTGTACCAAATTTGAACTTTCTAAGTCAAAAAGTTTGTAAGTTCAGGGGGGGTATTACGACCATTTTTTGTAAAAAATAGTTTTTTTTTACTCGAAACCACTATGATAACAGCCTGCAACAAGGTTCTCTATAGTTTTTTTGTAATCTAGACGTAAAGTTACATACGTGTACCAAGTTTCAGCACTCTAAGTATAATATTTTGGCAGATAGGGTCAGGAATGGTACAAATTAAACGCATTTTTGCTAAAAAATGACTTTATCCCTTCCTTATCTGCCAAACTAACCTGACTTAGAGAGTTCAAATTTGGTACAAAAATGTAGTATCATATGTGGATTACAGAAAAATTATAAAGATCGTTGTGGTGATAGCGCTGTCAAAGAAATTGCAAAAGTTTTCAACCAAAAAAAATCAAAAATGATAAAAAATCCTGTTATTTCCTTGACAACGCTATGACCAACCTCTAGAATCATGGTCTCTATAATTTTCCTTTAATCTACACGTGAAAATACATATGTGTACCAAATTTGAACTTTCTAAGTCAAATAGTTTGGCGGATAGGGGGGGGATACGATTTTTGACAAAGTCTTTCCAATAGGGTTCCGTGCGTACACTTGTAGTGTACGGAACCCTAAAAATGACAAAAAGCATAAGGAGCTGTCACCTTAAGCAAAAATTTTACACAAAATGTCCATCTTGGAGCCCACTCCCCTATATAAATCAGGGATACAAATGTATGTACTGCTTCTT